>SKCR01014348.1:0-152912 GCA_019454045.1 Zanthoxylum bungeanum
CATTTTTGTAACAACAGCAAAAAGATTAAAAGAAAATTGAGTGAAAAATTCCACTTGCCAACGTTGGCATGCTTATCAATTGTGAAGGATAAGGACCTGCCACTACAATTTACAATACAGTCTTTTGTCAGCTAACCAAAAAAAACAATTCAGTGGATTAAAATTTAATTTTATAAAAAAAAATAATAATAATAATAAGTATTCTTCATTTTAAAATGGTAAATCAAATCTATCTCTTCAACGATCTGATTCGTCATCTTAACAATTTTGTTTTTAGGCAAGGTGACACGTGTCCAAATTCTCCCACTATCACTAAATTACCAGCCAAGATATATGAGATATTATAATTCATAGAATCCATCATTTAGAGTCAATACATTGGTCGGATAAAAAGAAAATGACTCAAGATGTAATTTATAAGTTGTGACATAACATCACGCAAATGATTAAAAATTGAGAGCCGTCCACAATTCAAATTAGAATTGAATTCAAATTCATATTTGTTGTTATCAGGAGAACAATAAGATTAAATGTTGATTTCAAGATTAAAAATAACTATTTGAGTTCTCTTCAAAACATGTAAATATAATATTAGTGTAAAACTTGAGTCTTCTTACACTTTGCCAAGATATGGAGGCAGGAAAACGACTGGGAAAATTAAAAAAAAAAAAAACACCTAAATGCCTAATAAAAAGTACAAGAAGAAGTTCATGGTGTCTCTCAACAAATTGAACAATTCTGTACAAACAACAGTTAGTTTTGCCTTCCAGTTGCAGCCATTCACCATCCCATTGTATCGTCAAGGTCATTGTTAAAAAACCCATTTTCTGAGAACTCGTTGGCTATATCCTGAACTATATCATCATCCTGCAAATGGAGATTCTGCGGCAAATCTTGTGCTCTGTGGTTAAATCCAATATTGCCAGCTGCAGCAGATGTTTCACTGTTTGCAGTAGCTTTAAAACTGTTGCTACGGCTCATATGACCTGCTGCCACTGCACCTCCTGATACATTGGAGGTGGATGGAGTCGGAGCTCGAGCTGGATCTGCTGCTGGAGAGTTTCCTCCGAAACCTAATCCATTCCTCCTTGACACCATTCCATTTGCCTGCCCAGAGAGTGACTGCTGTGGCACTCCTGCCCCATTGTTATTAGACATTTCCTGCAGCAGTTGCTGGATCATCTGCTGCTGTATAGCCTGGTTACCTTGAGATGACTGTGGATGTCTTTGTTGGAGCAGGTTATTTCCACTCAGTGAGCGCTGCTGTGGTTGTTGTGGAGGTAAATGCGGATCAGAGAAGCCACTAACAGGCAAGTTGAAAGAAGAAGGCCCTTGGAAGCTTGAAGATGGACTCTGGTTCGTATTGCTAAATGAAGGTGATGCCTCCTGTTGATGCGAGTTAGGGTTTGAATTTATTGAGTTCTGCCTCATAAGCAGATTCTGGTAGTTAGTTAGAGCGATGGCAGCCTGTGCTGAACCACTTAAGGCTCCCCGACCAACCATGTGATGGTTATTGCTCATGTTCGTGCTTATTCCACCAGGATGCAGTGCCATCAGCTTATTGAGTGTGTTTCTGTCAGTTGGCAGACCCTGACCACTTGCTAGCTGCTCCGCTTCCTGCATCTTTTGAATCTGGAGCTTGGCTGTAATTTCATGCCGAGGGAAGCTTTTCAAGCCCTCTGCAATTTGAGAGTTGATATCAGATCCAAGTAAAATGGTGGTTCAAAAAATCCATTGATAAGTATGCTCTCTGGTCACAACATAGTAAAAGTATAAACAGCATTCTTTTCGACTGGTTGAAGCCAAGAGGGAAAAAGACAAAAGGAAAGGAAAAACCGAAAAAGTACAAGAAGAGGCTAAGTAAGAACCCTAGAAAGGTTGCTTCACTCCTTGTGAATTACAAACTACAAAGAGAAAAACACAGGAAAACGAATGGATAGATCAGTGTGCAGTTATATTCTCCCTTTTTAAAAAAAAATCGCAAATAATATCGCTTTCATGATCCAGGAGACTGCTAAATATGATTAAACCCAGAAGACTCAACACAAAGATAAAACAATACACAGAGCCAGATAAAGGTGTGCAATGATATGTACAGCGGTCAGCAATTTGCCAGAAATTACCTATTGGCCCAGCTTTCTGCTCCCGACAAAAATCAATCAGATCTTTCATGCTGCTAACAACCTCCGATATCTGTGACAATTGATGTGAGAAACAATAAGAAAACTTAGAAATTACACACACACACACTCATACCATATAATTATTTCAAAACAAGAAACTGAACTCGGAACCAACTAAAATTATACCTGCAAGCACCTAACATATCTTTTAGAAAACCCCAAGTCATTCAGTGACTGTAGTTCTAAGCTCTTTGCAAGCTGACGCCCGGCTGTCAGGACCCTAAATCAAAACAAAGTGTGTCAAGAGCAAATCTACTGCATCAATTTTGAATCTAGCTAGTCCTGAGCAATTCACTATTCAGTGAAGCCTTTTGTATAATTTACAATAAACAGATAAAGCTTCAATCAACAGCAATAACATGGAGGATTAAGTAGCAATTAAAAGCTCACTCAAAACGTTCAAGAAAAAAATCCAAAGGCCCTTATAGACCCCTGTATGACACAATGCCTCTTACTTTGTCCAGACAAAAGCAAAGCCAAGTACAGCGGAAAAGAGATATTACATTACTCATCACATCACAAATTTACAACAAGGCAAAAGTTAATCATATTCTTCCACATGTTAAATTCAACACGTCTGGGAGATAGGCAAGGGCACAAATCTCCAGATACAGATAGCCACCTAAACCTGATTATTTTTCTTTATTTTTTTATGCCACCAATCTAGAATAATAGATATGATATACTTTGTTTATAGATATTCATCAATTCAAGTGACTCACTAAATCCTCAAAAAAGTTTACATGAAAATACTCAAAACCCAAAAGAAAGGCAAAAAAAAAATCATCGAATCAAGGAAGGATAACTTATTGCTAAAACTAACTCACATATTGCTGTTTGTTTGCAAATCCTGCTGAGAAACCCCTTCGGATCCACCTTCAGAAATTGTGCTCTGGCATTTCTGTGCCACCTGAAGCAACTGGTTAACCTGCAGCAGATATGTGATGAGGTTGAAGATATAAATACATATATATATATCCCGACCACAACAATTAGAAGTGAGATATACTTATACTACAAGTACTACTTGAGATAATACGCATATTAGGAAAGCTTTTCAGCAAAATATCTAGAAATAGAATGAAATAAAAATCAAAGTAAGATTACTCCAATAGATATTACTAACAGATGAAGTCCACAAATTCAAGTTACAACCTGTTAGGAAGGGTAAAATAAGAGGGCACTTTAGTCTTTTCATTTCATTTAGGGTTTGATATATTTGTTAGATGTTTTGTTGTTGGGGAGGCTATGCTATCATATTGTTGAATTGGGAATTGGGATGGGAAGGGGAAACCCTAAGGGGGTTGCCAACACCTCAAAGTTGTGTACGGGCTGGTGACTCTATTCACCTTCAACTATCTTCGTTATTTCAGTTTCATTTTCATGAATTAGAATACAATCTCTCTTCTGTTTTTGGTGTGATTTGCTGTGTGATTGCTATGTGATTTTGGAGTTCCATCACAACCCTATATGGATCTAAATTACAAGAAAATACATCAGTTTGGAACAAGGAAAAGTAATATGAATTATACCAAGTAACTTCAGTCAACTGAAAGCATTCACATTTTCGATTAGAATCAGATAAATGCATACCTGTGGTGCAACCAGCCTACGAGGAAGTAGTTCTTCATGACGTCGGGCACAAAATTCCCAGGACAATATCTGAAAAAAGCATAAAAGTGTCTTCAAGTAAGTCATTGTGTTTGGTCGGTAACTCTTATACATGACGGAACATTCTTTCATTAACCTTCAAGTCATGGGTGAATATGATACGAAGCTGGCCCTCACGAACAACACGAAGCTGCTCATACACACTCTCTTGAACTGCCTTTCCATACTCCAACATCATTATTCCAGAAGGAAACCTACATTCACGTGGCAAGTCCAGAAACATAAGCTCATCAATGACACCACTTCCAAATTTGATTTCATTGAGCCGAGGGAGCACTTCAAATGTTGCCTCTGCAAACAAGCCCAACATAAATGATGGTCAGGTCTTGTTCAAATCAACAAATGATAACATGCTAAGTATCGAACTGAATGAACACCACAGAAATGGTAGTCTGTCTCATTATCAAGGAGTAAAGAAGATCCTTCATTTCCTCTCTCTCTAAGGGCAGGCATTCAGACGAAGAAATTCTTAAGAAAAGCAACTATGGACACCACATGCCTAACAGAGGCATAGAATGAAAGAGAGAATATGAAGAACGCCCACTTCAGAATACAGAATAAAGACCTAATTGCGGTAGCACAAATCATATGTAAATTATAGAGTATATATTAATGGTCACACCCAGAATACACCTCATCGGGATTCTGTAATAATCACAAAAAAAAAAAAAAAAAAACTACAGTGACTTGACTGAGACAGACATTATCTAGCGTATATGGAATAAGGACCCATTTTCATTGAAAAAATGCAAGTATCATCACAGTCAGCTGAATTTCAATTGGCTTTTATCCAAAATGGACCTGGAACCATAGGGTGATAGTATAACATTCCAAGTGGAACCTATAAACCTCCAATTACTTACCAAATCCCCTTCCAGATTTTGAGCCACATATGTCACACTGCCACACATCCTAAAAAACACGTAAAACACCCATGTAAGTTGTAAGAAAAAGATAATAAAATTTACAACTAAACAAATCTACATTAACAAGTGATATTACAGATTTTGACACAACGGGGTAATTCCAATAGAAGTTGGCATAAGGGGTGATCATAGAAGTAATACAAAAAATCAATTTTAGTTGATCATGAGACATAACATACATACATGAACCCATTAAAGCTAAAAATCAATATAATAGCTTTAAGAAACACAATTCATTATCCTAAGGTTTAGAATAAGTAAAAAGATCTCAAAAACTTACCATAGCTGCTTGGGGAAAAACACCTAGCGCATGATGTCCAACATTATCATATAATGACAAGCACCACCTCTTCTTTGCACGAGGAGAATAGTATTCTGCCACAAACTTCCTCCAGTAGGCAATAGTATTATCCTGTGAAGACATAACAGGATTATGGAAAATCTATAAGCTTCAAAAGTTAATAAATTGAGCATTTATTCCAAAAAACGAACAGTTTCTTTTGGCTACCAATTGTGATATGACTTTATTTCAGAAAGGTGGATTAAAGGGAAATTTTAAATGACGAAGTGATATATTATGCAATCTACAAATTTATGAACTTACCGGAGGCCGTTGTCTCTGATGATACAAGTATTGCATCAGCCGACGAGCACAGACGCCACTATCATAAGGTTGTTTCACAGCATTTACTGACTGCATTCCCTGCTGTTGCATTTGCTGCCTTAACTGCATCTGCTGTTGCTGCTGCTGTAACTGGGCTCGTTGTGACGGTGGCATGGACTGCACAATCTGCTGCTGCCTTAATCTTTGCTGCTGCAGCAGCATAGCTTGTAACTGCTGGTTACGGCCTTGTAACTGCATGGGATCCTGTCTCTGCAGAAGTTGTTGTATCAACTGCTGCTGCAAAATATCCTCCTGTTTCATATCCAGTCGTGGTTTCTTCTGCACCTGGGCCAGATTATTAGGGTCTTGCATGAAGGACCCAGGAATTCGAGGGCCCATGGGAAGTGAAACTTGGCCAGTTTGAGATGTGGACAGGGATGTAGCGCTTGACACACCCCGCTGCTGCTGACACTGCTGAACTTTCTGGGCACTTGGGTCTGGATGAGAGCCCTGCTGCACTACAGAGGACCCGTCAATCACTGATGAGCCAGAAATACTAATATTATTTGATGAAAAGGACATGGGCGATGCAGGTAAGCGCATGTACGATTCAGTATTGATGCTCGCACTTCGCTGCAAATGGGGACCTCCAGAAAGAGCTGAATTCGCATCTGTGACCAAAGAACTCGTGCCCACACTTGGTCCTGAGTTTGCCACACTGTTCAAAACCACCGCATTATTCATATCCCCAGAAACCAGACCCAAATTGTGACGTCCAGTCCCAGGAATAGAATTTGATGAGTTTCCATACGATGAGCTCAAGTGAGAGTTAACTACTGCCTGGGACTTCCCATCTCCTTGGAAGAAAATTCCGGAACTTGAGGAAGATTGGGTTAACCCTCCAGCCACCTGAGATGGCGCCATGGGTGGCACCACCTCCCGGTGGCTGGATTCTAAATAGCTCTCCAGAGCCAGGCCTGACTAATACTTTCAATAATAAATATGATCCTCAAACCTCTCGATATCATAAAAATACAGAGAGCACGCAAAAATTGGGAAAAAGACAAAAAACAAAAACCACAATAGATAATCCAAGTATTTCCCACTTCACCAACCAAAGGGAAACTCAAATCTGATCCCCTGAATCATTACTGTCATCAACTAACTCAAGATTTATACAAATCTACAAGCTCTTGCTTGGACCAAATAGTGTGCAGTGTTAATGATCGGTTTGAGCTTTCAACAAATTGTTGTAGGGATCTAAACAAATGTCCAAATAGACAAAGAAAACAACAAAAATTAGAAATAGAACAACCCGAGCTAAATGAAATTTAAAAATCATAAACTTTAACAGCATCTCACCTAACTAAAATAAATCAAGACTAGAAAACCAGGGGAAAAAAAAAAAGAAAAACACCAATTTCTTGGCCATAATAATTTAAAAAAAAAAAAAAAAAACTAATTTGAGTAGCTACCACCCAAATAACACTAATACAGAGCTTAAACTCCAAATTAAATAACACTTAAAACACGTTTTAACAATTTATCATGCAATTAATAAAACTAAACTCCTAAGCAATTTTAACTCACATCAATCACGCACATCCAGACCCACAAACTGTGATCAAGCTCAAATCGATAACGCAATACAAAAAGGTCCCAAATTTTAAACCCCGCTAAAATCAACAGATTAACCTTAGTTGAACTCTAAAACAAAGAGATCAAGAACCGAACAAACAGTAAGAGTTACAAAAGTTTAAATCTTTAATGGCCAAACGGTGAGATTTTTACAGTTCTATAGATCGATCAAAAAAAGATTGAAGCTCAAAACAAGAGCACGAACTAAATTGTACTAAACTAAACAAAAATTAAAAAATAATTTGAAAACTTAGAGAAAAACTCTAACCTCAAAATTGCGAGCTGGAAAAAGCGAAATCGTTACTTTTTTGGTTGGAAACAGAAGAATTGTAGAGAGAGAGAGAGAAGGGGGGAGGGGGAGGAGGAAGCTATTTATATATACCTAGCAGAAATAGCAGAGTGGAGTAACCGGCTGCACCGGTAAAGGACACGTGGCTTGAAAGATTATTAAACGTAGTCGGTTTGTTCGATCTGGCGGTGTCGACGTGAACTCGAATACCACGTGCCGTCATCTCATTCGTTTGTCTTTTTTTATATTTTTGATGTCTTTAGATCGAGTAAATCTTTGGTGCAATAGTGGTATAGATGACGTGGTACCACCAACCAATTAAAAAATAACATGTTTAATTTTCTTTCTATTTTTTAGTTGTTTTTTGACTTTTTAGCCACGTGGCAAAGGATGATTGACGTGTTGCATGGATGGCGTGGTACCACTGTTGCACCAAAGATTTTCTCTTTTAAATCGAGGAAAAATCAGGACAGTCCCATCAATCCTAGAGCAATGAGAGAACGCCACGTTGCCAAAGTAAAGGGTATTTTTGGTTATTAAAACGAAAGTAAAGTCAAAAGTGTGGTGGATAGTATATGATTGGTTAGTGTAGTTGGTAAATAAAATATAGGCAAACACGTGATTTTAGCTTAGTATTTACTATATAAGGTTAAAGGATAGGGATAGATGCTCGGATTGGCACGTGTGAATAACACGTACAAATGTGCAAACGAAACAAACCCTCGCGTGAACCGCTGCTGCCTGGCGTCTGCTAAGAGATCTCCTTATTTGTAAAATTTCATATATTTTTTCATTTAAAAATTTAATATATATACATTTATCTAAATTAATATTCAGAGAAAAAATAGTGTAAAAAATATGAAAAGAAACAAAAACAATGACATCGTATGGTTTAACGAAATAATCACATAGATTTATTATTTTTAGAAATAATTAAAAAGGTTCTAACAAGCATATTATAAGTCAAAACAATCTTCAAGCTTCTAAAGAAGTTTTCTACTAGAAAATGAAAACTATTTTATCCATTTTAGTCAAGCAATAAGACAATTTATTTTTATTTGTTATGATAATTAGTAATATAGCATAACAAAATCACTTTTGGATATTGTTCCATTAATTACTTCTTACTTTACTTGAAATTAACATTTTTTTATATATTATTCTAGTGATTATTTATTATTATCACCAGTAACATTATTAATATTATAATTTGCAGAAATTGCTCCACTAACCACATTTGATGATTTTCCAAGCACCATTCAATCTGACCATTGTGAGCAACATTATTTAAAATTTAATTCTTTACTCGTAATATATCACATTCTAAATAAACAATTCGTTAATTAATAAAGGCCAGCATATCTCCCTTATTTTTTTTTTATTTTTTTATTGTTGATAAGTTTCATTACTTAAAAACATCACAAAGGAATGTAATCACATGATTATTTCAGTTCGAATAAACACTTAAGATATCCTTAAAACTCAAAATTAGTTAACAATTAAGATAATACCTAACAATATGTGCATTATGTATTGCCCGTAATTGGCAAGAAAAATGATTCACACCTAAAATTAATCAGATAAAAGAGAAATTATGGGACCAACCGATCTTCACATCTAAGCATATAATATAGATTCTTAATTAAAAATGGATTAAACTCAAATTGAACACAAAATTTTATACCATCCTATAATCAATATAGTATAAGAATAATCGATAAATATTAGAACATAGAGACACATCAGGAAACATCGTAGAACTTCAACTCATAGTCTTCGATTTTAGTGTTAAATCAACCAACTTTACAGACAACAGCTCTTTTATAAACCGAAGAAAAGAAACATTAAGAAGAAGAAGAAGAAGATGATGATGGGAGAGGTGGACCAATGACTTCACATGACGGAAATGGCTATTTTCTGGTGAGCTCGTCACAGAAAAAGAGAAATTATGGTGAGGTGGGCGGGCTGAGTTCTTAAAATTAAATTTCTATCGATAACCAAAAAAAAAAAAAAAAAATTATATTATACACTAAAATTTAAAATTTCTATTGATTCAGATACCCTTATTTTGAGTCAAATTTTAAGACTCTAACTAACCATTCATGTCTGAGTCTTCCTAGGGTGACCTCTAGAGGCGGGAAAGGTGCAAGGAAAAAAAGAATGAAGAGGGAGAAAATGTGAAAGAGGAAGAAAGTAAACAAGAGAGGGGGGGAGTTTTGTTGCAGCCACCGATCACATAAAGGTGGTTGCCCGGTGATTACTTTAATTTTTGAGTATTTCGGAGGGTTTTGGAGAGAGTGGTTTGAGTAAAGTGAATAGCTTATGGCTAGTTTGACATCTTTTAATAATAAATGCTTATTTGGTGGAGTGTTAACACTCATATTTTAACTTTCCACCAAACAAGTATAAATCATAATCTCGCAATATGAGATTAATTTTTGACGTTAACTTATATTATAACGTTTGTTTTATAATTTATAAGTTAGATTATAATATATGTCACTGTCAGTACTCTCTACCAAACGCATCTTAAGTATAAAGCTTATAGAATTTTATTGTGTATCTATATTATCATATATGGTTGTTGAATACGGAATATAATTGTAATTTATGAAATTATGCATGCCTCACTCATAAATTATTAAATTCGTTATAATTTTTTTGTAAAATTATGAAATATTATTTATGCAATAAAATTACATCTAAAGGCTTCGTGATATGTCTATCAGTGCAATTTTTGTTAGAATTTAACGAGCAAGATCGTTGTAGTAAATTTTTAATAAGTATTATTCAGTAGTCTGACAGTTTATTATATATAATATAATGTATTTATTTTGTATTAGGATACGTTTATTCTTGAAATATTGAGAGTCTATTTGCATATTAAAGAAAACTCGGGGACCTGAGTGTTCTTTTCCCTTTAACAAAATATGAAAGGACATTCGTTCACACGGGGGGGGGCTCTAATGACTAACGTGCAACCAATCAAAAGCTCATACGGTCACTTGCCAGTTTCCACTGACCGGGTTGACTCATTAATCCCCATCAAATTGTGCCTAGACTGGTCCTGCAACTCCTACTCTCGGCTCAATAGCTGCATAGCCCAATGGATCGTGTTTAAATGCAATCCACTAATTTGATATTTAGTGCAATCTCAATCTTCTATCTTCGTTAATGCAAATTAGAGATGAAAAACGAATTAACGAATCAAATTTATATTGAATTTTAAATGAATCAAATCAAGATATGATAGATTCGTATATGATTCGTTTAGTAAACGAATCATAATATAAAAATTCATATTTGATTCGTTTATTAAACGAATCGAATACGAATATTCGTTTAGTCATGATATTTTTCAATAATATAATTTACCATAATTTATTTATATTAATTCTTCATAAATATATACATATGAAATATGTAATTTATATATTTGCTAAAAATACCTCACCAAATATCGACAACATTATTTTTTATATGATAATTAATCATAATTTCTCGAATCTTAATGGAAAAATAATAATAACTACTAAAAAAATAAAACGAATAACGAATTAATGAGCTTAAATTCGTTTTCGATTCGTTTAATAAATGAATCGACAAATTTTATTAAACCAATCCATTTTTTTCAAATCTGTATTCGCTTTAAAGCGAATCGAATCGAACAAATAAACGAATCCTAACCCAAATTGCCACCGCTAGTGCAAACCGGACGAGACAAAATTTATGAATTTCATTTCCGTCCCATCATTTATATATGATTATGATAAAAAATTATTCCAGGTCTCGTTATTTTTTTCATGATAATAATTAAAAATTATTTTAATTTCGTTCCGTATTTTATTAAACCTCATCTCATCCAGTCCATTAAATTTTATTTCATCTTGTTAAAATTTTATTCTATTTTATGTCATGTCATGTCCTGCTAAAAATTTCAAGATATTTTTTGTCTTACTCCATCTCGTTTTCAAATTGGAACAAAAAATTTAAGTTCCAAATCTGTCATGACGAGACGAAATCCCGTTGGGACAAGACTGGACATGAAAAGTTACCAACCCTACTTTAGACCTTGACCAAATAAAAACCAACAACAACAGAACCATGTCAGCGGGATGTGTTATTAATTATTCAATCATGCATAATTCATATGCATATGTAAGAACCAATTATCATGCAATTCATTATATAACAAAATTATTAACCAAAAGATAGAAAACCTGAAATTTTGTATAGTGTGTAGATTACACCAAGCCGAGTTTTACTATATCTTTAAGAACTTATTAGCTACATCTCGATGCTCTACGAATCTATGGCTAATGTTCTCCTAAGATTCTTAGTGACTTCTTGATTAAGGGGCACTCCTTTCTATCAATAATTTGAACTTGAAAATGATGGAAACTATCTTTTTCTTTTGGTAAGCTTTAACCTCTCTTAGTATACCTAAGGAAAAATGAAAAGATTTGAATGTTTAAATGACCCAATATCCCTATTTATATACATGGTGAGTTGCCTTTGTAAAAATACATTTATGTTAAAATATGTAATGCTTTAAGAGATATAACCCTCCAAGAAACCATTTCACTTTAAAGTTTTATGTCCATTCACATTAAATGATAATATCATTTCATAACATGTCTTTTCAAAAGATACTCTATAAATACACCAATTATTTAGGAAATTTCCTTCAAAACTTTTTTCTCCAACTACTACAAATGTTTTCATTAAGTTCAATTCCAAATCACTTTCCAGAGAAACCATATAACCTATCGTGCAATGAGAAAACATGTAAAACATGATTTTAATGTGTGTTACGTGGTTAAGGCTTGCTTTGATACCATATTGTTATGGCGAATCCAAATCCTCTAGTGTCGGATCGGAGTCTTGCACAGCGGAAATGAGTCAAATCAGTGGATATAGAGCATGAGTGCATTTTTAAAATAAATGAGATACTATATTTTATTTTAAGTCAATAGAAAAAATTGGGACAAATCGGAGTTCGAAAGCATAAAAAATGGGGTTTGAAAACCTGATATTCACTTTCTGCGAGCACACGTGGCTGACCATGCATCTTGTACGCATTGCGCAGTCAGCGCGCTCGTGGTGCGCGATCTATGCGCTTTCCTAGTGCTTTCCGGAGTTGGAAAATTATGGGTTTTTCACCCAAATTGCTTCTAACTTTTTCCAATCATTCCAAACACCCAAAATCTAATTTTTAACATTAAAACCAACATCAACACATATTAAACACGTCTAAAATAATTAAAATATCAAATACTTTTACAAAACATAAATATATTCAAATACATATATGCATAAATTTGAATTTAAAATACAAACCAAATAAGAGTCCCACACAAAATAACCCTTGAACAAATCTAGGTCACTTAAAGGTGGTCAAGTGATTTTAAAATGGTAGTCATAGATCTAAACTTTTATCTAGAGTTCAAAACTCCAACTTTTGTGTTTCATGTCCAATATACACTGATAAACGGAAAATATATCACTATTTACCGCCCCATTGACCTAATATTTTATATGGTTTCTCAGATTTTATGAATATTTTGATGTGTTTTTGTGTGTTTTACAGATAAATAAAATTTTGGGACTCAATGGAATCAACTCGGGGCTAAAACAACGAAAAACAGATGAAAAATGGCAAAATTAGAAATTCAACAGCTTCGCGTCGCGACGTGCAGGACTTTTGCGTCGTGGCGCGTCAACATCAGCACCGAAAGTATCAACTACTGATACGTGTCATCACTGTATCATCATTGCACATGCGTCGTTATGCGCATGACCTTCTACGTTGTGATGTTCGGTGATGCCGCGGACACGTGTCAACATCTCAGCAGAATGCATTGCCAGCTCAGCGCGTTGCGACGCGCAACATTTTGTACCTATACATTCCAGCCGATTTCATTTGCAAAATATACTTTCCTTAAGGTTCTGAATAAAGATTTAAGGACTGTATCTTGTTTGTATTTATTTTTAGTTTTTTAATTATGTATTTTTATTTTTAGTAGTAATAATATTTTATTATTTTATTTTTCTTTTATGTTTTGTAGTTAATTTCCGCTGGAGGAATGGTGAAACTTTTAATTATAATGTAGGTTAATCCCTATATTTGAGGCTAAAATATTTTTGGCACCCCGAAGTGTGATAGAGGAGGAGCCTCGGGCGTGCCCTTCGATGCTGAAAGTCCCCAGAATGCCATTAATGAGTTGTAAAAGGAAAAGAAGTCACCGGAGATGAAAGGTTTTTGAGATTTTTTGAACAAAGGTGTTTTTGCTTTAAGAAACGTTAGTGACAAATGAAAAGGAAGCATGCCTTTTGTATTCGCGAGGCAATCTAGCTGGACATAGATTGAAAGGATATTCGGCTTGACATAAGTGAAGAAATCACATCCTCATAGATATGATTTTGCATATTCAGAATCTAAATAGCAGGGATCGAGACATCTCACTACCAATCGAGGCATCGGGAGACCTGCGAGCCTGTCAACTATCAAAGCAGAGATCGAGGCATCTTATTATCGATCAAGCCATCGGAAGACCTGCAGATATGTCAACTATCAGAGTAGAGATTGAGGTATCGGGAGACCTACAGGTCCGTCGAGTATTAGAGCAGAAATCGATATATCTCACTACCGATCAAGGTATCAGGGGGACCCGCGGGTCCATCTATCAAGAGCAGAAATCGATGCATCTCACCACCGATCGAGGCATCTGGAGACCTGCGGGTCCATCAAACACTACAGTAAAAATTCAAACATCTCAGATAGATCGAGGCGTCGGGGACCTGAGGGTTCACTTAGCCACAATCTATTATAAAAATCATGTGAGCCCGACGATGCTCGACAAACCAGGTACATAAAAAATACATGCATGAATTTGATAGGCATGTCACTGTCACACACTGCACAAGCCTACCCAAGTGGGAGCAACTATATATTACTATATCAACTATATCCGACCATATATATAGAACTATATCCGGCCAGGCTTCTCTAAGGTCAGCCCACCGAATGCATACTTCAGTTTGTTTAAATTGTTTTATCATTGCTGGAATCATTATTATCTCATTACTGGAATTACATTTTTCTTATTATTTATTATTGTTAGGGTTGGTGCTTAGAGTGCCAATCCGGATTGTATTTATGTACGATTCATAAATACGAACAATTCTATTTTCCATAATATTACTAATTTAACGGTGGCACTCTTGTCTTTTATACACTTATTCGATCTAATTACGATTAGATATCTGATTACGATTAGATCGAAACTGAATCTGGTTCAGTAATACGTGTACATTAGACAAAGACCGTAGGATTTACAATATAGTGCGTAGTTATAATGTAGTTTGTAATTGACATTGGGAATCGCACTATAAGATGTATATCCTTAAATAAAGTTCCTGGTCAAGATTTACTAACACGGGTCGGTTAGTAAAATCCGCTGAGACCAGTGCATGTCGTATATCGTAACTTGGTCTGATGGTTTATCCCAATGAACCATGAGTCTCGGGAGACTCATATAGACATGTAGATGTTTATTTGATAAGACACTGAACGACTCACTGAAGATTTCCTAATATATGGTACACCCACGTCAATATGAATCTTCACGAATTGAGCGAGCATAATGGTCCTTTGATTTGAGATACCACAGTGGGATATATGAGTTATCCTCCACACTTTGATGACAGTCACGTCAACGATCTATTCATGATCAGACCTCTGCATGTTTGTTGGGTGTGGACTGATGCTCATGATATCCAGTGCGTATCAAGATATGATCCGTCAGTCCTGTGTACAGGGCATAGACATCCACATCTATTTACGATATAGTAAATCCATGACAGTGGTATAACTTCAGAAATTAGTCACGAGTGTTATTTAAAGATCGTAAATTGAAAGTCGACTATTTAATACCGAAAGGGTTTGACGTTTTTATCTATACCCCAGGTATAATATGGATAGCCTGTGACGGAGGGATTATATGTATGCAATGACCTCGACTTGCATAGTTTAGCGAGATTATCCGTGGTCATCATAATCCATGAGTGGGTGGATTATGGGCACGAAATTGGATTTTGTGACAGATAAACATAAACTTAGAAGTCTCACAATATGAAGTGTACTCGTTGAGCACTTGGGCAACTCGATATGAATAATACTGATTATTCATAATACTGCACCAGATCAAGTGAGTTAATTCGGATTGTTTAATCGGTTAAACGATAACACATGCATTAGGGGATTTTGTCCGATAATAATTATTGTGTATTTATATTTGATACATAATACGATTAGATACATATTAATTATTCGTCAAATGAGATTTTGACACATGCCATAAATATATGTATTTGTTAGTTATTGTAAATAAAAATACATATATAATAATAATTACATTAATTAATTATTTGGATATTTAATTGTTAAATATTTGAATTACTAGTTAATAAACTTTTTCCATAAAAGTTATGGAATTTGTCTAATTAAGATTGGTTCAATGGCATGACTTTATTAAGCTTAGATGTTCAAATTTGATTTGTCCACCTTTGAGCTTATCTTGTTTTTCTTTTTAATTTAATGAAATTACAAATATAAAATTCCAATAATAGCCACCAAAAGTCGGCCAAAGAGGGATTAAAATTAGAAAATTTATTTTCTCTTTCCTTTAAGCTGCAACAATGGCCGAAAACCTCAAAATAAAATGGGTTTGAAATTTTGTTTCACAAATCCATGAAGAGTAAGAAAAATCAAAGAAAAAGCTTAGGAAAAAAAGGATTAAAGGTAATTCTTCAACTCCTTAATTGATTTCTTGTTTCTTGATGATTTAAAAAGGTTCTAGGATTTCTTCAAATATGAAATTTTGGGGCTTTGTGGTTTGGTGGATGGATTGGAAGTTGTATTGCATGTGTGAAGTAGTTTTGGAAGTAATTAGTGTAATTAGTTTCCAATTTAATCAATTATTTATGAGTTGCTATTCTAGAGTGTTATGACCACTCTTGTGACACCTAGAATTTTTCATGGGTTGTTCATATGTGGTGACTTGATTTGGTGTTTTGATTAATTAGATTAATCTTGAATTTTTGGATTTAAAGCATGAAAAATGAGTATTTTGTGTTCTGGATCAGATATGAAAAATTCAGTGCATATGTTGATGTATTTGATATTATATTAATGTAACGGATGTGTTTTGGGAGTTGGAACAATTGCCGGAAAGTGTTTCCGAGTTGAAATAAGTGAAAACACCCAAAAAAACGGCGTTACCGGGTGGATTTTAAGCCAACCGAGTGACTGCTGTCCAAACAGTGAATTCGTCACTGTTCATGCAGCCTATGAACTGCCCTGACACTATTGGGACTGACCTGGGCAGTCCCCATAAGTGTTAGGTGGTCAGTTCGGTCAAAAAGGCGTTTTGCAGAAAAACAGTTTTCGTAAAAGTTTTGTGACTTTTCAACCTTATTTATATTGATATTTGATATTGAATAAATAGGTTTAGGTGAAATATGAATAAATTATTCATATTAGATATTGAATAATTTATTCGGTAATTTGAAAAAGTTTTAAATTATGATTTCGCCCGAACCGCGCTTCCGCTGTACCTATCGCCCAAAACCCCAACAATTATGCCATTTTTACCAACTATTATTTTGATCATGTGCTTATGAGCTATGCATTATGTTCAACCACACTTCCATAAAAAGTCTTATCATAATTTTAAATTTATGTCCGATTGACCATAGCCATATCCGGCTAGGCCTCTCCGAGGCAAGTCCCATTGAAAACATGCCTTATATTGCTTCATCAATGTTGTGTTACTTTAAATTACTTTTATGTATAAAATTGTATTATAAGATGTGAGGATACCTTCTTTAAGCGTAAATATTATAATAACATCAGTAAGAGACCATTCCGAACCCAAACAGGTTTAAGGTCGGACCTTATGAGGGGTGTAGTACGACCGTAAATCATTCTTGATGTCTCATATCGGGTGGCGGCTCATTTATTCTTTGGTTACTCCCCCTGCAGAACTATTCGTACTCTCTAAGAGCAGTGATCCCAACAGTGTAGTGGTCGCCGACATCATATACATAGCGTTAAACCCCGTTTCGCTCCTACACACACCCACTTAAATACTCATACAATTGGAGCAATTCAATGCCTACTCTAACTCTAAATTTTATTCCCACTTAAATATCTATTAGTCACAAGTTAATTCTGACCCAAACTTTAATTTTCTCCCATTCTTAATTACCCCTAAAATTCCAACACATCATTTATTAAAATTTAATGCATGTTAAATTAATTTGGGGTGTTACATCGTTAGAAACGATGGAAAATAATGAGAATATGTTTCGATTTAAATGAATTATTACCAGAGTATTAACAGTAATATCTTTATTTTATTACATTTTCTTAAATAAGGATAATATTTTCAATTTTGATCAAAATGATCCCGATTTATATTGATTTGATTAAAGACTTTTATATTGTTTAGTATTTTCATTATAAATAAATGATTTTTAGTATTTTATGAGGATATTGAGAAAAGAGTTTTTAATTTTTTGCTTCACAAGCATGCAAAATATCAATTTTATCTTTCATGATTAATTTCTCATTAATCCCAGATTAATATTGATTAATCACAAATAGCTGTTGGAGCGATTTGCTGTTGATTTCGATTTAAACTGCTGAGAGGTTAAAGTACTTTTCGGCTTCTTTATAATACCCCAATGCCTTTCAAAAAAAAAAAAAACGGTAAAAGGCCATTATATTTATGATAATAAGTGATGGAAACATAAAGGGAAATTATTTCCGGTCTGTCCTAAATTAGATAAAAGTTTTAAAATATTAAAATATTTTTTAATTTTAGCATTTTTTTATCCAAAAATTCAAAAATATATCAATTTCCATTTTTAAGGTGGAAAAAATATAATTTTTTACACATTTTCGGGTGGAATATGATATATTTTGTAACTTTGAACGGAAAAATACATACTTTACAACGTCGGATGAAAAAATGATTAAGTAAAAAATATTGGAATATTTTTAGACTTTCACGGTTATTAAAGTGGGCCGGAGATAATCTCCCAAACGTAAATTTTTTTAATAATTTTTAGTCTTTACCATTCATAAATACACAAATATAAAAAGCTTAAATCCTTCAACGCAAGAAACCTTTTTGACTTTAAGTCAAGAAAGATTTCTATTTTTAAGGGGTGAGTTTTGTAATAATATTTAGAGGAAAAATGATATACAGCCAATGCAACTATCAAAAGTGATGAAAACCAGTAAACAAAAAATAAAAAACAAAAAACAAAAAAATAATAATAATTTAATAGTTTAATAGTTTTTACTATTTTTAGTAATTTTTTGAGTTGTAGTAGTTATGGGGTGTTCATAGAGTCGGATTAACCTGTAATTCGATCTGATCCGATCAGGTCAGATCCGACTAGACCCACAAAATCGAACCGGATCGCAGGTTTAATTCAAAAAAATAAGATTTTACCCAACCCGAAGTTAATGATTTTCCCATTTTGCTCTCTAGTTAACTATAAATCTTATCAAAATTATATCATAAAGAATATTCATTATGCATTTTTCCGACCTGATCTTATTTTTTTGACCCGATCCGCGTGGGTTAAACTTTCAAATTTCGAATCTCGAATTTCGAATCCTCAAACCCATATGATCAGATCCGATCGGATTTAAGACAATTAAAAAAATCAGAACCGACTTGATCCGACCCGATCAGTAATCACCAAATAGTAGAATTTAAATTGACAATGTATCATCTCTCTATCAGGTCCTGCACTAATAAACTTAAATTCCAGTTGATTCTTCAAGAGAGAAAAAAAAGGGAAAAAAGAAAAAGGGAAACAAAAATGAGCATCATATTATACAATCCATTAATTCAGTTGAAAACTCCTTCCAATTCTCGCGCCAAAACCACCAGAAAGTCACTTTCCATCTCCGCTCGCCTTGATAATTCGCAACAACAAGAACAGCAACTCAATCTCTCCGTTCTTCGATTCACATTCGGTAACGCGAGCGGGCGCGAGCACACACTCTCTCACTCAAATTTCTCTCTTTGAAAGTTAAAAATTGAATGCTTCTGTTTGGTTGCAGGGATACCTGGATTCGACGAGTCGTATTTACCGAGATGGATTGGTTACGGCTTTGGTTCGCTTATCGTATTGAACCACTTCGCGTTTTCAAATTCTGCCACGTCAGCACAGCTGGTTAGCACAAGCTGCTGCTGCTTCCTTTTTTTTTTTTTTTTTTTTTTTTTTGGGTGTTGATTGTTTAATCTGATTTTTATTTTTATTTTGTTATTTAATTTGATTATTTGTTCACAGAGATCGGAGGTTCTAGGTCTTTCTTTGGCTGCATTCTCTGTTTCACTTCCTTACCTCGGTAAATTCCTCAAGGTAAATTATTATTATTTTTGTTCATGCTTTTAATTTGTTACTTCTTCATGAATTTGAAGATTCTATAATTGTTAAATTGGAGTTTGTTTGGGATTGAGGTGTTGTGGATGAATGATTAGCAATACATTAGCTGCCAAAGAGAAGTACGCAAAACACACTATGCTTTGAAAATTAAGCTGAGTGCCCTAGTTACAATTATAGGCACGATTGTTTGTGTGCGTGTGCGAGTGCGAGTGCGAGTGCGAGTGCGAGCACACATTCAGTGCATGCTTCGCATTTTTATTCATTTGTTGGAAATCATGCAGGGTGCTACTCCAGTTAGTCAGAAAACTCTTCCTGAAAGTGGTGAGCAAATATTTGTCATGTCACAAAGTATTTCAGATGCTTTAAAGGAGAATCTGGCTTGGGCAACATACGTTTTATTGCGCA
Source organism: Zanthoxylum bungeanum (assembly GCA_019454045.1). Taxonomy (NCBI): domain Eukaryota; kingdom Viridiplantae; phylum Streptophyta; class Magnoliopsida; order Sapindales; family Rutaceae; genus Zanthoxylum; species Zanthoxylum bungeanum. The sequence continues at coordinate 20,188 of SKCR01014348.1, forward strand.
ATACAAACTCCATATCTGTGGTATCTTCTCAAAATAACCATTCAATAAAGATCTTACAGGTCCAATGTGTTATTATTGACTGCTGTTAAACTTTTATAAGTTGTTTATTTGTGTCCAATTGTCAGTTGATATCAATTCGAGGTGATTTATGTGTACGTGGCTACTGGAACAAACCAGATGGTGCATCAAAAACACAATTACTTGAATGGTTTGAAAGACAGATTGAGAAGATTGGCCTGTCCGATTTGAAAGACAGCCTCTATTTTCCTCAGAGTGCAGGTAAACAATGCTGTGCTGTAGATAAAAACAATCTTATGTCTAAAGTACTTTTCTTTTCATATACTATACACCATAATTAGCTTCTTCCAACTTTTCGAGATCTCATAATTTGTCAATCTCCTCTGGGCTCTGGTTACAACCAAATGATTAAAAAAAATAAATTGATAAGAGATTTTGTTATTAAATTGTAGCCAGTTGAGAAGTCAAACCAAACAAGCGCTTAGTACTTTGATTGTGCCCATTATCAAGTAATGAATTTACTTTATGGTTAAGAGGCCTTCAGCTCAATTCTGGTTTAGTGGCCAGAAGGGAGAACCTTTTATCTTTTTAACCTGGATTCAAACGAAACTGAGCCTTGAAAGCGATGGCTCTATACCTGAGATACCCTAAACAAGACGAGATATAATTGCATTTGGTTATGGATATCCCTGTATTTTTTGAGACTATTCTTTTTATATAGATATTTATCTTTGTACTTGTCGGTTGCATGGTTTAGAATCAGAGCTGTGTTTGCACAATGAATAATCATTGTCATTGTCCAACTTTCTTTGCATTGACGTTGAAATTCAATTGTCATATTATTAAAGTAATAGATCAACTGTATGGTGGTAATTTTGTTTTTGTTAAGCAACAGATGAGTGATCTGTCCTGATTAAGTGTCAGTCTTTATGCAAGATTTTATTCCATTCCATTTCAAATTTGTTTGTTATGAATATTGGTGCTTTCTTCCAGAGCGCTTAAGTTTTAGTCATTATGTCTCTAATTGTTTATTCTAATCTCAAAGCAATATCAAAGTTTGATTAATGTTACAGATGCTGGACAATGGGAGATACTCCCCAAGGGGACTTGTTCTATCTTTGTTCAGCCCGTGATACAAGCTCCAAACCCTAGTGCTAATGAGTTGGAAAAGATAGATGGGTTTGTCCTACTGGCTTCAAGCATGACGTATGCGTATAGCGATAAAGATAGAGCCTGGATAAGAGAAATTGCAAAAAAATTTAGAGGTAAGAGCATATGAATAGATTCGAAATGAGTAATTCAAAGCCTGTTATAATTCTTCTATTTCTTCAACTATGCTAGTGTCAATGCTTGGTTGTGCAGATGCTTTGACTTTGGATATTAGAATCACAGTTTGAACTACTTTTGACTCCATGATTTTTCAGATATAATCATATTTCTTGTATAACACAATAAGCAAATTCGCCATCATTTTTTATTTAAATTGTCTTGTAGATCTGCCTTGAAACAGTGGCACTTGACTTGCTTGAGCAGAATGCAAGAAGGTATTAGTCAAATATTCAATTGTGGAAGTTAAATTATGTGCTCTTAAAGTTCCACTGCCTCAAAGTGAGTGAAATGTTTCTTCTTATATTTGGAACACATATGTTACTGAGTTGGCCGGGTGGAAAGGTTATTAACCATAATGCTTATAAGTAGTTAGTGGAAATTTTTTTCACTCAAAATTTGGGTTTGGTGGTTTTGTTGATAACCCTTATAAATAGGGTAGTTGTCAGTAATTTCATTTGATACTTTGAAGAATTGTGAATAGTATTTCTTATTCAATTGTCTATTGTTGCTGTACAATTTTAACTTTATACACATAGGGATTGAACTGAAATAGGAAACTACCTAACTTCCTCATAAATCAGGATTTATCATAACTACAAATCTCCTAAATAAAGCATAGTAATTTATTAATTTACACAATAATAAGATACACGGTTTTCCTTTTTAGGAATCAATCAAACATATTGTTTCCTTATTTAGAAGATACTTGAATTCCCACAGATACTACTGCCGCATTTATTACTTTTTTCCTACTTTAGTGAGAATAGACTTTCTGTTGATTTTCTATTTCTCTTGTCCTTGATATGGGTTCTCTAGTCAAATGGTATGAATAGAAAGTGGTTCCAGATATGGTACAAGATCTGATTTCTCAAAAGTAAAATATATCTTTTGAAGTTTGAAATTAGAAGTGCATCATTGTCCCAACACCAGAAAGAATTAGATTATTGGTAAATGTCAAGTTATTTTTTTTTTAAAACTTTGGAAACCCAGCTGCCAAATGACTCAACCTGAGCTTAAGCGGAGTGGGTAAAACTTCCGGCTGCCCCAGGCTCTGACAAGAAATGCACCCTTGGACTCGAACCCATAACTTGGCAACCAACCCAGGACCTGACAACCATGTCCTAAGCTTGTGTCACCAAACCACACCTCTTGGAGCGGTAAATGTCAAGCTAACTTCGTGAAACAGTGGAACTTTATATATGTTGAGCTAGAGTGGCTGATGTCTGATTTCATAAATTATAAATATTAATTAAATTTCATTTTGCAGTAATGAAAATGATTGAATATGTTTTTCCCTCATTTTCTACATAAGCTTTCTCTGTCAACTCTCTGCAGGATGTTGCATCACTTTCTAGTAATTAAAGTTTAGGTTGTGGATTGAGGAGATTGCCGAATACAGAATACTCGTGTTCCAACAAAATTTCTCCGAGCCATTAACTGATTCTGCCCAGTAAACCATGATGTGGATCCTCAATCACATCAACACCTTGGTTTAGTGGTATACCAAGTAGATCAAATGGCACTCACTCTGTGTTCCTACAAAAACTTTTCCAAACCAGATTCTTCTAAAATTAAGAGGAAAAAGAAAAATAATTGAGAATTGTTTTAGTCTGTGATTAGTTGAAGGAAAATGTTTGCAGAAAGAGTCGAAATATCACGTGATTGTTTACCTTATGATGTACAACCTTTCTAATAGCCAAGATTAGGCCTGGCATGAGACTTTGCACATCTGTGATATCATGTTTGACAGAGTATACCTGTGGCAAACATCGTTTATGGATCACATTTGTTACAGAGGTAAATATTCAAAATCTTTCTTTTACTTATAAAAACTTCTCCTGGGCCAGAAAAGTAAACCGTTGTACTGGATGGAAGCCCTGGAAGGACCATACTATGCACCCGAACTCCATCTTCTCCCAAGACTTGACCCCTAGCCTGGGAGGCAAAATGAAATTTGATCCAAATTGCAAATCATTGTTCTCTGAAGCAGCTTTCGAAGTCTCAAATTATATTTACTTGTGTTAAATCAATGTAATGATATGACCTCTCATCCACAAAAATAGCTTTTGATTTCTCTCTCTCTCTCTCTTTTTTTTTTTTTTTTTTCAGTTCATATAATGTAATAATCTTGGTTTTGTTATCTTTACATAATATTTAAGAAAGCCGGTTTATTCTTTGATCCTGGAAAATATCTTTATATAATTAAAATTCCCTGTTTACTCATTGCCTCTGGAAATATCTAATGTGATAATACTGTAAACCCGTGTCTTCTTGTGAGCTTATTAACTAAGAAAGAAAAACCAAGGCCCCATGTTTAGTATCAATGTAGTGATATGCTCTGATTTTGAGTTTATACTTTCTTTCACAAAATATGCTGTCTATGGTAGATCTGACCAAGGTTGGAGAGGTTGTTGGCGATTTGGGTTGCATCTGGTGATGGAAAATCCTGATCATTAAAGTGAATTTTATCTTCGTCGATTCTTAATGCACAAGGTAAGAGTTAATTTTATTTCCCTTATTTTTTATCTTAGCTCACAAGGTCAGAGTTAATTTAATATTTTTAACGTACATATATATACATGTATCAACGAGAAAGCTATTGGTGGCTTCTAGCTTTCTCTTAGTAATTTTTATTTTGAATTTTTGATTAATGTGAATGCGCCATAAACATTTCTACACATCTCCATCGATATTAGACAGTCCATCTTGATTGAATGTAAATATTTACTCATGCATCCTACTCTTGCATTTGGCCTTGAATCCACAATTTCCACATTCTTGTAGTGAAAGAAGGCTGAAATGGCAGCTTGCTGGAGAAGAATAGATCCTATCGAGAGAGTGGGTGCAACTAGACAACCCTGTCAAGAATGCAATGCAATGAAGTGCAGGAGTATAGAGATGACAGGTGCAAGAATACTGCTGCGAATATAAGGAAATTGAAATGTTAAATAATCTCACCCTGTGGTCACCATGCTGGGCTTGTCACAGAATGCAGATAATGCCTATACTGTCTCCAGCTGAATCTGTGGCACATAAACTACACTTCTCATGCCAAATGCTGTTTCCTAGTTATTGATTGGCATGCAGAAAGAAAGTGTCAATGTTGAATTTCAAATTAGGAGCATGAAGTTAATGAGAATGTGTTCTTATGGACATCGAACCTGCTTCACATTGTCATAAACTGTTGTAGGATCAGTGAAATCAACGATGACTGCTCTTGCTTTTGACTGCCAGAATCCCATGAACAAGTATAGGAGAAACAAAAACATTTTTGATTTTTGAGAAATATAGAACAAGTGGTGGTAACATTACCTGAGATATAGAACCTAATACCATCGTTAGATCATTCATTACAGGAATTTCCAGTGGCTCAATGGAAGGGAGAAGTGTCATTGAAATTTGAAATGCTGAGGTTCAAGGAAAAAAAATGAGCAGAATTGAGAAGAATACAAAACCATTCCATTATCTTCTCCTACTGAATGGGAATCGACAGCACCAGGAACCTCCATTCCTCTGGCTTTAGAAAAAGCGATTACTGCTGCTCTTCCTATTTCTGTTGCTGCTCCATTATAATAACCTTCTCCCCAAAAAAAAGGTCAGTTTTCCTTTTAACATTTTGTACAAGTAAACATGTTTAGATGAGCATCCACATGTTACCTTGATATTTGCTTTGATGCATTCTGAAATGGAAGTGGCTGCTCAAAGCTGCCATGGCTATTCAAAACTGTACTGCCTCAACTGGGTCAATACTCCTTGTTGATAAGCTTGCTATTACCATATGCTTTACAACACAGGATAAGGATTTTGCCTTGATAGGCCACGTTTGGAGGGGATTTTTTGAGACACTGACATGCATGTCAGCATGCGCCATAGGTAAGATCAAAGGCCAAACAGACGCCAAAATCAACAGTAAATGTGTCAACTTTGTTTGTTTTAACATCAATTACATGGGCCAATATGTTATGAATTTCCTGAATTTCATAAACCGTTGCGTTTTTTGTTAGTTTAGTTTTAGGTTTTTTCTGCTAAATTTATATTCGAGCTGATATATTTATATATTTACGTCCTTATGAGGTTTTTTCTAATGAATAAACTTTATTTTTTTTTTAAAAAAAAAAATACATTGGCCAATATCTTATGAACAAGGTCGTGCAATTTCTCTCGTTCATAACTTTTTTAGCCATGCCCACTAAGGCAACTTTATGATTTAATATGGTCCTTGTTTGAAGATTTATTGCGATCGACTACTAGAGATAGTACCACAATTAATCTATTATCCTTTTGATAAGACTATATACGTCGCCTCCAAGGGGTGTGGCTTGGTGGTGAAGGGTCCAGAATCTCACCTTGAGGTTCTGGGTTCGAATCCAGGGGGTGCAACTTCTTGTAAGAGCCTGGGGCAGCCGGGGGTTTTACCTGCGCCGCGGCCCAGAATGGGTGGTTTGGTGGCGGGGTTTCCAACGATTTCAAAAAAAAAAAAAAAAAAAAAAAAAAAAAAAAAAAAAAAAGACTATACGTCGAGATCTTTTTGAGACCGGATTTATTATAGGAGTCTTATATATTAAATATGACTTTTTTTTTTTATAATAATAGATAGTATATCAATCAAATGAATCTCAGCATGGGTCTGATTAATTGACTTTGTGAACATTATTGATTAGAAATAATAATAGTATGCAGAAAGTATATCTCTGATTAATTAGCCATTGTATCAAGTGGGCAGATTCAAGATCCGTATTGATCACGAGACCCAAAATAAGAAATTTCCCACTTGATGGTGAACTGGTAGGCCACGTGGATAGGATAGTGCCCTTTAAATAGAGATTAGAAATGATCAAATTGTGTATATTATTATTAATTAAATGTAGAAGCAGAAGCAATCAGATATACATCTTACTACCAAAAAGTGGGCATTAAGAACCAAGTGTCACAATAAAGACAGCAATCCCACCTCCAATCATAGTGTCATTTCTATCGTTAAGTTATATCCGAAAATTGATCATCCCACCCCCGACATGCCTGACACACTCTCTCCCTCTTTGTCTCTTTGTCAACTTACTAAATTACCCCTCTCATTATCAATTTTGACTTCTTCAACTATTATACATTACAAAAATTATATATTTATATATATTAATTTAAAAATAATTATATACTAATTATATCTCCATTTGTGATTTTAATAATTATTTTTTATTTTATAATTTTATAATTGTTTGATTTTTGTTAATAAATATACAGATTTCGTTCTATTCATTTTTTTTTTGATTCATTTTTAATTTAATTAGTACAACTTATTTATTAAAATAATATAATTTAACCAAATAAATTTAAATTATAATAAAATAGATTTTGTATATACTCAATATTATTTTTTTGGAATTAAAAAAAAAAGGGGAACGAGAGGTGATGCGCGAGGAGTTTAGACAATTCAATGGTGCTCTAAATTACCTTTGGGAGACATGGTTACACCCTTACAGAGACCGATTTGTTTCAGCTTGAATTGATACATGTATGCACATGGGAAGCAATTCAAGTCAGAGGTACATTATTTTATTATTTTATTATTTAAATTATTAGTCATTATTGTAAATTTCACTAATGAAAAATATAATATTTTTTAAATTACACGGCAGAGTCTGCACATTCGAGACTGAAATTATATTTAAGAAATACCATGTCATCCATACAATTATCTTTTGAAAAAATACACAAGATGTTGAGAAATTAGTTTGGGGAAATTCAAAAGTCATTCGAGAAATCTTTGAACATTCCACGACATACACATTTACTTGTGGAGATTTTAAATGAAATAAGGTATCAAATTTCTTTAGAGGCGATGAAGTTTATTTATGATCAGCTGAAATGTATTGATGAAACATCTCACCAACTCGCCAGTATGTGCAACTGCTCGTTCAAAATAATATATGGATTGCCATGTATGCACAATATTTCATATTGTCTTCATCTTTCCATCCCAATTTCGATACAAAGTGTTGGTGCACATTGGAGAAGGTTATCAATACACGTACACCAGTTCAATTATGATGCAACAAGGCCTAACGGGATATCAAACATTGTTGAATTATTACATGAGATGGATCCATGTATGCGAGAGCATATGATAGACAAGTTTCTCGATATGGCAGATCCATCTCAAAGCACAGTTCGAGTCCCTTCATACAACACTGAATATAGAGGTCAACCTACAGACAGAGATGAACAAAGCAAACGCCACATACCTTCTTTTGGATATGCTTCCACTTCAGGATCTAGGGTCACTCAACCAACTGTACCGAATCTAGGGAGAGGGGGCCGTGGAAGGCGATCAACTCATGACCTGTCTCAACTTCCACCGATCTGTTATACCTATATTCAGAAATTACCTGTGGCATATCAACGTTATATTTCTCATACTATTGACGTTCAAGCTGATGGTCATTGTGGATTTAGAGCAATAGCTGCACTAATCGAGTATGGCGAAGAAGGTTGGGGTCAAGTATGATGTGACCTTATTAAGAGATTCAACAAAATAAGGATTTATATGATCGACTTTATCCATCAAAAGGATGGACAGACAATCTATTACACTTACTCCATTTCTTCTAGTCGTCGGCACCAGAGGTACATTGGTTGGACTCAATGAGTTTAGGAATTGTTATCGCTTCGAGGTACAATCTTGTACTGCATACATTTGCTGAGAATGTTTGAAGTTGTTTTACTCAATTGCCATTAAGGTCCCCTACAGTTCTAGAGCAAAAGCGTCAAGAAATAGCTATTGCTTATGTTGGTAGACACTTTGTGCAAGTTTTTTTACACCCTCATTACCCTGTACCTGTAGGGGTTTTATAGCGGTATCCGGTAACGCAGCGGAAACATTGGAAAATCAAATTTTTCGATTTCAAAAAATTTTCTCGGATTAATTAAATAAACTTATTTATTTAATTACCCAATAATTAATTATGAAATAAAACACAATAAATTAAATTTATGTGAATTTACCGAATTGCCCTTAAGCATTGTATTTTATTCATTTTAATCCGAAATTGTTCAAAACAATTTTGAATGATTCTAAATCATTTCTTATATTAATTTAACATGTCCCAAATGTCAAAATACAATTGACACCAAGGCCGTGAGCCTCAATGAAGCACCAAAGTGTGCATTTTGCAATTTCAATGTTCAAAACACATCCAAATGAAATCCAATCAACATAAGATTTAATATGTATCATATACACACCCAAATACACAACATAAGTGAAAAGCCCGAAATTTGAAAGTGGATTAAAACCTAATTTTCAATTTCTTCAAATTGGACAAATTAGACCAAATTGGTTAAATCCAACACTTCAATCATGTTTCTTCCATTACAATCAAGCCTCACCACAATGAAACAACTATAGAACAAATCTAGGTCATTAAGAGTGGGTCAAAAACTCTAGATTAGCAATAAGTTTCTTAACTTTCAAAAGAATGCTAGTTAACATCTTATAAGCATTCTATGAACTTTATACATGCACTACCCCATTATAAAACTTCCATCCACCAAAAACACAAAGAATAAAGAATAGAAAGACATTAGAAACTCATAGCATATAGCTTAGAACTCAATGAACATTTTCCTCTCTAATAGCAAATTAAGAAAACTTACTAAAATCCAAGCTTTCCTTTGTTTTCTTTTCTTTTTCTCTCAAGTTTCTTTGATGGAGTTTTGGTAATGGTTTCAACTTAATGAATCCCTAAAGAGAAAACAAAACAATTTATACTTTAAAATTTAGCACATGGCCGAATTTCAAGCATAAGAAAATATCATGATATTTTCAATTTTTGTTTCATTTAATGCCTTTTATCAACTTGCATTTTTAATCATTAAATTATTTAATGAAAATAAAGTAAGTCAACAAAAGCATCTTAGTCATTTAACAAAATATCATAACCTTAGATATTTATATTTTTAATTAATTTAATTATTTAACAATTAAACAATTAAATAATTATTTAAATACAAATATATATTAAATATGGTATTATATTTACATTAAATATTAAATACATATATTAATATGATATTAGTCAAATATCTCAATTTGACAATTAATTAATGTGTATTTAAATTAATTTAACATTAAATATAAATACACAAAATTAAGGAAATGACAATCGGGTCTCTACACATGTATTTTACGTTTAACCTTTAAACGACTTTATAAATAATTAATATTATTTATAAATGTTGCCCTAGTGCTCTATGAGTATGTTTCATTATTGAGACTCTAGATTCAAGCATATCCGTCACGAATTCTAATTTCGTGTCCATAATTTATCCACCCGTAAATTATGACGATCACGGATAAACTCGCTGAATCATATAGGTCGAGGTCATGGAAAATGTCTAATTCCTTCGTCATAGGTATCCGGATAAATCCCAGAGATATAAATGTAAACGTCAAATCTCTATAGGGATTATCCAGTCGACTATTCTATTAGCAATCTCAAAAAAAAAAAAAATTTAGAACTAACTTCTAAATTGTACCACGGGCCCATGGTTTTTATCTGATTGCTAATCATATGGACTACCTTTGCTCTGATACACAGAACTGACAGATCCTATCTCAATACACACAGGGCACCCTGATGATCTATCCTCACCCAACGAACAGGCGGAGGTCTGATCTAAATAGATCGGTGACGTGACTGCCATCAAAGTGTGGAAGATGTCTCATGCACCCACAGTGGTATCTCAAGTCGAAGAATAACAAGTGCTACATAACCCGATAAGATTCTTATTGACATTGGTGTACCATCTATTAAGAATCTTCGGTGAGTCGGTCAGTGTTTATTCGTTATAAATACCTACATGTCTATACTAGTCTCCACGACTTATGGTTCATTGAGAAACTATTGGAATCATATATCTAGTATATGACATGTACCGGTCTCAACGGGTTTACTATACTGACCAAGTAGTGTAAACCTTGACCAGGAACTCTCTGAGAATGACAACGTCATGATACTACTCAATGTCTGTTGCGACGTTTTTGCAACAGCATCATGACTAGTCATTCTAAGGTCATTACGTCTTTACCATATTAAAAGATATATTATATTATAGAAACTGCATATATTAATCATAATAATAACTTTTTACATAAGTATTCATAAAGAAATACAACCGGGAATTGGCGCTCTGAGCACCAACCCCAACAGTACCACCCACCCCAATGTGGTGGTGGGAACATTCATCGTACGAAACTAAAGAATGGGCTACTCGTTATATGATTCGTAATCAATTATGGTACGGAGTATTGGGTATATCACTGAGTGCGACATGAGGAGACTTTGGAGGCAATATAGATTAGAATTTATGTTTTTATATTTTTAAGTGTAACTTTTTATGTTGTTATTTGTACTATTTTTAAATAAATATTTTTCTAATATAAATGAGAACATTTTTATAATACATAAGTAGTGTTAAATAAATTAAAAAATATTAATACTACTTATGTATTAAAATAATATAATTTAACCAAATAAAATTAAATTATAAAATATATTTTTTGATAAATTTTTTAAAAGAAGAAGAACACAGAAAAAGCAAAAAAAAAATATGGGAAGGGCGTTCCCCTTCTCTGAAGAAGGAGACGATTCCCCTTCTTCAGAGAAGGGGAACGCCCTTCCCATCTTTTTCTTTTTCCTTTTAAAAAATTTATAATATATATATAGAAAAATTGGATATAAATAATTTATTTGAAAATGGAATTTGATGAAAGGAAGAGGGCAAATACGAAATTGTAGGGGAGACAAAAAAAGTCAAATGTGGCAAGGAGAGGGGGGAAGATAAGCCCTCGTTATACCCACATCATTTTGTTTTCTCGCACCACTACAAATTCATTTATATGCATTTTTTAAAAGATAGTTATTCTTTATATATATATATATATATATATATATTATATATATATATATATATAACGATTGATCTCTCAATTTGTTAAATTAAGGATAAAATTATACAAAATTTAATATGATGTTGTTTGTCTTTGAATGTAATGAAATATATGTTTGTTTTATCCTTTTATTTTGTCATTAACTTAATAAATCGAGAGATTCGCACTAAATATTAAGGGTGACAATTTGGGTCAGGATTCGTTTATTCGTTCGATTCGATTTTCTTTAAAGCAAATATGAGTTGGAAAATTGGATTCGTTTAATAAATGGAGCTCTTCAATTCGTTTATTTGTTTAGAATTCATTTATTAAACGAATCATAAAAGAATCGAATTCGAATCCAATTCATTTAGTATCTCTTAATTATATTACAAATTTACCCTTAATTTTATTTATTATATTTTTTAAACGCGAAGGATAATTTAGTAATTTCTTATGTTTAGCTGAAGTATGTAAACTCAAAACTAAAACCTAAACCTAAAATCTAAACCCAACTCTCACAGCCCACTCTCACCTCACGGCGACCACCTCTCTTAATCTCTCAAATCTCAATCAATAGACAACAGCTCAACAAGCAACAGCTCAACTCCCTTTCCATAAAATATTGGATCTTGCACCCTTAGGATCACATATTCTGCTCACACAGATTTGAGAGTGAAATTCCAAAGCCATCGTAGCAAGTAATGTTTGTCTCCTTCAGTTGTAGCTCATTTTATGTTAGTTGCAAATGATTGAAGCTTTTTTTGTTTCCAAAGATTGATGGCTTATTATTATAATTATTATTATTGCTTCTTATTGAACCCATTTGATTTGGGTTGCTGTTTTTTTTCCTTCATGAGACTAAAATATAAAGGAAAAATGAGTTTTCAGAGAGAATAAAATAATCTTTTTGTCGACAAAGTTAAGATTTTTCAACATGAACGCATATAAAGGGATTTTTTGTGTCTGTTCATTTTATGCCTAGTTTTGATTATTCTATCTGGGTTTGATTATTGGTTTTGATTTTTGATTCGTTTGATGTATATGATTCATGTTATAGTATCTGGGTTCATGTTTATGGTACTTGGGTTGATTTTTGATTCGTATGATGTATATGATTCTACTGAATTTATAGCCATGCTCTTTTCAATGGCATGAAACTAACCAAAATTAATGTGGAAGTTTGACGGTAAAATTTCATCAGCAGCAGAGAGTGGCACTAGTCCTAGTGATTATGTGGAAGTTTAACAGTAAAATTCCTTCTCTTTACTCTACATTTTTCAAAAATAATTTTTTGGAAAAATTAATTCAATAATGTAATTTTATTTTATTTGCAGGATTTTTTTCCCCGGATGATAATGATAAAGATGTTTACCGTCTCAACTCGTATTCGACATTTTGGTCAAAATTTGTTTTGAAGATTTTAAATATTATTATGTAATTGATTTATAATTTGAAATTTGGAGCTCGTTGTAAGGATTTTAAGACTATAACAATGAATATGCTATTGAATATGGTATAGAATGATGCTTAGATTTTGTATTTGATTTTGATTAAACAAATCGAATACGAATATTCTATTATTAAACGAATACAAAATTAGATTCGTTTAATTTTATATAAACGAATTGGATGCTATTATTCGTTTAGTAAATGAATAATAAATTCGATTCGATTCGTTTGATTTATGTAAACGAATAAATGAATCAAATACTAATATTCGTTTATTAAACGAATCGAATTCAAATCCTAATATCAGGATTCGTTTAATAAACTCATCGAATTCAAATTTAGTGCATTATAATTCGATTCGTTTAGTATTTGTCACGAATTTGATTCATTGATTTTTTTTTCCACCCCTACAAATGAGTAGGGTTATCTTACTGTAATTGGACCAATATATATATATATATTTTTTTTTGTAGTTTTGCAATTAACATTAAAAAAATGAAATAAATAAATATTAAAATATTTTGATAAAACTTAAGTGATACCTGTCACTTTATAAAATTCAGGGATGGTAATGGTCAAATATCTGATCATTTTTATTTATTCGAAACCAATATCTAATCTCCAACATTTATCCATAATAAAAAAAATTACGTTCAATATTCATATACGAAATCGACTTAAAATTAGCATCTTTGATATCTAATATATAAAAAATTAAAATAAAATTTAATTTTTTATTTGGAAAATTATATTTGTTATTACTATATTTATTTATTTTTAAACATGTTAGTCAAATATCGAGTACTGGACAGTTTAATCAGAAGTCGGTAGTAAATCCCTCATGGAGCGATTTAATTGCAATTAATTCGGAAATAGTCGGGAATTAAACGAAAATTAATTAGGAATAATACAATTGATATTTTATATGATTTAAAATAAAAAATAAAAAAAATGCAAAACTCATCTCTCAATATCCTCAAAAAATCACTAAAAATAACTCATTTATGGTTAAAAAATGCTAAATAATCTAAGAATTTTTAAGTCAATATGAATATGGATCATTTTGATACAATTAGAAAACATTATCCATTTTTAAGAATTTAATAAAGTAAGGATATTTGTATTATTATTATGGTAATAATTCGTTTAAATTAGAGTAAATTTTCAATCTTTTTCATCGTTTCTAACAGAATCGTTCTCTTTTTCATATAAAATCATAAATTAAAACTTTAAAAAATATTGAAAAACTAAAATAGATTAAAAAATAGAATTGGATAATTTTGGGAAATCCAAAATCGATAATTAATCAATCAAAATCCCCAAAAAATCGGTGTCTGTTTAAAAACGGTCAAAATTAACCCGATCGAATTGCTCAAATAGCGATTTTTACGACCAATCAACGCTTAAATAGCATATATCGAGTATCCGATATCCGAAATACTTAAAACCATAATCTACCGAGATCAATTTTTGTTACTTAGCCACTATCCGCTAAATTTTTAAATATCAGATAACTTTTTCGATCAGATAGTATTAGGTATCTAAAATTATCGATTTTATTGTCATCCTTGAAAGTTCGTTATTAGTCATAGATTCTGACCCTATACGGAATTAAAAACAATAATCAAGACAAGTCTTGATTACTATAACTATGAAATTTGAACAAGCAACCATAATATCCAACAAATATAAAATAAAGCAGATTATTAATTCAATGTAAAATATAAATGCAAAAAATACTATCAATCACACAAAATCAACAAAATAATTTTGATGACGAAGTGAAAAACTTTTGCGGGTAAAAAACCACTCTAGGTATCTCAGCTACCAGCCCAATCCACTATATAGAGAAAAACTCACAACGATGTTCAAGACCTATAGTGGTGACTCCACCGACTCAATTACCTCTAGACTGCCAGAACTCAAGGAACTCCTCAAGCCCGTAACCCACAGTTTCTTCAGAACCTCTGAGGTATCTGAGCGGATTGTCTCTACAACTCTAAACTTCGGAACTCTGATTACCAAACTTCCTCCTAAAGAACTCTGAAGGATTAGGAATTTTGAGTTATGTTGTGTTGAAAGTCCATCAAAGAAGGATTCTCTCCATTAACAAGGAAGACAAGAAAATGAAAGAAGTCTTCAATGTGGAATAAAAGAATGTTGAAAGCTTTGAGAGATTTTTGGCTCAAGGGATTTGTGTTTCAACGCTTGGGGATGGTGGCTACATGTTCTATTTATACGTAGGGTGAAGATTTAAGATTTTTCAAAGTGAAAAGGCTAAAAACGCAATCAGATCGCAGTCACATTCGAATGATTACTCGAACGCACTACGAACGTGTGCCTATTGGAAAGACTCATTCGAACGTTACTCGAACCCACCACGAATGCTTGCTCTCTGGAAGTTTTCATTCGAACACTTCCTCGATCGTACCACAAATGTTTGCTCTTTGAAATACTTCATTTGAATAGAGAACATGCCACTAACGCCTTACGTTTGAACGGTGCAATAAACGCAACACTAACGAAAATGCTCCAGCTTTGCCAAATACAAGTGCAAGTGCTCTAAGATCTTAAGACTTATTACAACTCAATTGAATTTGTTTTGTAACGGACATTGCCAATAAAAATGGAACTAAAAATTTCCTCATTTGGTGTTCCGTGACAAAACATTACCTAATATAAAGACTGCGGTAATAGTGTTGAGATTTATGTCATAAAGCGTCATGTGTTGTAAAATGGAATAGATTATTGTAATAATAATAAATACATTATTCATTTTATCAAAGTTGTTTGATTTATATCACATATTATCCAATTGTCTTGTTTACCCTGATTACTATTGTACCTTCAGACTTAGTGTATGTTTGATGCACAAGAGGGTTTATATCTGAAGTTAGTAATCTAAATAGTCCGTAGAGAGCAAACAAAGAGGGTACTTTGTTTGTGGTTTATCTACAGCTGCGGTCCATTCTATACTTGTATGACGACCTTGATCCGGGTTCATTCATGTAGTGACATAGGAATGAAGGCACCTTGTATGATGAGATTATATAGGACTGGACTCAGATAAATACAAATTTCTTTTAATATATGTTAATCGAAGAAATTTATTTTATTTAATAGATGGTCATATATAGATTCGATCTTAATCCTGAGTGTACTGCGAACTCTTGCATGACAGACTATGTCATTTGATTTACTATGGTGAGGTTGGTGTTGCATTCCCAGCCAATAACTACGTATTTTGGGGATATAGTTTGGTGTGTAGCTGGGAACATTTTACATAGTTATGGAATTTACTCATTCTTACGAGAAGCAGAAGAAAATCTTTTTTAAGAGTTGATTCGGGACTTGAACAATTTGATCGCTCAACTTTTCTATTGCGAATAGAGAGTTTTATATTCGTAATTGTTATGAATTAATTATTCATTATAGAATCAATGATGCTTAAGAGATAAAATATTTAGAGGGTTTTAACGGACTTTGACCCGGATCTATTTATGAGATATTCATGAAGGGATATATCCATATGTAATGACTATATCAATGGACACCGAAGATGTTTAGTTTTATTTTATCCATCTACGGTAACGAGAGTTCAACTTCGAGTGTTTAGTGGAATAACACGGCGTTAATAATTCGTAATATTTGATTAAAGGTTTAATTAATATTTCGGAATTATTGAAGCTCGAAACTGTAGGTCTATTTAGTCCATGTGCTAGCTCGATTAACTGTAGCAAACCTAATATAATTAGATTGCCTATTATATGCTCACTTTATATTTATATATTATTAATGAGATTAATAATATTTTTTGTCACAAATGAAAACTATGTTAAATAGTTTAACTTAATATTTTCTAGAATTCTTTGATTATGAGATAATCAAGTTTTTGATTATGAGATAATCAAGTCTTTGATTATGAGATAATTAAATCTTGATTATGAGATAATCAAGTTAGTAATAATTATGAGATAATTACTACAACATAATTGAAGGTAAATAAATCATTATTAAGATATTGATTTTTATTTACCATTGGAGACAAAGCCATATGGCTTACCAAGTCAACCAATCAATTATGTCTATTATGTGGCATGTATACACCTAATGTATTTGTCATTACCTAATGCATTTTATGCTTTGGTATGACCTCGACATGTATGTGTTTGCCATTGAAAGAAAGCATTATATGCTTAATGACAAAGTCCTTATCTTTAACTTATCATTTCTTATGCTTTGGTATGACATTTACATTTTTATGTTGGCCATTGCAACAAAGCATTAGATGCTTAATGATAAGGTTAGTTGGTGTAGGCATTGTATTTTTGCATATCAGCTCAATAACGAGTCTCGTATAGAGGCACTATCTCTTTAGTTATGAAAGCCGCGAGAAGCGGACGTTGGAAGGGTAACATTGGAAAATGGCATTTTTGTTGGATTTTGTCTAATTGTTTGACTTTGGTTGCTTGTTGGACTTCCGTTTCAGAGCTTATCTTAGGCCCAAAACCCCGTAAACCACTTGCCAAACCCGAATCAAACCCAAAATACCCAAGCCAACCCATGAACCAAAACCCACGCCCAAAGGAGCCTTATTCACGCCCTTATTGCCTCTAATTAGGTAAATACACATTTGTCACATGCTTGAATCTAGTCAAATCCATTCCTAATTAGAAGAAATCTCATTGATCCATTTCCTAATCACAATTCAATCACAATCCTAAATTAGGAGATCTTTTCCTTGTGGAATACAAAGAATGAGATGTCACCATCAATGAGAATCCTAATCCTATTCGAATAAGGAAAACCTCCTCTCATTTGCCTATAAAAGAGCCCTTCACCACCATTCACAAACCTAGCACACATAGCACTCATTCACGCCCAACAGACCTTTCCAAGCTCTTCCTTGCGCGTCCAAACATCCTCCCCATTGCAGCATCCACCTCATCCACTCCCTCCATTCACGCCTAAGCCCTACACACTGCCCTTGCCTTGCCGCATTCTGTCTTATCACAGCCCTCAAAACACGCCATAAACTGCCCTAAACACTACCCTAAAGTGATGCCAAACAATCCCCACTGCACTCCCCCTAATTCACGCCCAAACCAAGCCTAAAACACTCACTGCACTGCACTAAATTACCGCACATTACAGCCCCTGACCTGATCAGTTTTGCCGCACCTTAAGCACCCCAAACAGTCCAGAAAATACTTAAAAACTACACCAAAAAACTGCCTAAGGTCCCCCTAAAAAACCTTAAAAATCGCAGCTCCATTGGCCTTCAAACTCGCCCAAAAACAGTCTCTAAAACGACCAAAACAGTGACCTGAAATGCATCGACCAAACAGCAGCGAAACAGACCAAAAACAGCAGCCCGAATATCAAAACAACGAGGAAAGATGTTGAGTTAACAAATCGAAAAAGTAGCAGATCATTCACCATTCCAACGGACGTGTAACGCCCTTTCTTGAGACGACAAAAGAGGTTAGACATGAGGGCACATTTTCACTTATATCTTTCATTTTATTTTATTTATTTTAAAAATATTATTGCATGAGATTCGTTTGAGGCATGATGTGATTGTTGGATGAGCGGGATATGTGTTCCCTTTTGTGGTATATCGGATGGAACCCGGACGTAAATTTTGTAGCCGATTCCGAATGGACGGTGTTGCGGTTTGTACTCGGGATACAACGCCACATATCATTTAAGAGACACATATTTCGTCTCATCCAAACTTGTATTTGAGCATGATATAGTTTGTAGGTTATTTATTTATTATTTAAAGCATGATTTAGTTTAGTTTATTATTTATTTTCAAAGCATGATTATGTTATTTTTATGCATGATATTTTGTTTAGTTTATGTTTATGTTTAAATAGTTATTTTTTTTTATTTCGGTTTAATGGTTCAATATGCTCGCTGTGTTATATTGTGTGTTTGCCGTTTAATGACTCACTTTCCAAGCATGCAAACTTAGATTAGGAGCTATTTTGATGAATGCATATTAGAACTAGGTTATCCTTGAGCATATACGTTGAATAGATTCGGTTAGTCTATTGCACAAGTCATATCATCATAAGTGGCATAAGTAAGGGATCATTCCGAACCCAACGATTTGAGGTCTTCCATTGCGAGGGGTGAGTGCGGCCTTAAACTATTTTCCCGGTTCACATCGAGTGGCGACTCCATTATTCTCCGGTTTAGTCCCCCGCGGGATACTCTGTACTCCAACTAAGCCCTGAGCCTAGAACAACATGCGTCTCCCAAGTTCTGTGTCCTACAGTCTGGCGACTCCACTGGGGATAGAGAATCGGCCCCGAAATCATGTCTTGTGATGTGTATAATTTGTGCTTTAATTGATCGTTTCTATAGTGGGTTGAGGGGGTTAATCAAAGGCTTTGTTAAAGCTAGGTGATGATTGGGTGTCTTCCTTCATTCACTACCTTTCGAGGAAAAGCTGTGAAGGCACCTAGATAATCATTACCCGTAGCTTGTTGTGATAGACTAGTTTGGAGGACTTGTTGTTTATTCCTGTCACCAAGCGATAAGACCCTAAGTGGCTTGGGTATTTAAGAGAGTTCGCTCCATCCTCCCTCTAGGGAATCTACAATGAGAAATTCATTCGACAGTTAATCACACACCATAACTTGTTGGCACGTACCGTAAGGTATAAAAAGGGTGCGCTCACTTGGTCGCTTGAACCCTTGAGTGGGGAGTCCTAGTTGTGGGCAATCTTTCGTCAGTGAGAGCCTTTGTCCACACCCCTGTAAACCCACATGTGAACTGTAGCCATAGAACTGATAGAAATTATTTATTTTGTGTTTATGTTTTCGACCGTCGTTATTTGGATCCAGTTGGACCTTTTGCCCAAAGATGTGAACTTGTTGGGCCATTTAAACTGGGACGAGTTCATGTCCTTTGAAAATTGGGCCAAAAGCTTCCAAAATGCCAATGGGCCATTTTACAGTTGGGCCTCTTATCATTTGAAGTCATTTAGCCATGTCATCGCAAAAGTGTAAACCTGTTGGGTCTTTTCAACTGGGACAAGTTTGCACCGCGCAATGGTGTGGTTGAATACTTTAAAATGATAATGGGCCGACCTATATATTCCATGCATCACATACATCTCATGCATACACACTTGTGTCTTAAAAGCCATCATAGATACCCGTTGGGTTAGGAAAAAGAAGTTAGAGCATTCATTGGGAAAATCCAGTATATTAGCCGGTTCATTTCAAAGTTGACATCGGTATGTGAGCATATGTTCAAGTTGTTGAGGAAAGATAAACCGTAAAATGGAATGAGCAATGTCAGGAAGCATTCGACAGAATCAGGGAATATTTGGTGAAACCTCCTGTTCTGAAACCTCCGAGACAGGGTAGACCCTTGGTATTTTTTTGACTATTGAACCCGAAACACTAAGGGCGATGATGGTACAAGCTTATGAGACAGGAGTAGAGCATGCTGTACTACCTTAGTAAGAAACTGCTTCCGTATGAAGCCCGCTATCAGGAAGTGGAGAAGATTTGTTTAGCCGTAGTATGGGCGTCTAGGAAACTGCGCCACTACTTCCAATCTTACAAGATCCAAGTAGTAGCAAAGGAGAATCCTTTGAAGTACCTATATTCGGTACCTTCACTAGTTGGAAAGCTGAGCAGATGGTTAGTACTGCTGACAGAATTTGACATCGAGTATCTCACTTCTAAGGTGATCAAAGGACGAGCCGTGGCAGAGTTCTTGGCATTGCAACCTGTTGAAGGGGAACATTACAAGTTTGAGTTCCCCGACGAAGAAATCCAAGCTAGCAGTCCAAGGATGGAAGATGTATTTTGACGGAGCAGTGAACTGCAAAGGAGCGTGAATCAGTATTGTAATAGTAACCCCTGAGGGAGAGAACCTACCTATGGCCAAAAGGTTGACTTCGGAGTAACTAATAACATGGCTGAGTACGAAGCATGTGCATTCGGATTAACGACATTGATAGCCTTGAGAGCTAAGAATGTGGAAGTCTATGGAGATTCAATGTTGGTGATCCGACAGATGCAGGGAGAATGAGAGTTGAAAAAGGAACGACTGAAGCTTTATTTGTTCTACCTCAGAAATCTAACGCACGCAATCCCTGACTGTAAGTTTCAGCATTTGCCTCGAGAAGAGAATTAGATGGCAGATGCATTGGCGACACTGGCCGCAACTTGGGAAAATCCAGAGAAACTGGTGATGAGACCGCTTGTGTTGACAACGGCAAGCAAGCCAGTCTATGAGATTGAGAGGATATTGGAAGTAGAGATCAATGACGGGAATCCTTGGTACTATGATATTCAGAGGTATCTGGAACGAGGAGAATTCCCAGAAGAAGCAAGTAGAAAGGACCAAGTAGCCATTCAGAAGTTGGCTTCTCAGTATGTGAGTTTGAAGGGAGAACTCTACAAAAGGCAGGCAAATGGCATTCAGCCGAAGTGCTTGAACGGAGAAGAAGCTCAGAAGGTGATGGAAAAGGTACATGCTGGTGTGTGTGGAATAGGCCATCACAAGTCCTCACCATGCAGGCCGCAGGCTAATGGGGCAGTCGAGGCAGCAAACAAGACGATAAAGACGATTCTAGCAAAAATGACTGAGAATTACAAGGATTGGGCCGATAAACTGCCATATGCCTTGTGGGGGTATAGAACATCTGTGAGAACGGTGACATGAGCCACACCTTACTCCTTGGTCTATGGAATGGAAGCGGTACTGCCGTTGGAGGTTGAGATACAGTCCATGCGGGTACTAGCAGAAGCCGAATTGCCTGAACAGGAGTGGACCTCGCAGAGGTTTGAACCGTTGGCATTGATGGATTAAAAGAGGATGTAGTCCTTGCATCACTTGCAGATCTACCAGAAGAGGTTGGCCCGGGCATTCAATAAGAAGGTGCGTCGTATCAAGATCAGGAAAGGTGATCTAGTGCTTAAACAGTCGAAGCCGTCGACGACAGACCCGAGAGGAAAGTTCAGACCAAACTGGGAAGGACCATACATTGTTCAGAAGGTAATGGGAAATGGAGCAGTGAGACTGTCAGACTTGGAAATGAATGATTTCACCGAGCCAATCAATGTTGACAGATTGAAGCTGTATTTTGCCTGAGGGACAGAAGACTGAATAGTCACCCGCAGAAGACCTAACCCAACGAGATAAAGAAAGCTCACGCATGCATGCATACATATAACCCATTATTGCATTCCTTTTTGTGTGTTTTGTATTCACAGGTTTCGAAGAAGAAAGGAGAAAGCGGTAAATAAAGCCAATCAGAAATAGCGAATGCACAATATCAGATTCGGGTATTAATCCTAGGGCTGAGGTTCACATCGGTGTTAAGATTTGGGTTGTAATCTGAGGGCTGAGGCCCATTTGAGTTTGAATTTCGGGTATAGATCCCGGGGGCAAAGCCCACATTGCCGGCAGCAGAGAGGAAGAATTCCTTGGAGTGAGTGAAAAAAAAGTGAGGGAGAAGTCTTTGATAAATAGATGTATGTCCAGTGATGACATTGTGTGCTATAGGGAGAAGCCTCAGAAACGATAAGTGCGAGAAGTGTTCTCCACCGGTATGCTGAATAGATTGATCTTGATTAGACTCGTAAAGCACTTGAATACGAGATCTCAACAGTGGAAGCCTGAGTGGTTGATGAGATGACTAGTTGAAGAGATGGTGGATCGGTGAATGACCGTTTGCTTGGATGTCCATCCTGGATTACGTACGCTACGATATATGATATGATCGAGAAAGAAAAGAAAAGTCTCTGTGACAAAAAGAAAAAAAAAAGGAAAAAATAGGCTGCCTATAACCGATAAGCGTGAAGCTACCCATGGGCGAGTATTAGGACCACCATGAGGAGAAATTCTACCTTAAAGGGTAGGTGTGCCATGAAAAGAAAAGAGAAAAAGAAAAGAGAAAAAGAAAAAAAAAGAGAAAAGCGTGAAAATAATGAAAAGAAAGAGACAAAAGCAAAATGTAAGAGACCATATCATGTTGAGTATGCCGAAGTAATCACAGAATGTGATTAAGACATCCAGATTGGTTAGATCCACTGGTCCGATTCTCCGAGACGAAATCGTCAAATTGGCTTACTTAAGGAATAAGCTGTGAAAGATCCTTGGCACACACACTAGGAGTCTAGTTCAGATCACCTATTCAGACGATCGGAGTTGAGCGTATCGAGTACTTTGAAGATTCCATGGCTTTGACGTAAAAGCATTCGTTGAGGACGAATATACACCTAACTATCAAAGATTATCTCAAGAGAGGAAATGCAACACGCTAAAAGGAATCATTGAGCATCAGATCAGTTTCTGCCGGGTATGACATTCTGGGGGCGAGGCCCACATTAGCATCAGTATCAGCATTGCCGGGTATGGCATTATGGGGGCGAGGCCCATATTGGCTCAGTATCAGTTTGCCGGGTATGGCATTCTGGGGGTGAGGCCCACATTAGTTCACTATCAGTTTGCCGGGTATGGCATTCTGGGGGCGAGGCCCACATTACATCAGATCAGTTTAGTCCGGGAATGGACACGTCGAGAATGGCACACCGGGAATGGCACTCCGAGAATGGAGATACAGTCCGGGAATGGACACGCCGAGAATGGCACGCCGGGAATGGCACTACGAGAATGGAGATATAGTTCGGGAATGGACAAGTCCGGGAATGGACACGCCGAGAATGGCACGCCGGGAATGACACTCCGAGAATGGAGATATAGTCCGGGAATGGACAAGTCCGGAAATGGACACGCCGAGAATGGCACGCCGGGAATGGCACTCCGAGAATGGAGATATAGTATGGGAATGGATAAGTCCGGGAATGGACACGCCGAGAGGCACTCCGAGAAGGGAGATATAGTCCGGGAATGGACATGCCGAGAATGGCACGCCGAGAATGGCACTCCGAGAATGGAGAACGGTTTGAAAATGGACCACATCACATCAACGGTTCGGGAATGGACCACATCACATCAACGATTCGGGAATGGACCACATCACATCAACGGTTCGGGAATAGACCACATCACATCAATGGTTCGAGAATGGACCACATCACATCAACGGTTCGGGAATGGACCACATCACAACAATGGTTCGGGAATGGACCAGGGGTCGAAGCAGCTCAACATTATATCAACTCAACACAGCAGGCAGACCATGTGGCAGCTGGCGAGCCAGGTAAGTAAAAATGCATTGCACGTACTTTGATAGAAATTGTCATTGTCACACACTGCACAAGTCCCATCAAAGTGGGGGCGACTGTAGGCATTGTATTTTTGCATATCATCCCAATGACGAGTCTCGTAAAGAGGCACTATCTCCTTAGTTGTGAAAGCCGCGGGAAGCGGCCGTTGGAAGGGTAACATTAGAAAATGACATTTTTATTGGATTTTTTATAGTTGTTTGACTTTGGTTGCTTGTTGGACTTCCGTTTCAGAGCCTATCTTGGGCCCAAAACCCCGAAACCACTTACAAAACCCGAATCAAACCCAAAATACCCAAGCCAACCCATGATCCAAAACCCACGCCCAAATGAGCCTTATTCACGCCCATATTGCCTCTAATTAGGTAAATACACATTTATCACATGCTTGAATCTAGTCAAATCCATTACTAATTAGAAGAAATCTCATAGATCCTTTTCCTAATCACAATTCAATCACAATCCTAAATTAGGAGATATTTTCCTGTGGAATACAAAGAATGAGATGTCACCATTAATGAGAATCCTAATCCTATTCGAATAAGGAAAGCCTCATCTCCTTTGCCTATAAAAGATCCCTTCACCACCATTCAAAAACCTAGCACACATAGCACTCATTCATGCCCAAGAGACCTATCCAAGCTCTCTCTTGCGCGTCCAAGCATCCTCCCCATTGCCGCATCCACCTCCTCCACTCCCTCCATTCACGCCTAAGCCCTACACACTGCCCTTGCCTTGCCGCATTCTGTCCCATCACAGCCCTCAAAACACACCATAAACTTCCCTAAAAACTGCCCCAAAGTGACGCCAAACAGTCCCCACTGTACTCCCCATAATTCACGCCCAAACCAAGCCTAAAACACTCATTGCACTGCACTAAACTGCCGCAAATTACAGCCCCTGACCTGATCAGTTTTGCCGCACCTTAATCCCCCCAAACAGTCCAGAAAACACTTAAAAAATGCACTAAAACACTGCCTAAGGTCCCCCTAAAAAACCTTAAAACCGCAGCTCCATTGGCCTTCAAACTCGCCCAAAAACAGTCCCCCAAAATGACCAAAACAGTGACCTAAAACGCAGCGGTCAAACAGTAGTGAAACGGACCAAAAACAACAGCCGAACATCAAAACAACGAGGAAAGATGTATAGTTAACAAATCGAAAAAGTAGCGGATCATTCACCCTTACAACGGACGTGTAACGCTCTTTCTTGAGACGACAAAAGAGGTTAGACCTGAGGGCACCTTTTCACTTATATCTTTCGTTTTATTTTAAAATTATTATTGCATGAGAGTCGTTTGAGGCATGATGTGATTGTTGGATAAGCGGGATATGTGTTCCCTTTTATGGTATATCGGATGGAAACCCGGACGTAAATTCCGTAGCCGATTCCGAATAGACGGTAGTGCGGTTTGTACTCGGGATACAATGCCACGTATCACTTAAGAGACATGTATTTCGTCTCATCCAAACTTGTATTTGATCATGATATAGTTTGTAGGTTATTTATTTATTATTTAAAACATGACTTAGTTTAGTTTATTATTTTTTTTTCAGAGCATGATTATGTTATTTTTATGCATGATATTTTGTTTAGTTTATGTTATGTTTAAATAGTTATTTATTTATTTCGGTTTAATGGTTCAATATGCTCGCTGTATTATATGTGTGTTTGCCATTTAATGACTATCTTTCCAAGCATGAAAACTTAGATTATGAGTTATTTTGAGGAATGCATATTAGATATAGGTTATCCTTGAGCATATACGTTGAATAGATTCGGTTAGTCTATTTCACAAGTCATATCATCACAAGTGGCATAAGTAAGGGACCATTCCGAACCCAACAGTTTGAGGTCTTTCATTGCGAGGGGTGAGTGCGGCCTTAAACTATTTTCCCGATTCACACCGGGTGGCGACTCTATTATTCTCCGGTTTAATCCCCCGTGGGCTACTCCATACTCCAACTAGGCCCTGAGCCTAGAACAGCATGCGTCACCCAAGTTCTGTGTCCTACAGTCGGCTTATGTAAGAGAATATAATCTCTACATTTCTCTCACTTCCTACGGTTAACACTTTGCATTCATTCACATAATTGTTGTGAGAAAGAATTGAGAGAAAATAGAGAGAGTTCTAGCATTCATAAGTTTTGTGAAATTCCTAAAGCCAAAAACCTTTGTGACATCTTAAATCTCTAAATAGTTTAGAGGTTTAATCTTTTTGATTGAAGCATACACTTCGGTTTGTTGGTTTCGAGTCATAGTTCAGAAGATCGAGTGGATGATCCAAGTGTTGGACATCAAAAGGATTGATCTTGGCTACTATAATAAGGGAGATGACAAAGGAAATTTTTAAGATCCATACCAGACCGATGCCACCACAAGCAATTTTTACAGTGCTAAGGAAAATCGTTTCCTACAAATAGACCCAAAAAGAAAAATTCAATTGTCAATCGTCAACCATCAAAACATTGACTAATTACAATAGGACTCTATCTAATACATAACCAAGTAGTCTTCAAAATAATGCCACCTCAGCAACAAACCTGCTTACCTGAAACATTCACAAATAACAATATATCGTGAAAAACATTGGAATTATCAAGAATAAAATTAAGCAGGGATAAGACCCATGCATGTACAAGTAGATATTTTTCTCATCCTTAATATTAACTTTCCTTAAAACAGAGATATCAAATGGATATTCTATGCTACTACTCCCTCTTAATCTACTATCCCCATTTTTTTCATGAAATGACAAAGGATGAAGGAACCAAGATAAACAACATGAGATAATACATTTTAAGAGTAAATTCAAACAGAACTTACTCCCCATCACTAACAGCCCCACATAGTTAGCTTAAAATCAAACGGAAAGTAAACACTCATAGATATACAAAATAAATGACATGCATAACAAGGAACACACATAAGCACACAATGAGATAAATAAGATTTTATCAAAAGCTGACTGAAACAGCACTTCAAGCAAATATAATGAAACCCAGTTAGTATTCAACTGTTTATGACATGAAATAATATGCATCACTTTAAATTTGGCTAAATACAATACTTATGCATATGACATAAATATCAAAGCATAACAGGCACTTGAGTGAAAAAAATAAATTCACAACGAAGTAAAGCTTAAGACCTTATTTTATGAGTTGAACACAACCAAAGAAATCCATCTCTTAACACACCAAATCCACATAAATAGATGTTCAAATCTAGTATCACTAGGACATGAAATTAAGCAAAATTAGTTGCATGCTATGTTATTTTCCCTATAAATATCATGAGCTTATAAATAAATACCCGTATGAGTGAAGGGTTTTTGCCCTTATCTTTTGAATTTGGCCCATTGGCTCTTTTGCATTTGACTCACATGTAAATTTTTTTTTTTTTAATTTCTTTTTGATTTTACAAGGGGATAATAAGGTTATTTAGTCAAATGTCACACTATTTAGTGAGCAATGGTAGAAATTAGATTGCTAGTCCCAAAACTCATACAAAAATCGTGTATGTGAGGTGTAAGCACAAGATATACCGAGATTTTTTATCACACAGACTCATGTATATAGAGCAACAAGAAAAATAAAAGCATATTATATATGCATAATCATATATCCTATATATCAAGATCACATGCACATGCTTTTCATGTTTAAACAAGCCACGAAAATATTTTTTGGTCTTTTTCAATTTATGTATTTTTTTTTTTCAGTTTTAACATGTATAAAAAAAATGTAAAGACACAACATGGCTTGTCAAAATCCAATGGTATGTGGAGTTGTATCCCGAGTGTAGATCATACTACCGTCCACTGGGAATCGGCTATGAAATTTATGTCCGGGGTTCCATCCTATATACCAAGGGACATATATCAAAAATAAAACACACACACCCATATGCAATGAAAAGAAAGTAAACGTGCAAAAACATAAAACACATGTGCACACACAAGTAATGGGAAAAATAAATACAACATCTAGGAAAAGTTACACCGAAGTGTCATCTCATCATGCCTATCAAGGCATTCAGAAGTAGTTGGGAAGTTATCTTGCTTCTTGACCCAAAATTTCTTAAGAATCTCTTCCACTCGAGAATTACTAGTCAACACAACAAGTTTCTCACTAAGGAATTGAGCTTGTTTAATTAGTGCAGAAAATTGAGAAATTAGACTTGAATTAGCAAATCTAGGAGACACATTCTTAAGACTCTTCTTTTATTTGTGCAATATGAAGCACTTAGGCCTAATGTTTCATGCTTTGCCACAGTGATGGCACACAGACACAAACCTCGGATGAGAGCGGGGTTTACCCACAACACCTCTAGATCGAGGTTGGGACACAGGATGAGGAACAAACAGAAGAATCATATGATAGTAATCAACATGTTTCTTACCTAATTCATGTTTAACAGAGACATACACATCTCTAGAAGATGACGTCTTATCACAGTTAGGCTCAAATCTAATATACGGTCCATTTTTTTAATCCCCACTAGAAAATACAGACAATTTGGTTCTAGCATCTTCAAGTTCAGCCTCTAAAGTTTGGGCTCTATCAACTAGGCCTCTATTCCGCTCCTCCAGGTCATCAATCATCACAAGGCTGTGCTCAAACTTAACTTAAGCTTCATTCTTTTCTAGCTCTACTCCTTTTAGCCTTTTATTAACTTATATATTAGTCAACTTAATAGATAAAATCTCATTAAACAGTACAATATAAGCTACCTGAAGACTATCATCATCTACAGACTCATCATGAATAAGTTTGCTCTTGTTTTGAGGAGACTCATCAGAAGTATAACCACCTTCTGAATCACTAAGAGAATATTCCATGGCTTTCTTACCTTTAGCCTTAAGTTATATAGGACACTCAGGTTTAATGTGCCTATATCTTTCACATTCATGGAATTGGATACCACGAGGTCTATTACCCTTATCCTCTCTAGACTCTTTCCAGCTATGCCTACTCTCTCTAGGTCTATCCTCCCTATCTCTATCACTGTTATGGCCATTCTTCTTCAGTTTAAGAAATTTCTTTGCAAACATGGCCAAATCATGATCCGTGAGGGTATTCTCGTCATCACTAAATGGATCATGAGCAACTTCCTTCCCAATCTTCATCGTAATAGTTTTTGTCTTTTTATAATCATAAAGTATCTTCTCATAAACCTGCAGTTTTCCTACGATGTCATTTAATTTAAGCTGATCGAGGTCATTACTTTCTTCGATGGCGGTAATCTTGAGTAGAAACTTATCAGACAAGGATCTAAGGATTTTCTAACTATCCTACTGATAGAAATAGTCTCACCTAGGTTAATGCTTGAGTTAACGACATCGTTAATTAATCTGGGCGAACTCAACCTAGTAGCAAAATCCTAGAGTCTATTATTTTTAACAGACAATGTGCTCTCATGCATGTCTGTAGGATGTCCCAAACATCCTTGGCTATCTCAACATTGAGATTCTCTTAACTCATCAGAACATACAGCACCATGCATGGCATTAACTGCCTTGATGTTCCTATTGCTAGCATCAAATTCGTCATTGGTCCAGGTCAATTTGTCTTTAGGGGAAGAGACCTCATCAACTATAACTAGAGGAGGTTTCCATCTATATTCTACTGTCATCCAGATCCTCTAATCTAAGGACTTAAGGAACGCTCTCATGTGAACCTTCCAATATAAATATTCAGTGCCATTAAAAAATGGCGGACAATTTAAGGGTTGTGACATGATCCAGGCCGACAATAAACCAAAGGACGCATTACAAGTGCCAAAAGAGCCAATTACGAGGCAGAGGACCAAAAGACTTAGAGAAGCAATGGCGGGATTAGTTCAGAGTTTTATGGCCGACTGCAACAAACAAATAGAGATGCATGTGGGCTTCGATGGAAAGGGCCCAAAACCATTTCACTTGGCCCAAATCAGTTTAGAATAAAGCTTCCTAGGCATTTGAAGACTTAAAGACTTGATATTTGTGTAATTTCATTTTTAGGGGCATTGTTGTCTTTATGCCTTTAGGGTTTCTTTTTGTAACACTATTTAAGCTTACTTTCTTCTTCATTTGAGGCAAAAAAATGAAATTTGTAAACTCAAAAGCTTAAAGCTTTGGCTATGGCCAAATCTTGTAAGGGAGGGATTCCCATTTTCAAGTTTGAATCGACTTATCTAAGTTTGGCAAACTTAGTGGCGTCTCCATTTGCTAGAAAAACACTACAAGGATTCATCTTAAGGGTTCTCAAGGGAAAGTTCTTTGTGGGTCTTCTTTGTGGCCTTGGAAGGGTTTTGTTCCTACAAAATCAAATTCGCGGTTCTTGGGGTTCTGTCTGTTGCTTGGGGTTTACTTGGATTTCGAATCTAAGTGGGTTTCTTGTCATTTGGTATCTAGAGCTCAGGGTTTCAAGGTCTGATTTTTCTATCTTTCCTTTTGTTTGATTCTGATTTTTTTTGTTCTTTGTTATTTTCGTTTCAGTTCTTGTTGGATCTTGTTTCTGTTTTTGTTTTGTTGTTCATATTCTGGATCTGGTTTTGTTGTGAAGCGTATTCTGGATCTGGTTTTGTTGTTCTGCATATCAGTTCATCTTTTATCTTTTTCCAGTTCTGGGCTTCTGTTCTGTTCTTCCTATCAGTTTGTCATAGTCATTCTATTCTTTAGCATATGTTTAAGAATAAGCATGTTCTTGGCGGCTGTGTGTTTTTTTATTTCTAAACCCTAGTGAAGTCTGAAATCTTAGCTTCTGAAATCAGACCTAAAACGTAACCTTTGAAATCTGCCTCTGAAATCAGACTCTGAGTTCAGACCTTGAAACTTAACCATTGAATCAGACTCTGAGATCAGACCCTGAAACTTACCATTGAATCAGCCTCTGAAATCAGACCCTGACTAGTAACCTCTGAAAATTAGCCTCTGAGATCAGACCCTGAACTTAGCCTCTGAAATCAGACCCCAGACCAGTAGCCTCTGAATTCAGACCCTGACCAGTAACCTCTGAAAATTAGCCTCTGAATTCAGACCCTGAAATCAGACCCTTATTCGACTCTGAAATCAGACACTGACCAGCAGCCTCTGACTTCAGACCATGGATTCAGACCCTCGTCAGACTCTGAAATCAGACTTTGAAAACAGCCTTTGAAATCAGAACCTAAATCAGCCTCTGAAATCAGAACCACATTTATTAGCATCTGACGTTATCAAAAAAAAAAAAAGAGAAAAGGGACTTGAGTGATAGTGATCACTTGAGCAGAAAAAAAAAGAGAGTAAAAAAGTGAATTTTTTTGTTGAATCTAGTTTGTTCCATATTATCATTTAGGTGCCCATGGAGGGTATTCCATCAAAATTTCTATAGAAGTGCCAAATTTTCTCCCGAAATTGCATACGACCGTGAATTTGCATGCTTATTTTTTTTTCCATTGTGCTAATTGTTTACTCTCTTATTTTCTAATTACTCTAGCTTAAGTATTATTGATTGAGTCTCCGTCATTACTATTCCTGTTCGCGTTTTGTTTTCCGCCTGCCCTATATATATATATATTGGGTCCGTTGTGTTCATGCTAGCTTGAGGACTACATTTGGTTTGTATTCTTGGATTGAGTGTGGTTCACATTTGAATTGAGGACGAACTCAAGAGTGGTAAAAGGCAGTGATTGTGAGCACAGTATCGGGTAAAAGCCAATAGAGTGCAAACACAAGTGGAGTGATATCATTCGAGTGTAAACACGTGAGATTGTGAGGATTTACATTTTGCTTTGCTTTACTTTCTTGTTATTTCTAATCTGTTTGTTTAGTGTTGAGATGGCAGGTCTAACCACTGATGAAAAGCTTGAGGCTTTGGATAGGAAATTTACAGATATGATGGAGAACATGAATACTGCTTTGGAGAGATTGACTAAGAGTGTAGAGAGTATTCAAACTGGTAGCGGTCCAGAGCACCACCACCTCAGAATGTACCACCACCCTCACAATGTGCCACCTCACCGTGTACCACCATAGTATGTACCACCAGATGAAGAAGAATCTGAAAATGAGTTTGATGATTCTGATGGTTTTGATGATGTGGAGGAGAGATTTCAGCCTGGGCATGATAGGAGGCCTAATAGGAGGTTTGATATGAGGAATGATAGGGGGATAGACGGTTTGATGATAGAGGTGCATTTGATGCCAGAAGAGGGGATTATGATCTGAGAGGATATGGTAGGCGAGGAGATATAGATGGTGATCTAGGTAGCATCAAGATCAAGATACCAACATTCCAAGGCAAGAATGATCCTGAAGCTTATTTAGAATGGGAAAAGAAAATAGAATTGATTTTCAACTGTCATCACTACTCAGACGAGAAGAAGATCAGTCTGGCAGCAATTGAGTTTACCGATTATGCTATGATTTGGTGGGATCAGCTTGTCTCTACTCGGAGGAGAAACTATGAGAGACCAGTTCAGACGTGGGCAGAACTTAGAGGTCTCATGAGAAAAAGATTTATACCCAGCCATTACTATAGGGAGTTGTATCAGAAACTACAACATCTGTATCAGAGGGCCAAGAGTGTTGAAGACTATTACACAGAGATGGAAGTTGCCATGATCAGGGCAAATGTAGTTGAGGATGCAGAAGCTACTATGGCACGATTTCTAGGGGGCTTGAATAGAGAGATAGCAAACATGGTGGAGTTGCATCACTGTGTTGATTTGGAGGATATGCTTCACATGGCTATCAAGGTAGAAAGGCAACTCAAGAAAGGTCAACATCCAGATTTGGTACTCAGGCTACTTCTGCATGGAAGGAAAATGGGTTCCGAATGAGAAGCGGGATGGAGGCTTTGACAAGCCTAGAGGCGAGTTCAGTGGAGGCTTTAATAAGCCTAGGGCCGAACCTAGTACCAAGGGTAAAGAGACTGCTGAATCGAGTAAACCTAGACCAAAACCTGACGGTACAACTACTAGAACTAAGGATGTCAAGTGTTTTAAATGTTTGGGCATGGGACACTATGCTTCAGAATGTCCCAATAGACGTACCTTAGTGATTGATAAGAAGAGTGGAGATGTGTACTCTACTGATAGTGAGGTTGATGATGAGATGCCAGAGTTGGAGGATGCTAGTGACCATGAGGGAGCTGCATACCCGCTGAATAACTTATCCTTAGTTGTCAAGCGTGCTTTGAGTGCACATGTTGTAGAGGATGAGAGTATGCAGCAGAGGGAGAACATATTCCATACTAGGTGTCGTGTGAATGGTAAGGGGTGTAGTATGATTATAGATGGGGGCAGTTGTACTAATGTTGCTAGCACACTTTGATTTGATGGATTGGGGTTGAGTTGCTTGAGACACCCGAAGCCTTACAAGTTGCAATGGTTAAATGATTGTGGGGAATAAGTGTGACAAAGCAGGTTTTGTTGAGCTTTACCATTGGGCCATACACAGATGATGTCCTATGTGATGTGATACCGATGCATGCAGGACATATTCTTTTGGGTAGACCGTGGCAGTTTGATAAGAAGGTTATTCATGATGGGTTCAAGAATAAATACTCTTTTCAGCATAAAGGAAAACCCATTACATTATACCCACTTACACCTGCACAAGTCCATGAAGACCAGGTTAAGTTGAAACTTGAGCGTGCCAAAGAGAGAGCGAAGGGAAACACCACCTTGGGTGAGAGTAGTGAGAACTATCTGGTGACAAGGAAGCGTGGAGCCATCGGTGTGTAGTGAAATGAGAGTGAATGCTGAGATGAAAATAACCAAAGCGTGGGAGTTCCCAAGGGGAGTGTGAGTGAACGTGAGGGGAAACAAAAGGGAGAGTTAAAAAGGTTTCTACATGGGTGAGGGTGAAGCGAGGAAAGCATTCAAGGCTAGCAAGCTCATGCTATTGTTAGTCTATAAAGAGCCTCATATTTTTTT
This sequence comes from Zanthoxylum bungeanum, assembly GCA_019454045.1. Lineage (NCBI taxonomy): Eukaryota > Viridiplantae > Streptophyta > Magnoliopsida > Sapindales > Rutaceae > Zanthoxylum > Zanthoxylum bungeanum. The sequence continues at coordinate 54,040 of SKCR01014348.1, forward strand.
ACTAACACTATCCCTTTGCTTCCTGTGTCTATTTCATCTCTTTTGCAGGATTACAGTGACGTACTGACAGAGGACATACCTAGTGGGCTTCCACCCATTAGAGGTATCGAGCACCAGATAGACTTCATACCTGGAGCAGTCATTCCTAACAGACCGGCTTATAGGAGCAATCCCGAGGAGACAAATGAGCTACAAAGGCAAGTACGAGAGTTGATGGACAAGGGATATGTCAGGGAAAGCATGAGTCATTGTGCAGTACCAGTGCTTCTAGTTCCTAAGAAAGATGGGACGTGGCGCATGTGCGTTGATTGCCGAGCTATCAACAATATTACGGTAAAGTATCACCACCCCATTCCTAGACTAGATGACATGTTGGATGAATTGCATGGTTCCAAAATTTTTAGTAAGATTGATTTAAAGAGTGGATACCATCAAATTCGCATGAGAGAGGGAGATGAGTGGAAAACTGCATTTAAGACTAAGTATGGCTTGTATGAATGGTTAGTTATGCCATTTGGTCTTTCAAACGCACCTAGCACATTTATGAGATTGATGAATCATGTTATGCGTGCATTTTTAGGTAAGTTTGTTGTAGTTTATTTTGATGACATCTTAGTTTACAGTAAAACAGTAGATGAGCATGTTATGCATTTGAAGCATGTTCTTGATGTGTTAAGGCAAGAAAATGTATGCTAACTTTGATAAGTGCACTTTTTGTATGGATAGAATTGTCTTCCTTGGATTTGTTGTGAGTGCAGATGGCATCGAGGTAGATTTAGAAAAGGTGAAGGCAATTAAGGATTGGCCAACACCAACAACAGTGACAGAAGTCAAAAGCTTCCATGGATTAGCAAGCTTCTACCGTAGATTTGTTAAAGACTTCAGTAGTATTGCAGCACCACTGACTGAAGTAGTGAAGAAGACTGTTGGCTTCAAATGGGGTGAAGAGCAGGAGCGGGCATTCCAGGATCTAAAAATGAAGTTGTGCAGTGCACCAGTCTTGGCACTACTCAACTTTGAGAAGACATTTGAAATTGAGTGTGACGCATCCGGGATAGGCATTGGGGCTGTTCTTATGCAAGAAAAGCGACCAATAGCTTACTTTAGTGAGAAGCTAAATGGAGCAGTTTTGAGGTACCCCATATATGACAAGGAGTTGTATGCGCTAGTGCGAGCCCTTGAGACTTGGCAGCATTATTTGTGGCCTCGAGAGTTTGTGATCCATACAGATCATGAATCATTGAAGCATCTGAAGGGACAAGGTAAACTGAACAAACAACACGCAAAATGGTTAGAGTTTGTTGAGATATTTCCATATGTAATCCGCTACAAACAAGGTAAGGAAAATATTGTCGCCGATGCACTATCGCGAAGGTATGCTTTACTTACTTCATTGAGTGCAAGAATGCTTGGGTTTGAATTTATTAAAGAACTTTATGCTAGTGATATTGACTTTAGTACTATCTATGCTGCATGTGAAAAGTCTGCTTTTAGTAAATTCTACCAACATGATATTGGATAATATGACCCATAGCGTCACTATTTGCACAGATCATTGTGTTGTTGTAGCAAATTAACTATGTAATAAGGAAATTGCACTCTCATCATTTGTGATTAGATCACCATAGATATATAAATGAAGAGAGGTCCCTATGATTAGTTCCTGGATTAAGATGATATGAGACAGTATCAGTCCACAAATGATTAATCATTAAATATCCCTAGCCGTAGTATTATCGAGACTGGACATTGATAATGCGGAATAGGCTAGTATTGCACTTGTGCGCGTTGTGAGGGCACAACGGCATAGTTCTCATATATATAAGTGTTGGAGACTTATGCAAGTGCGATAGGAGGTCGTGTTTCACCGATGGTACGGAAACAGCTTCGCTCTGGATAGACCCTTCGGAATCCCATTGGTATTTTGACTAGGTGTCTATGGGAGGCCGAAATCAAGGTAGGTGTGTATAGTCTTAACCTGAGACTTGCATCGCTAATACTTACGATAATCGATAAACTTTGGTTTTGATGGTTGGGGGCTTTGACCGGTTCTGTGTTCACCACTTCTGGGTTTATCAGAGAGTCGTAGAGTATGGGTGTGATGTCGAGACGGAAGTATCACTCCAGTCATAGTGGAGATGATGTCACGCAGGATACGGTATTAGTGCTCTTAAGTGATGCGCATCCAATCGTGATATTATGACCAGGTCATGAATATCCGATTATAGAGACTAGTTACCAGACATCCGATATGTGTTTCGGACAGGGTAGACACTTATCCAGCCCCAGCCCTAGCACGTGACTATCCGATACTGGGCCGATACACACAATACGATTGTATACTACGCTTGATATAGATCTAAATATTCTTAAAAGGATATGTCCGGAGAATTGGGATGACTTGGTGCTTTGCTAGGAGTTGACCTTGTCTCGTAAATCGGTAGAACGTAGTACTTGGTACGTACGTGATTCGGATACACCGACGACCGTATTTACTGCCAATATATCCGGAGATCTCATGGGTCGCTTCCCGATAATCCACCGATGACGCACAACTCGCACTCTTGAATAATCTGGGATTATATAGAAGAGAGAGAAAATTAATCTAGGATTAATTACGGAGATATTTTATCTAGGATAAAATGTCGTCTAGAGAGAGATAACGATTAATTTGGAATTAATCGGTAAATTAATATATTCGATATATTAAACGAAATTAGATTTCGACGCGGAATTAAAATTAGATTTTAATTCGGGCGAACGAATTAATTTAGAATTAATTCGTTAGCGACGTGAATAGTGAATTCGCTAGGCGTAATCACTTAATTACGACGCGACAGAAAAATCGTAATTTGGAATTAGCGAACCCGAGCCCGAGTGTGATTGCGAGCGCATTCGTATTTCGAATTCGAGTGCGGCGACGCAAGTCACATCAAGCGTCAAATCTAACGTCAAGTCATTCATCACATCAAGCGTCAAATCAAGCGTCACTTTGAGTGATGTGACATTTGATTGATTGATGTGAGTGATTGATTGATTGAATGACACACATCAAATCACTTTATTAAAGTGACATGTGAATAGTGATGGGTGTGGTTGGCATAGTGCTTTGGTGATTGTGTAATTGATTTACCATTTATTTTGTTTGACAATTTAAAATGGAAAATGCTTAATATATTTTGGAAATTATATAAAGCAATTTTGAAAATCATTTTCACAAGTCAACACATTTCTTTCTCTCTCATTTTCTCCTTCTTCCTCACGCCCAAAACAGAAACACTTCACTGGTTTTGAACCAGAAATGGCGTGAACAAATGGGGAGCAAAGAGTGGTTTTCATGGTGAGAAATCATGTGCTAGCACACATACGAGTCTTGCGAAGGTGGTAGGGAGGTTCACCCATGAGCCGGGATCCGTCGGACAAGGCATGGAGCTCCGTTTGTCAACTCAAAAATCTGTTTTGGAGGACAGTGGGCTGCTGCAGTTCACGCCCAAGGCAGTGAGTGTTTTGGCTTCGAATCATCTCCAAATCGACTCAACCGATCGATGTGAGTATTCCGCTACCTCCGTTGATGTATTCACTCATGTTTTCATATCTTGATTTGATCTTGGGACCTAATAAAAACTCAACACATGATGGGTTTATGTTTAGGGAAAATAGATTATGCATTCCTGTTTGTAGTATGCGTGAATTGTTAGTGAGGGAAGCACATGGGGGAGGTTTAATGAGGCACTTTGGCATTACCAAAACCTTAGGGGTATTGAGTGAACATTTCTATTGGCCTAAAATACGGAGAGATATTGAACGTTTGTGTGATAAATGCTTAACTTGTAAACAGACTAAATCTAAGGTTATGCCTCATGGGTTGTATACACCGTTGCCAATACCTAGTGAGCCATGGGTAGATGTATCGATGGAATTTATATTGGGTTTACCTAGGACTAGGAAGGGTAGAGATTCCATCTTTGTAGTGGTTGATAGGTTCAGTAAGATGGCACACTTTATATCATGTCATAAAACTGATGATGCCACTAACATTGCTGACTTGTTCTTTAGAGAAGTAGTACGACTCCATAGGATTCCACGGAGTATAGTTTCAGATCGTGATGTTAAATTCCTTAGTCACTTTTGGAAAGTTTTATGGGGTAAGTTGGGAACTAAACTTTTGTATTCTACTACTTGCCACCCCCAAACTGATGGCCAAACCGAGGTTGTTAATAGGACTTTGACTCAGTTATTGCGTACTATTATCAATAAGAACTTAAAAACTTGGGATGATTGTTTGCCTTTTGTTGAATTTGCATATAATCGTAGTATTCATTCCTCTACATCTTACTCACCATTTGAAATTGTTTATGGTTTTCAGCCATTAACTCCATTAGATTTGTTACCATTGCCTGTTGATGAGTATGCGGGGTTAGATGGAAAAAGGAAAGCCGATTTGGTGAAGCACATACATGAGAAAGCAAGAGAGCAAATACAACGAAAGAATGAGCAATATGCTTCTCATGCTAATAAGGGAAGAAAGCGTGTGGTATTTCATCCTGGAGATTGGGTTTGGGTACACATGCGCAAGGAGAGATTTCCTGAACAACGTAAATCTAAGCTACAACCGAGAGGGGATGGTCCATTTCAAGTTTTGGAACGGATTAATGACAATGCATACAAGTTGGATTTATAAGGTAAGTATAATGTGTCTGCTACATTTAATGTTTTTGACTTAACTCCTTTTGATGCAGGTACAGATTCGAGGTCGAATCCTTTTCAAGAGGGAGGGGATGACATGATCCAGGCCGACAACAAACCAAAGGACGCATTACAAGTGCCAGAAGGGCCAATTACGAGGCGGAGGACCAAAAGACTTAGAGAAGCAATGGCGGGATTAGTTCAGAGTTTTATGGCCGACTGCAACAAACAAATAGAAATGCATGTGGGCTTCGATGGAAAGGGCCCAAAACCATTTCACTTGGCCCAAATCAGTTTAGAATAAAGCTTCATAGGCATTTGAAGACTTAAAGACTTGATATTTGTGTAATTTCGTTTTTAGGGGCATTGTTGTCTTTATGCCTTTAGGGTTTCTTTTTGTAACACTATTTAAGCTTACTTTCTTCTTCATTTGAGGCAAAAAACGAAATTTGTAAACTCAAAAGCTTAAAGCTTTGGCTATGGCCGAATTCTTGTAAGGGAGGGATTCCCCTTTTCAAGTTTGAATCGACTTATCTAAGTTTGGCAAACTTAGTGGCGTCTCCATTTGCTAGCAAAAACACTACAAGGATTCATCTTAAGGGTTCTCAAGGGCAAGTTCTTTGTGGGTCTTCTTTGTGGCCTTGGAAGGGTTTTGTTCCTACAAAATCAAATTCGCGATTCTTGGGATTCTGTCTGTTGCTTGGGGTTTACTTGGATTTCGAATCCAAGTGGGTTTCTTGTCAGGTTGACTACGATCTATAGCAACTGGGTTAAGGATCGAGATCAGTCTCTGATACCAATTGAAAGCTCATTATTAGTCTTAGGTTTTGACCCTATACCGAATTAAACACAATAATCAAGACAAGTCCTGATTACTGTAACTATAGATTTCTATCAGGCAACCACAATACCCAATAAATATAAAATAAAGTAGAATATTAATTCAATGCAAAATATAAATACAAGAAATAATATTAATCACACAAAATCAATACAATAATTTTGGTGACGAAGTGGAAAACTCGTGCGAGTAAAAAATCACTCCGGGTATCTCGGATGCCAGCCTAATTCACTATATAGAGAAAACCTTTCAGCGATGGTCAAGGCCTATGGTGGCTACTTCACTGACTCAAGTACCTCTAGACTGCAAGAACAGAAGGAACTCCCCAAGCCCGTAATCCACGGTTTCTTCAGAACCTCTGAAGTCTCTAAACGGGTTGTCTCTGCAACTCTAAACGCCGGAACTCCGACTATCAAACTTCCTCCTAAGGAACTCTAAAGGATTAGGAATTTTGGGTTATATTGTGTTGAAGATTTATCAAAGAATGATTCTCACCATTAACAAAAAATACAAGAAAATAAAAGAAGTCTTCAATGTGGAATTAAAGAAGGTTGAAAACTTTGAGAGATTTTAGCTCAAGGGATTTGTGTTTCAACGCTTGGGGATGGTGGCGAAATGTTCTATTTATGGGTAGCATGTAGATTTATGGTTTTTTAAAGTGAAAAGGCTAAAAAACGCGTTCAGATCACAGTCGCGTTCAAACGATTACTCGAACGCACCACGAACTCGTGCCCACTAGAAAGACTCGTTTGAATGCTACTCGAACGCACCACAAACACTTGCTCTCTGGAAGTTTTTGTTCGAACGCTTCCTCTATCTTACGATGAACGTTTGCCCTTTGGAATACTTCGTTCGAACCCAACGGAAAACGTGCCACTAATGCCACACGTTCGAATGCTGCAACGAACGCAACACTAACGAAAATACTCCAGCTTTGCCAAATACTAGTCCAATTACTCCAAGTTCTTCAAGACTTGTTACAACTCAATTGAGCTTGTTTTGTCACGGACATTGTCAATAAAAATGGAACTAACAATCCTAATAGAATCTATCATCGCAAGTGAGAATAAGTTTATTTTTTATTTTTATTTTTATTTTTATGAATAGATTTGATTTGGTGAATTACAAGGCAATATCATATGACTTCACTCAACATAAGATGGTAAACAACATCCCTAACTAAATGAGGATTGTGTTGGTATAGTTGCACTTGGACCAATACTCTATTATATTTTTCTAAATTACTAAAAAGCAAGAAAAAAAATATAAATATTAAATTTTTTTCGGAAACATTAGAAATCCCATAGCCAAACCACATAATCCGAAATTAAGCGGGGTAGGTAAAATCTTTGGCCATCTCAGGTTCTTATAAAGAAATGTACTTCATGAACTTGAATTCATGATTTAACAATCAAATCCTAATATTTTGCCATCAAACCACACCCATTGAGGTCAAATATTAAAGTTGATATAAGAAGTAAAACGAGATATCGAGAAAATTTTACAGGGTTCATACCCAGAACTTTGTGTCTTGATATGGCGTGTCCTTGACAACTAGCAGCAGCAGAACGTCAAAATCAAACTGGCTAGCTGATCATTGACTTGGAAGAAAACAAAAGGATCAATGCAACTGTATTATTTCCTGTGAATAATATGAATTGCTTGTTCATTATGCAATCCATGTGCTTGCTTTGCCTAGCATTGCCTAGGGGTGGGCAAAAAAACCGACCGAACCGAACCAAACCGTAAACCGAACCAAACCGGACCGAATTTATGGTTTTTTTTTCTAACGGTTCGGTTTGCGGTTCGGATTGGCCTACCCCAAACGGTTTACGGTTCTGTTCAGGAGCTAATCCGAACCGCACCTGTAAAACCGAACCGAACCGTTATAATTAAAAAAATTATATATTTTTATAAAAAAAAATTATATTTTTCCTCTATTTTTATTCTATGTTTTATTTTTATTAGTATGTTAATACTTTTATTCTTAAATTTTTTGTTAATGTATTTATATGTTAATACTTTTATCCTTCATTTATTTATTAATACTTTTATTCTTAATTTTTATTTTATTTTATGGAAGTATCATTATTCTTGAAAGTAAGATGTTGGATTTGTCTCTTAATTAGAATGATGGTAGCATCATTTTCAAGGTAATTTTTAAAAAATACAAGAATTAATTGTGCCTCATTTTTCAATCCTTTATGGAGTACATGTGTTTACTAGAGTCATAACTTACACCCTAGTACTTCATACTTTTTTGTTGGATAGACTAGTTTTTTTTTCCACTTAAGTGGATGAAAATTTATTTTAAATATAATAATCCGTAAACCGAACCGAACCAATCCGTAAACCGCTGGTTTAAAAAAATTTCAATCCGAACCAAACCGTTATTTAATGGTTTGGTTTGAGAGGTAAAAAATCCGAACCGTAAAATATGGTTTGGTTTGGTTTGGTTTTTAGCAAAAACCGAACCAAACCGAACCACGCCCACCCCTAGCATTGCCTATGCCAAGTATCATTCATTACCCACCCTGCATGTAGCCACCAATGAACAAGCTACCTTGTTATGTCATTTTCAAGCCCCTTACCATTGCTAACCACTGTCAGGGAAACCGTTTGACCTAAAAATTAATGTCTGTGTAAAAAATAAGTCTTGACATATCCCTTCATGAACGTGAATATATTTTTAAAAGAGAAGTCTCGACTAATTGCGAACATGTAGGGATTTGAATATGAAACTTTGAATTTAATATTATGTTATTGAAATTGGTTGACCCAAAAGTTATCATCAGTACCGACATGTCCTTTTATATGAAATGTGGATATTATTTTAAAGATAAGTTTATGATCGAAAATTTATCATCAATAACTAACCCTGGTTGTGGTTCTGAAATCAAACTGCAATTCGGAGGCACGAATATTTTGTTCTCCATCAAGAAATTAGCTCTCTTCAGTAGGGAAATTCGCATACTCAGCAATTATTGGATTTTGATTTGCACTTGATATTTTCTTAATTTATAATAAATAAATTAATAATGAGAAATTTAGAGTATTTGAGAATTAAAATAATAATAATAATATAGAGTGATTGAGAAATTGAGAAAGTAAAAGTGTAGATAGAAATTGAGAGAATAGATATGAGATTTAAGAAAATTATTACTGAGAGAATTAAGCCATTAAAGTGGGTATTTATAGAAAAAAAAACAAAAAAAAAATTCATGAATAATGGCTTCCGCCAACGGTCAAATTCAGATAAGACTGTTGGTTGAAATCAGTCAACAGTCTTGGCTGAATTTGGTTAGTGACCGTTAGAGGTAATTGCCTCGAATTGTCATTGATGTGTTTTTTTTTGTTGGTAGTTTCGGTTCGGTTCCAGAACTGGTGGTTCCTACTTCCATATTTTATGGATTCCAATTCCTGAAACTAGAGATTTTTGATAGTTCAAATTCTTGTTCGATTCCAGTTAACCGAACAGCGATCGACCCTATCAATAATGATATGTCTCTTCATGTGAAATGTGGATATAATTTGAAAGACAAATTTGGGGTAGAATACAAAACCTTGACTATGTTGCAACATCTTAGATGGCTAAATTTTTTGTTGTCTCGTGATATGTGCTATATGACATATTATAATGTATAATGATACTGTTCGTACCAAAAAAAAGCTCATAACCCAAACAAAGTAAAAAACAAAAAAAAATAAAGAATAAAGAATAATAAAAACCCCTAAATAATTTTCTGTATAAGCTGCTGACCACACATCACTTCTTCTATTTAGGGATGGCAACGGGCCGGGCTCGGGTCGGATTTTGATAAGTCCGGCCCAAGTCTTGAAAAATAAATTTAGGCTCGAGTCCGGGAAAAGCACAGTCCGAACTGTCACCGGACCAGGCCGGGCCGCCCCGGTCAGGCTCGGGGCCCATTTTTTATTATAAAAATTATAAATATAAAAATTTTATTTTATATATATATATATATTATAAATAAAAATATTTAATTATTTATTTTAAGCCCGGGCCGGGCCAGGCCCAAACTTTTTTGGTACCATGTATATCTATTCTCATTTTTCTCTCATTTTCCATTCCTTTCTTCCTCATCATTTTTCTCCTCTTTCCTTTATTCTTCCCCCCTCCTCTTTTCCCTGCTACCTCTTCCTTTTACTGCTCATTTCTGTTTTTGGGATGCATAGTGGCTCAACAAAATTTTCTTCCGGTGAGCTCATCGGTCACCTCTCCCTCCATGTTTTATTATATTTTATTTTATGATTAGCCTTATGATAATGTACTGAAGAACCGTAAGCATTCACATATAAGATATAATCACAACTTTAGGTCAAAGGATAAGTGACACCAATGCATATAACAAAGATCATTGACTGATAATATTATACCCATGTGATCCTTCATTTAGCGGCCGCATTCGATGTTTCATTCTCTAATGATACACCTAATTTTTGTGTTCTACTGACATGAAACTCATAATCCAACTATTAACATCTTATGTCAATCAATGGAAGAACTAAATAGTACTATTCGTGTGATATCATTGCCCTACTTTGATATCATATTAGACTATGAATATTTTAAAACAATATTATTTTAGAAACAGTATTGACTCTCATATTCTTAAAATCCTTTATAATAATATATACTTTTCAATACTATTTAGGGACTTTACACAACTTATAATAGATAGATGAACACGATATGTAAATCAAATTCCAATTTTATTGAAAATCAATAAATCTTACATATATCATCTTCTGCTCTAATCATTTACATCTATCAATAGGCATTAGAGCATACTTTCTAACAAACACTAAATCAACTAAAGCCAATCATTATGATATCTTATACATGTCTTCTTAAAATGATGACCAAGTTATTGTTCAGTCATAGGCTTAATCAGTGCATTAGCAACATTATTTGCTGACGGTGTCTTTTGCAAGATGATTTGATGTTCTTCAACATATTCTCTAATAATGTGATACTTGAGCTAAATATGTTTGGATTTCTGGTGAGATTTTGATTCATTGGCTTGTGTTATAGCCTCATTGTCAGCGCAATATAGAGGAAAGATGTTTTCAATGGCAGGAACAACATCAAGTTCTATTATCAACTTTTTCATTCAAATTGCTTCTTTTGCTGCTTCTGAAGCTGCTACATACTCAGCCTCTATAGTGGAATCGGCAGTAGTAGTTTTTTGGAATATTTTCAATTTACTGCACCTCCATTACAAAAGAAAATAAATTTAGATGTAGACTTTCTATCATATGGACATCCTCAAATATGTAAATAACCTAAGTTAGGTTATTTACTAGAAATTTTGATGACCAATTTTGAAGGAACTCTATTAACATATAAAGCGGTCTGAATAACATATCCTTACATTGACGTTGGTAAGTCAACATAACTAACCATAGATCATATCTTATCTAATAATATATGATTCCTACATTCCGATACATCATTATTTTGTGGCGTATATGGTGGCGTCAATTGTGATATAATATCACGTTCCTTGAGCTAATCTTAGAAACTAATACTTAAGTATTATCATCCATGATCTAATCATAGAATTTTTATACTATTTCTTGTTTATTTCTCTACTTCAACTTTAAACTCTTTAAACATTTCAAAAGAGTATGATTTATGCTTCATTATGTACAAATATCCATATTGAGAATAATCATCGTTAAAGGTAATGAAGTAATAGAAACATCCTTTTACCATTATACTGAATGGCCCACATACATCTGCGTGGATCGATTTGAATAAATCTTTAATCTTTTCATTTCGTCTAATGAAAGGTGATTTGGTCATTTTTTTCAAGTAGACATGATTCACAAATTGGGTAAGGTTCCAGATCTAATGACTTAATCAAGCCATATTTGCCTAATTTTGTAATCATTTTATCTCCTATATGACATAGTCTTAAATGCTTGAGATATTTAGTATTGATATTATCTCTAGTTTTTTGTTAGTGATGGAATTACATTCTTTGTTATTATTCTCATGCATTTGTAAGACATATAAACCATTTGTATTTAGCAATACTAATAAGTTTATTCCTAAAATAAATCTTTCATTTCCTATTAACAAAATGAAATTCATAATTATATTAAGTTAAAATAGGAATGTAAATAATGTTTCTTATTGTACTAGAAAAATATAAAACTTTATTCAAAGTAATAAAATGTATTGAAGGTAGAGGTAGATGGCATGTCACAATCATGGTTGTAGCAACAATTGATTCATTTCCAACTTTCATGACCATTTCCTCTCCCTTGAGTAACTTCTTACTCGTTAGAATCTACAAAGAAATACAAATATGTGATGTGACAGTAAAATCTAATATCTATGTATGAGAATCAGAACTAACACTAAGGTCGGTTTCAATAACAAATAGAGATGACATACTTTTGGCAGTTTTCTTCAAACTTGCCAGATGGAGAAGACAGTTCATCTTCCAGTGACCAAACTTCTTGCAATTGTATCATTCATCATTTTCCTTTTCATTCCTGAGCTTAGTCTTGGACACATCTGTTGGAGTTGGTGCTCGACGCATCAAATTTTATTGTATTTATTGTAAACACAATGTATATTTTATTTTATTATGAATAAAATTAAGTAATTTTTATTAATATATTATTATTTATGGTAAAGACGTAAATGACTGTAGAATGAATAGTTGTGACATAATTGTAAAAACGCTGTAATTGTTACTGAGAAATGTCAAAATATAATTTATTCTTAAAATGTTCCTGGTCAAGGTTTACATATTCGGTCGGTTAGTAAACCCGTGAGACCGATATGTGTCGTATATTAGAATTTTTCTAATGGTTTCTCTCAGTAAACCATGAGTCTTGGGAGACTCATATAGACACGTGGGTATTTATTGGATAAATATTGAACGACTCATTTAAAGATTCCTGATAGATAGTACACCAACGTCAATAGGAATCTTTACGAGTCGACTAACATATTAGCTCATTTGACTTGTGATACCATTGTAGATATGTGAGATATCCTCCGTACTTGGATGACAGTCACGTCAATGATCTTTTAAGATCAGACCTCTGCTTATTCGTTGGGTATGGACTGATACTCACGATATCGTATAATGTATCCAGAGAGGATCTGTCAGTCCTGTGTACGGGATTTAAGTGTCCAATTTTTGATTCTTTGAAATCCTTGGCCGAGGCATGATTCGAAAACGAGTTCCGAATATTTATAAAGAATCATAATTATGTCGTGACACATAAATATTCATAGCTGAGATTTGACGTTTAAACTATATCTCTGGAGTAATTCGGATAACCTATAACAGAAGGATTATATATCCAATGATTTCAACTTGGATGATTCAACTTGATTATCTGTGGTCATCATAATTTGTGAGTAGATTAATTACGGACATGAAAATGATTTCCATGACAGATAAACTTGAACCTAAAGAGTCACACAATATAAAGTGTACTCGTTGAGCACTTGGGCAATTAATTATAGATAATTCAGATTATTCATACTTTACACATGCGTATTAAATAATGTTTATTTGTATACGATACATAATTTAGATTAGATACACATTATTAACCTATTGAATTTTGACACTTGTTTTTTTATTAATTAATAATAATAATAATAATAATAATAATAATAATGGAAGAATATTCTTGGAATATTTCTCCGTATATTTATTTTATCTTTTTGTTAATAATAAAAAATGATTTAGTTAATTGATTTATTTTTAATAAAGAATATTACATTGAATATTCTTTATATTTTGGCAAATTTTGATTTTCCAAACCATGTTACTTGGACACCTGGATTTAAGTAACAAAAAATCAAAATAAATATCAATTTTTTTGGATAAGAGCAATTAGGTGGCAAAATCTTAACCAAAATAATTGTTATTTTGTTGAAAAAAATAGGCCAATTTCGAAAATGGCTAGAAAAATATATGAATGAAAATTATTTTCATTTTGAAAGATTTTAAGCCATTCTCATGAGTTGAGAAAAAAAAAAGAAGAAAAGAGGGGTTAGGGTTATAATAAATTGATCAACCCCAAAGTGTAGAAAACTTGAAGAATTGGAACTTAGGATTAAGGTAATAAAGGGTTTCCAATTTCTATTTTCTTTTTAAGCATGAAAATATGTATGGATATTATTTTACATGTCTTAAAAATATATGTGTCTTGGATATCTATTTGATTAAACTTTGGTGTTGATTGATTAATAACCTTAATAGTTTTCTTTATAAGTTTGTGTTGTAAGATTAATCAGAGAACTAATTTCAAAAATTAAAATTATCAGTGATATTACCACTCTAATGTTGCCTAGAATTGTTCTTGGATTTTTGTATTGTGGTGATTAAATTTGGTGCAAATTAATTAGATTAATTTTGTGAATTAATTAAATTTTGGCCAGATTATTGGAGAAAATTATTTCTCGATCAGATCTACTTTGAGTACCTAAAACAGAATATTTTTCATGTAAAAATATGTTATTTGGATGATATTGGATGTGTATTGGGTGGTGGATAAATTCCGGAAATTATTCCGGGCGAAAACGTGAGAAAATGATGAAATTCACGTCGAAATAGACTTACCGTGTGCCGACTTTGAAACCAACGAATTGGGCACTGTTGGGCTGCCCGAACACTGCCCAAGTGACCCGGTTGGCTCGGCTAGGCGGTTGGTCAATTGGTTTGACCCTTTTCCCACTAGACGTAGCATTTGTCGAAAAATATTTTCGTAAAATAATTAGTCGTTTTTCTAAATATATTATGTTAGTAAATGTTAATAAATAATATATTTAAACTTATTTGGGTGAATTAAAAATATTTGATATTTATTAATTTGCTCGGAAAATTTTAAAATGTTTAAAAACCATTTTCGTCTTCCACTGCACCTTTCGCTGCGTACACCCCAACAAAATGGTATTAGAGCGTCTGATCTCATATCTAAAATAATGTTTTCATACCTTAAATTATGGGTGAGCAAAATCGATTTCGGTTTCCGGTTCTTACCCAGAAAAAATCGGTTCATAACTAAGTGGAACCAGAACCTACCCAATTAAATATGGAACTCTATTATTCGGTGCCAATTCGATTCAGGTGGTTCTGAATTACCCTATTAACGAGAGTGATCTGATTTAATTGTATTAGCTTTTGAAACGACCGCATGATTGATAAATCCATAAGGCACTCCAAGACCATCAACCTTCATCTTCTCGTGCAAGTGCCTAAATGTAAACAAAAAATAATTACAGTAATATTTTTCAGCTATTTGCGTCATCAGAAGCAAAACATAAGTAAAAAAGTAATAGAATAGAAGCAAATTAAACAATAGCAGAACAAAAACAAAACTAAAGTAAAAACAGCAGCAGAACAGAAGTAAAATAGAAGTTGAACAGCAACAAATATTTTATCAGCAGAACAGAAGTAACCGGTTCTAGTTCTATGGTTCAGTTCCAGTTCCGGTTATTCTGGAACCGGAACCAGACCGATTACAATCAGTTCCTTATATTACAATCGGTTCTGATTCTAAATCCAGATTTCTGGTCTGGTTTCGTTAGACTCGAACCGATCCTCACCCCTACCTTAAATATTTGATATTTAATTCAATTTATTTTACACATGCTTGAGAATTAATTGATTGGATCAATTATTTTGGTTGTTTGACCGTATTTATAAAATCCCCATAATGAGGCTTTGTGTTTTATGAGCGTAATGTACGCTAATGGGTCTGTCTCATCAATACGGATATAAATATTTTTCTTGATATCGTGATTGTGTCTGCCAAAGCAGTGCGACTATGATTAATGTAAATTTATTTATACCAGTAAAAATTATTTGATAAAAAAATAAATTCGAGCGAAAATACATGCCAATATATGCCAAAGCAGTGAGGTGATGCATTAATACCTTGGATATGTATATTGACGAGTATTGCCTTGAATACGCCCATCCAATAGATGCCAAAGCAGTAAGGATCAGAAATGGTTTATGACTTATTTAAAAGAGTCACATTGGATGTGATTGGTAATTGTTACCTATTTTCAAATATATTTGGGCACAATGTGCCAAAGCTGTGTGTTCAAATATATTTTTGAGGTCTACTTGCTGATATAGAATTTAATTTAATTATTGAATTCTCGTAGTTTATTTGAGGATGTTCAATTTATGTAAAATAGTGGGAGAGCATCCGTATATTAAAAATTCATGATATGTTGGATGTTTTGTGATAATGATGAAATTGCTATTATCTGCTAACTCATATTTCTTTTGTAAAGTTTGTGATGCCAGCTACTGCTGCCTCTAATCTCTTTGCTCGTGTCCTATATGCGAACAAATTAACTTTTCTTGAGAATTTTAGTGAATGAGAATTAGATCTTAAGATTGTCTTAAGGTCCAGGAAGTTGGATTATGTGCTGGATAATCTAGTGCCGCTGGATATTGCACCGGAGTCATTACGAGAAGAGATGGAGGTATTTGAGAAATGGAAGGATGATGATTTAAGAGTCAAGTCACTCATTCTCTGTTCTATGTCTCCTGATCTAAAAAGGTAATATGCTGATATGTCTGACTCCTATAGCATTATAACTCAACTTCGGGAGCTATTTCTAAATCAGGAGCAAACCCTGGTGTACAGAATCTCTGTGGAATTGTTCCAAGCTCGTTTAGCTGATGGAAATCCCCGTGAGTCCACATGTCTTGCACATGATAGATCTTATGGAGTAGCTCCGAAAGTTTGACTTTCAGCTGAATGAGACTTTAGGCACGAATTTGATTCTTGGCTCACTCTCATTATCGTATTCCCAATTCATTATGAACTTCAACATGCATGGTATTCACTGTTCCTATAGTCAGCTGCATATGATGCTTCAGACTGCAGAGGAGAACATCAAGAAAGGTTTACCGACACTCATCTCAAAGTCCTCTTTGCCTAGTTATTCTTCTTCTCAATCTATGAGATCGGTCAAGAAGAAGAAAAAAAGGCAAAGAAGACTGGCTCCGATGTTCCTCCCAAAGAAAAGGTAGCGAAGCCGGGCAAAAAGAAGAAAAAAGCTTCTGAGGATAAATGCCACCACCGTGGAAAGATTGGACATTGGAGGTGCAACTGTCCAGACTACATAGCTTTCATCAGACGGGAGAGAGCCTCTATATCAGGTATGTTTATTTTCCCTATCATTGATATCTCTTTAGCTTGTGAAGCCATTGGTTCTGGATGAGTTTTAGATTCTACTAGTCTGACTCACATCTACAATTCGTTGCAGTGGCTGAGGGTCAGTAGGATGCTTAATCTAGGTGAGATGTAGCTGTGTTTTGGGAATGGAAATTCTTTATCTGCAGCAGCCGTTGGTGAATACGAGATTTGTTTATCCAGAGGCAGTATCATTTTGACAGATTGTGTTTTTGTGCCTAGTTGTGTAGCTAATATTATCTCCATGTTTGTATTAGATTAAAAATGATATATATATGAATGATGTTTTGTTACACAAATGTTCAAATACGCAAGGTCATTATATTTTGCATGTCATTAGAGATGTTTATGAAATTGGGGATAATAAACATTAAAGATCTGAAATAACTGATACTGAATTGTGGTATATGCGGTTAGGTCATATAGGTGTACGATGCCTAACCCAGTTGGTTAAGAATGGTTTGATTGAGAATCTAACCATACAATCTTTTCCAACTTGCGAATCTTATATTCAGGGTAAAATGACCAAAGCTCCATTTACTGGTGTTGGACATCGAGCCACTGACTTATTAGAGCTCGTACATAGTGATGTATGTGGTCCTATAAGTCACACTTCTCATAGTGGTTTTTCTTATTTGGTAACATTTACCGATGATTTGTCACAGTATGGTTATATTTATTTGATGAAACATAAATCGAAACCTTTGAAAAGTTTAAAAAATTTCGAAATGAAGTAGAAAAGCAAACTGGTAAATTCATCAAATGCCTTTGATTAGATCGAGGTGGTGAATATATGAGTAGTGAATTCACCGAGTATCTTAAAGAGAATGGGATTCTCGCTCAATATACTCCTCCGGGTACTCCACAACATAATGGAGTATCTGAAAGGAGAAATTGGACTTTATTGCATATGGTCTGATCTATGTTGAGTTTTACAGATCTACCTTACTTTTATGTGCTCTTCTAACTGTTGTACATCTGCTGTATAGGGTTCCTTCTAAAGTTGTTCCCAATACTCCATATGAGATATGGATTGGTAGGAAACCGAACCTAAATTTTATTAGGGTTTGAGGCTGTCCTGCATACATCAAGGTGACGCAGCAGGATAAAATTTTGCCTAGAGGGCGAAAAGTTAGGTTTGTTGGATATCCTTCGAATTCCAAAGGATATCAATTCTATAAACTCGAGCATCGAAATGTGTTCGTAGCTCGTTTTGTCAGATTTCTTGAAGAAGAATTCTTGGCATAAGGTGATAACCATAGAAGGGTTGAACTTGATGAAGTCCAATGTATAGATGACAGACCGATAAAGGACTCACAGGTTCAGACAGAAGCAGAACCTTCTAGTTCCATTCTTCGTAGGTCTGCTAAGATATCGAAGCCTTCTGAGCGCTTGTATTTGATACAAGACAAGAGTCTTGATGTGCTTCTTGTTGAGGAGACTGATCCATATACCTACTGAGAAGCAATATTGGACATTGATTCTGCTAAATGGCAGGAAGCCATGAATTCTAAAATGGACTCTATGTATCAGAATCAAGTTTGGGGCTTGGTTCAGCTTCCTGAGGGAATTATTCCCGTAGGTTGTAAATGGATTTACAAAATGAAGCGAGGGCTTGATCGGACGGTTGAAACCTTCAAAGCCGGACTGGTTGCTAAAGGTTATACTCAAAGGCCATGTGTGGACTATGATGAAACCTTTTCACCAGTAGCGATGCTAAAGCCTATTAGGATTTTATTGGCTATCGCTGCTTACCATGATTATGATATTTGGTAAATGGATGTCAAAACAACTTTTATTAATGGATTTCTTGATGAAGAAATCTATATGGAACAGCCAGATGGTTTTATCTCCAGCCAAAATTCTGGTATGGTATATAATCTTAAGAAGTCCATTTATGGACTGAAACAAGCTTCGCTGAGTTGGAATCTTTGTTTTGATGAGGTAATCAAATTTTTTGGTTTTCTCAAAAATGAAGAAGTGTCTCGTGTTTATAAGAAGGTTAGTGAGAGTATGATCGTGTTCTTAGTGCTTTATATTGACGACATCCTGATCATTGGAAATGATATTGGAATGATGCAGATGTTAAAGCATACCTTTGTAAAAACTTCTCCATGAAAGACTTGGGTGAAGCTTTCTATATACTTGGTATAAAACTTTATAGAGATAGAGTAAGGAAGCTGATTGGGTTATCCCAATCTTCGTACATAGATAAGATCCTACAAAGGTACAACTTTAGCTATTGTAAAATTGCTAATATACCTTTTCGACTTGATCTTCATCTTTCGAAGAAGATGTGTCCTCAGACGGAAGATGAAAATGCTAGAATGTCTAGTTAACCTTATGCTTCATGCTTAGGAAGCATCATCTATGCCATGTTATGTACGAGACCTAATATTAGTCGTGTAGTAAGCGTTTCTAGCAGATATCAGTCAAATCCTGGTAACGACCATTGAATGGCCGTCAAACATATCCTAAAGTATCTAAAAAAATACTAAGGATAAGTTTCTTATTTATAGAGAATGTGATTTAAAGATAAGAGGATACAAATTTTGACTTTCAGTCAGATCCTATTGATTAAAGTCAACCTCGGGTTTTGTATTCACTCTTAATAATGTTGCAGTCAGTTGGAAATATTCCAAACATAGATCAACAGCTGATTCCACCACTGAAGCGGAATATATTGCTGCATCAGATACGGTAAAGGAAGCTGTATGGATTAGAAAATTTATCACCAAATTGGGAGTTGTCCCAAGCATCGAGGATTCGATCCCGTTGTTTTGTGACAGTAGTAGTGCCATTGCACAAACAAAAGAAACCGAAGTGCATCGGAAATTGAAACATGTGGAATGAAAGTACCACATTATTCGAGAGATCATTGCTCGAGGAGATGTTGTCATATGCAAGATATCTGGAGAGGACAACATAGCAGACCGCTTATGAAGGCCTTGCCTCTAAGACTATATGATAGACATGTAAGAACGATGGCACTAGAACAAATGGGAGAAAATATTGGAGTTGGTGCTCGACGCGTCAATTTTTGTTGTATTTATTATAAACACGAAGTATATTTTATTTTATTATGAATAAAATTAAGTAATTCAATCTATTCTTATTTATGGTAAAAGAGTAAATAACCGTAGAATGAATAGTTATGGCATAATTGTAAAAATACCACAATTGTTACTGAGAAATGTCATAATATAATTCATTCTAAAAATTTTCCTGGTCAGGTTTACATATCTGGTCGGTTAGTAAACTCATGAGACCGGTATGTGTCGTATATTAGAATTATTCTAATGGTTTATCTCATTAAACCTTGAGTCTTGGGATTCTCATATAGACACGTGGGTATTTATTGGATAAATACTGAACGACTCATTTAAAGATTCCTGATAGATGGTACACCAACGTCAATAGGAATCTTTACGAGTCGAATAGGATATTAGCTCATTTGACTTGTGATACCATTGTGGATATGTGAGATATCCTCCGTACTTGGATGACAGTCACGTCAATGATCTTTTAAGATTAGACCTTTGCCTGTTCGTTGGGTATGGACTGATACTCAAGATATCCTATGATGTATCCAGAGAGGATCTGTCAGTCACGTGTACTAGATTTAAGTGTCCAATTTGTGATTCTTTGAAATCCTTGGGTAAGGTATGATTCGAAAACGAGTTCCGAATATTTATGAAGAATCATAATTATGTCGTGACACATGAAATATTCATAGCTAAGATTTGACGTTTAATCTATATCTCCGGAATAATTCGGATAACCTATAATAGAAGGATTATATATCCAATGATTTCAACTTGGATGAATCAACTTGATTATTTGTGGTCATCGTAATTTGTGAGTGGACTAATTACAGACATGGAAATGATTTCCATGACGGGTAAACTTAAACTAGAGAGTCACACAATATAAAGTGTACTCATTGAGCCCTTGGGCAATTAATTATGGATAATTCAGATTATTCATAATTTACACATGCGTATTAAATAATGTGTATTTGTATAATACATAATTTAGATTAGATACACATTATTAACCTATTGAATTTCGACACTTGTTTTTTTTATTATTTATTAATTAATTGTTAATTAATTATTATTATTATTATTAAAAATGGAAGAATATTCTTGGAATATTTCTCCATGTATTTATTTTATCTTTTTGTTAATAATAAAAATGAATTAGTTAATTGATTTATTTTAATAAAGAATATTACATTGAATATTCTTTATATTTTGGAAAATTTTGATTTGCCAAACCATGTTACTTGGACACATGGATTTAATTAACAAAAAATCAAAATAAATATCAATTTTTTGGATAAGATCAATTAGGTGGCAAAGTCTTAACCAAAATATTGTTATTTTGTTGAAAAAAGGGCCAATTTCGAAAATGGTTGGAAAAATATATAAATGAAAAAAGGAAGAAAAGAGGGGTTAGGGTTATAACAAATTGATCAACACCAACGTGAAGAAAACTTGAAGAATTGGAACTTGAAATTAAGGTAATAAAGGGTTTCCAATTTCTATTTTATTAATCTTTTTATTTTAAGCATGAAAAATATGTATTGGATATGTATTTTACATATCTTAAAAATATATATGTGTCTTGGATATGTATTTGATTAAATTTTGGTGTTGATTGATTAATAACCTTAATAGTTTTCTTTTTATTAGCATATGTTGTAAGATTAATTAGAGAATTAATCAAAATTAAAAATTACCATTCTAGAGTGATATTACCACTCTAATGTTGCCTACAATTGTTCTTGGAGCTTTTTATTGTGGTGATTAAATTTGGTGCAAATTAATTGGATTAATTTTGTGAATTAATTGAATTTTGGCGAGAAAATTGGAGAAAATTATTTCTCGATCAGATCTGATTTGGGTACCTAAAACAAAATATTTTTCATGTGAAAATACGTTATTTGGATGATATTGGATGTGTATTGAGTGGTGGATAAATTTCAGAAATTATTCCAGGGCGAAAATGCGAGAGAATAGTGAAATTCGCGTTGAAACAGACTTACCGCGCGCCGGCTTTGAAACCACGAACTGGGCACTGTTCGGGACCGACCACTGCCCAAATGACCCAGTTGGCCTGTCTAGGCGGTTGATCAATCAGTTTAACTGTTTACCCATTAGACGCAGTATTGTCGAAAAATATTTTCATAAAATAATTCGTCGTGTTTCTAAATATATTATGTTATTAAATGTTAGTAAATAATATATTTAAACTTATTTGGGTGAATTAAAAATATTTGATATTTATTAATTTACTCGAAAAATTTAAAATGTTTAAAAATCATTTTCGTCTTCCGCCGCACCTTCTGCTGCGTACACCCCAACAACACCTTTAGTGAGCTTCATCTTTTTAGAGACACACTTGTCTTTTTTTCTTGCCTTTTGTAGGATGACACATGACAAGAATTGTCTCTTTATCACCATAACCACCTTTCATGGTTTTCTCATATGACTTGAGAGATCTATGAAGCTCAACCAGTGGAAGGATAATTTTAATCAGCTTAATCATGTTCAAGTTGGTGATGAAACCATTGAAGGTATTAGAAAGTGAATTGAGAACAAGTTCAACTTTGATATTGAAGTCAAATACCACATCAAATGTTTAAGCTTTCACAATCAAATTAATCATCTTCAACACATGATCTAAAACATGTGACCCTTTTTGTAACACCCAGAATTAATTTTCCCATATTTTAATGTAATAATTAGGGTGTGTTGGAAATTTAAGGACTTAATTATTAGATTTACAAAATTTGAATTAAAAATTATATAAGAGGTAAGATGAGGGAGGCTAGTGATATTTGCCGTGTTAGCATATAAAATTTTGGATTCACTTTTTAACTTTCCAGGAGTCTTTTTTTGTTAGAAACAAATGGGGGGAGAGAGAGAAAGAAAAAGAGAGAAAAGTGAGAGTTTTGGCCTTGATCCATCCGATCTGAAGCCGTTCTCAACTGGGTCTTTTATGGAAAGTGTAGATCTCGACGAGAGGATTATTTTGGTGGTGGTTTCTTCTCGGGAAAC
Organism: Zanthoxylum bungeanum; assembly: GCA_019454045.1. NCBI lineage: Eukaryota > Viridiplantae > Streptophyta > Magnoliopsida > Sapindales > Rutaceae > Zanthoxylum > Zanthoxylum bungeanum. Next base: position 76,846 of record SKCR01014348.1, read on the forward strand.
TCCTTATTTTCGTCGAAATCCCGGTAAGAAACTTTTAGTGGTTTTTCTTGATTTTCCGTTGATCCGGAACTCCGTTTGACAAACTGTCAGTGGTATTAGAACTGGGAGGGGGAGACGAACGCTCGACCATCAAAGAATTTGAACTCCGACCGGCGCATGGCACTCACACGTGCCTTGTGAAGAGGCGTGTGAGGCCCACGCACGACCTGGACAAAAGAATTGCTATAAAGTTTTTATAATGAATTCTTTTATCTTTTTAAATTATTATTGCCGTGGGTATGCCCCATGTTGCCAGATTTACCGTATTGTCATGAGAGTGTGCATATATAAGAATAAACAACTTTATTATTACATAGTATTTTTGAGCAGAATGAGATTTATGAGAAATGAGATTTATAATTTCCGGTAAATGTTTGATATATCGATTTACAGTTTATATATTTATTTATATTATGAAATACTTATATGATCCCCCTTGTTACTTGTTTATCCATGGCACTAAGTTGTGATCCATTGCACTAAGCGTGAGCTTACCCATTTCTTTAATTTTCCAGGTTTAGTAGATTAGTAGATCATTCATTTTTCATCTGCTGTTTCATCATCATTTCCTGCCAGTGGAGAAAGGTAGTGCCGATAGTAGAGTATCTTTGTTATGTTTTGGGATTATGGTTCCAGATATGTCATTCTTGAGAGGATTTGTTATTTGATTATAGGCATTGAGTCTTTATTCGATACTAAGAATATTTACTTTTCTTCATGGATATTCTTTTGAGTTGGATCATGGAGATTTTATTTATATGATGATATTATTTAGTTTTATTTTGTCTTTTATATTTAAAGGATTAGTCCATTTTACAGGGAAATTCTGTCTGTTTCATGTCTCTGTCTCGCCCTTACCATACTAAGGGGACGAGTGTGACATTTAATGGTATCAGAACACTAGATTCATAGGTTCTGTAGATATTTATTTTTCTTTATCAATTATCTATGTCTATTAGCGGTTGATATCTTTCATGTGTTTTCAGATGCCTCCGTGTTCCAGAGTTCGAGGTGTAGGTTGAGTCCGTACTCATAAGATAGCAAATGTTGGCCAATCTTCTAGGGCACCTCCAGTTGATGGGGAGGTTAGCCTCAGTTTTTGGAGATAGTACCCCAGTTCACCATCCTCCTAACAATGATGTTCCTCCAGCCCCTGCAGCACTCCAGGGAAATATTCCAGCACCTCCACAGCATCCCCCACCTTCTCCAGTGAATCAGGGTTACCCTACACCTCCCCCGGGTTTTTATCCTCCACCTTATTATGCTCCTCCGCCAGTAGGTGTTCCTTCTAATGTTCCTCCCGATGCTTATACTTATCTGTATTACTACCCTCCAGCATGGGGTCATGGTCCAACTCAGATAGCTCCTATAGTTAATGAAGATAATATTGCAAAAAGAGTGAAAGAAAATGAAGCTTTTGAGTTTGATAGAAAGAAGGATCCATAGTAGCTGGAAATTTCTTAGACAGAGTTGAGAAGACTTTTGAGTTGATGAGATTGACTGATGAACATAAATGCCACCATGTGTATCGAATTTTGACTGAGTAGGCTTAAAAATGGTGGAAGAGTGTAAGAAGTAATTCTCAGAGGCTAATGTGTTGATTTGGGAGAAATTCAAGAGGGAATTCATGGGTAATTATATGAATTCTACTTTTATAGATAAGAATATGAGGGAATTCTACAAGCTGACTCAAGGTAATCATACAGTAGATCAGTATGACACTCTTTTCCATGAGTTGGTGCAGTTTTTTCCACACTTGAAGGACCATGAACAGGGTAAGATGAATCATTTTCTTAACAGTCTGAATGCAGAATTGAGATCTAGGATCCGATTGTTTCCTATGAACAGTTTGACAGAGATGGAGAGTTTGCTAGAAAAGTAGAGTTTGCAGAAAGAGAATGGCAAATTGGGCTAGATTAGCAGATGAGGAAGATAAATAGAGAGCATCGACCTTTTGGAAAAGGAAGTCAGAGTAAGAAATGGGTGACTCTAGACCTAGTGGTAGTTACCAGATGAGTTCTGGACAGCCAAAGAAACAAAATAGATCTATAGTTAGTCAGAGTTCAGTAAGAGCTCTACTTAGTGGGACTCCTAATGGTCAGCAAGGCCAAGCCTGAGATAGAAGATTTCCATAATGTGCCACTTGTGGGAAGAGTCATTATGGGTAGTGCAGGTTGGGTACAAAAGGTTGGTTTTTATGCGGAGAAGTGGGCCACATGAAAATGGATTGTCCTAATATGAATGATAGAAATGGATCGATTCAGAGGACAACTATCCCTCCAGCTCAGAATTCCAGAGGCAATTATGGTCATAGTGGGGATCGTGTTCAGACTTCTGGAGCTCACCCAGGTTCAGGTGCGCATAGTAGAGTTGCTCCAGGTGGTTAGACTAGTAGACCTAGAGCCCAAGGTAGGGTGTTCGTTATGACGCAGCAGGAAGCTTTGGCAGCGCCAGAGGTTATCACTGGTATGATGTCCATTTTTGGTCGAAAGGCCCAGATACTTATTGATCCTGGTGCTACATATTCTTTTGTTTTGAAATAATTTTATTTGCATGCCGATAGGGAAGGTCGTGAGCTAGATTGTGAGTTAGTTGTTGCTACTTCTGTCGGATATTCCATTATAGCTAAACAAGTTTATAAATGAGGTGTATGTTGGACAATTATGACCCATAGCGTCACTATTTATAAAAGACATTGTTGTTTTTATACAAATTAACTATGTGACAATGGAAATTACATTTTATCATTTTGTAATTTTATTACTTGGATATATAAATGATAAAAGTCCTTATGATTAGTTCCGAATTAATAAGATATGAGACAGTATCAATCCACAACGGTTTAATCGTTAAATATCCCTAATCGTAGTATTATCGAGACTGGATATCGATAATACGGAATAGACTAGTATTACACTTGTGCGAGCTATGGAAGCGTAACAGCATAGTTCTCATATATTTAAGTATTGGATACTTATGCAAGTGTGATAGGAGATTGTGTTTACCGATGGTACGGAAACAGCTTCGCTATGGATAGACCCCTCGGAATCTCATTGGTAGTATGACTAATGTGTCTATGGGAATCCGAATCAGGGTAGGTGTATTTGGTATTAACCTGAGACTTACATCTCTAGTATACGTACTTGCGACAATCAATACGCCTTCGTTTTGATCGTCTAGGACTTTAACAGGTTCTGTGTACGCCTCTTCTGGGTTTATTGAGAATCGTAGTGTATTAGGTGTGATGTCAAGATGGAAGTATCACTTCAGTCATATGGAGATGGTGATCATACAGGGATACAGAACTGGTACTCTAATTGGTCCTTTATTTGATACTGAGAATATTTACTTTTCTTTATGGATATTCTTTTGAGTTGGATCATGAAGATCTTATTTATATGATGATATTATTCAGTTTTGTTTTGTCTTTTGTATTTGGAGGATTAGTCCATTTTACAGAGGAAACTCTGTCCGTTTCATGTCTCATTCTCGCCCCTACCCTACCTAAGGAGACGAGTGTGACACTTTTGACATCCTCAATCTTGAAGAGTTTTCTAGTTACTTCAAATCAAGCTGTGTCATTGCATTCACCATACAACTCTTGTAGGTGAGCCATTATGTCAGATGACTTATTCATCCTTCATATTACTACTGTAGCTGTGAGCTAAGTGAAACTTTGATATAACTTCTAACTTTCAGCTTATCATCCTCCAATTTCTTAAATATTTGGATTTCTTCAGGAGTTGACATATTTTTCAAATGAGTTGGATCTTTCTTATCCAAGACATAAGAAATGCGTTCTTAATCTAAAATAATTTTCACCTTACAAAACATTCCAAGAAATTGGGACCAGTGAGCTTATCTTTGTCTAGGATGGTTGCAATTGGATTCATTTCGTTGTATCACTTTTCTGCATGAAAATAAGAGTTTATCAGTATGTGTATTTGTAATTTATTTTATTGTTTATAGTCTTTAAATAATAATGCTCCCACTATTTTCGTCGAATTCCATACTTCCTTGGAGAAAAACGGAAATCGTGTTGGATTTGTTTCTTTTATGATATTAAGTTCTTATTAATTATAATACACCTCACCTAACAATTATTGGTATATTGTAATTGATAAGTGAAAAATATAATTTTCTTTGTATCTTCATACATGTTTCGATTTATCCACCTTTAGTTATATAAAACCTCACCTGACAGATATTGGTGCTTTCAACCAGTTAAGTACATAATATAGAGATCATGTATCAATATTTGTGTATTTATTTATTGTTGGGGCGGATGTGGAACCCCTAGGGCCAGGTCAGTATTCCACGGAGTGAAAGAGGTTTAACCCATGTATATCAAATATGGATGTATTTTTAAATTAATCTTACAAATAATATATTCCATTACGAGTGTATAGGAAAAAATCGAGACTGAATCGAAGTCCGAAAACTCAAAATCGGAAGAAACCAAATTTCAGTACATAAGCCAATTATACTTCAGCGCATGCAAGCGATTGCTTCAGTGGAGAAATTGTTTGCATGCGCATGCAATGCAATTGCTTCAGCGCATGTGCTGAGCAATTGATTAAGTGCATATGACGAGCAATTGCTTCAGTGCACGATTAATTTTTTTTTTTATTTAAAAATCTTAAACACTTTTAAACAACATCCAAAATAATTTTAATTTCAAAACTAACCTCAACACACATGTTTTACAATATATATATATATATATGTGTGTGTGTGTGTGTGTGTGTGTGTGGTGTGTGTGTGTGTGTGTGTGTGTGTGTGTGTGTGTGTGTGTATTTCTTTAAATCAAAACACTAATCAAAATAGAATCTCACAATGAAATGACTCATGAATAATTCTAGGTCACCCAAAGGTGGTCAAATGATTCTAAAATGGTAGTAATAGCTCCAAACTATTATCTAGAGTTCCAAACTTTAATTTTATGTTTATGTCCATCATAAATTTTTTGATCCAATCACAAGCATATTGTGTTTGGGCTTCTAAAACATTCATATATAATTTATTAGCCTAATTTCAATATCAAACTATGTTATTATATATCTATACATAATACATCATCATATGTTTTACTAATGAAAAACTCACTAATGAAAACACAGCTATAGAGAAGATTAACCTTACCTAGCAAGCTTGATTCCAAAATCCCATTCTTATTCTTGTTGAAATGTTGTAGAGAACTTTCCAAGGTAGCAAGCTTGATACGAAGATCTAATCTTATTTTTTATTATTTTTGTAGAGAACTTCAAAAGCTAGCAAACTTGATTCGAATATCTTATTTTTTTCTCCTTGTTGTTGTAGAGAACTTCCAAAACTTCTCGCACAAAAATTTTATTTAAGATAATATTTCCATCTTTTACTTAATGCTTGTTTTAGTTTGATTTTTGTTTTTGGTTAAAAACTTACTAAAACTTGCTTGCCTTTTATAGCAAAACTTATGCAATTTTCAATTAATAAAAGTTCTAATAAACTTTTATGTGTGCTTAATCTAATTTGTCAAAATATATATAATTAGGTGTGGCTAATCACATTTGTCTACCACTTTGATTTATTCCAATTAAATAAAGTCAAATACACATATTATTACATATTTGTAATTAAAAAAATATCCTCCAGTGGTAGAGATATTTATGAAATTACAACAAAGCCCTTGTATGATTTTGGATTAATCCAATTAATCTAATTGGGTCAAAATAAATAATAAATGTTATCCAATAACACTTAATTATTTTAGTTGATAATTATAATATCAAATATTATTTATTATCAAAAATTATCAGCTACCCAAATGCTCAACGAGAACACTTCATATTGTGGGACTCTCTAAGTCGAGACACGTTCGTCATATAAGCCTAACTTATATGTACGCAATTCGGCCACCTCTAAATTTGTGAAGACACGAACGATATTTCTGAACTATACAAGTCAAGGTCATCACTTATATTTAAAAATCCCTCCATTGTTGGCTATCCGAGTTGTGCTTAGGAAACATAGATTATATCGTCACTTTTCCGAGGCACATATCTCATGTCGATATATCCACGATGTTGGGAAGCGACCGCGAGTGCGCAGTGAAAAAAATTAAAAAAAAAAATTATGATGCCGCTATCCATTTGCCCAAGACCCATTTGTTTTGATTATTCTACAAGCCTTGGCATGTTACTATATATTCTAATCATAAAAACTCATAAAAACATGCAAAGAACATAAACCTAAACATGCTAACTATCATCAGAACTCTAATTAAAATAAAGAAAGAAAAAGACTTACTTGAACCGAAGACTCCTCTAGTCCACCCTCCAATCTACAACATTTTCTCGAACTCAGCAAGTTCTTCCACGTTCCAACGAGCCACCCAAGTGTGTGGCCTCCAAAGGTGCACACACCAAAGCCAAAACTCAACGACAAGACTACGCTTTGAGTGCACAGGTATTTTGCCCTTGGTGCTAGCCTAGGCAAATACCTCAAAACTTTTAACTTGAGATTCCTCTAGTCAATTAGACTTAAGGATCCTCTAAATCAATGGCTTACTCTTAAAATTTAGAGTTGCTCACTTATATAAACCCAAGATATGAAATGTTTTGGTGTAAAATTTTGTAAAGAATTCTTTGGGTTTATATAGGTGCTCCAGACAACAAAATTAATTAAGATCTGATGTGGGATAAATGCTAATTTATCTTAGCCATTGGATCTTAATTTAGTGGTTAATGAGATTATAAACCCTAATAAGAGTTGGGCCGAATTGAAATTCAAAACAAATAACAAATAAAAAAATTACTATTCATAATTTTTTTTATCCAATTCCTAAAGTGCCCATATCGTCATTCACCAATCCCTAAGCCACTATGGAACCTCATAAATGATCTGTTCAATAATTAAACACATTGAACCATTTATGAACAATTCCTACAACATCATATATGTTGTTAAATTAGTACTGTGCACTGTTAACCATTGATTTCGACTTTGTTGTTTGTGACCTTTTGGGTTCCCCTCAAGTCAGACATGAAATAAATCATGATAATTTAATCGACATAAATTATTCTCCAATCAGATGGTCGTTCGATTTCAATAACTAAGGTTGACATCTAGCAATATACCAGGGCCCCCAAATGAGAAGGAAAGATATATACTCATTCTGTATGCGAATTACATATGATACGGTTCCTCGCCTCACTGTATCCCCACCATTTGACCTAGGGTATGGAAAATGTCTACCCATATAGTCAAATGTATGATGTTGATAGTGTCATGAATTGTGCTAACCCAAGAATCTCACTTGATTCTTCCACTGTGGCCACAGTCTCAAGCACTGATCACACATATCAACCCGTGAACTGGAATACTGCTCTTATAAGAAAATATTATCCGAGAGAGTGGCGATTCTCTGTTGTATCTTTACAAGCTTCATGTGTTGAATAAATAACCCAATCATACCCTTATGACCGGATCTTTTGAACCGGGGAAGGAGAATGTCAAAGTATTTGATCCGCACATAAGATTGTAAAGACCTCAAGTCTAAGGACTAGTCATACAATCGATACATGAAAGTTCTCATAGACACATGGGATAAACACTCCATGTGAAAACTTTCGACAGTCAGTTCGATGGACACGAGCAACTCATGCATCCATGTGATACACCAAGCGGACAGATCTCCGCTAGTAGCCCATGAGATCGGCTACCCCACTTAAAGACAGATCATATCATCATGCTAGTCCTCTCCGCTTTGTGAACGCCCAGATTTTCATAAAACTATGACTAGGAATGTTTAAGAGTGGTGATTTTCATAAGGCATGGAAGTCATCATCTTATTAATCCAAGGGCTTTATTACGGTGTTTGATGATCATATAAGTTATGTAAGACATGTATAATAAAGATTGTCATTTTATTAATAAATAAAAATATTACAAATACATGTACATATAGCTCATCCACAAGTTGGGTATAGGGCATATCCCTAACACACGATTTTTTACAATTAATCAGAACATTATTTCTGATATATACGATCCACCATAGATGATTGACTTTGACCAAAGTCTTAAGAATCTTGACTTGCTCATATGGATATCTAAACCCCTTATTGTACACATACGAGCCGATAGATCCTATCTTGATACACACTTAATTAACGAGTGTATCGGTTCACACCCAATGAACATCTAGCAGTCAGATTATGAAAGGTATATGACATTAATGGCATCAAAGTGTAGACGATCACACAAAAAGTCAATATTATCCTATAGTCAAAGGGTCTTATATGTACTCGAATCGAGGAGATTCTTACTGACGGTGGTATGTATTTCCAACTATTAGGAATCACCTGTAAGTCATTCAATATTCGCTCCCTAAGCCTCATGACTTGTGCGTGTCTAACTTACAATGATTCATATTAGGCTGACTAACACACATACATACATACAAACTCGTACATAAGACGCATGCATGACTAAACTTGATAGGCTTGCTATGAAAATTTTAGCATGATATATTCTAAACATTATGCAACCTGGATCAATGTCCAGCACTATACATAGACTTGCCTATGTCATTTTCATTTTACAGTTCAACCTAACATGTAGAACGACATCAAGTCGATAATTCAATATGAGCTTATCTAAACATGCAATCTGACCATAATCTGACTTAAACATACATACATATTGTTCATGATTCATAACTATAATGACTAAACTAAATACATGTATGACTATTATATTGTACTTAAAATGCATAATCATGCTATATACATATCATGATCTCAAGAATTCTCTACAAATATTATTACTGTTGAGGCGATTGTGGGACCACTAGGTCGAATTTGTGCCCCGTGCAGAAGTGGATCTAACCCATGGATATCAAATATTGGTGTATTTTAAAATTATTTTAAGTAATACTATATTCTATTACGAGATTGTAGGAAAACATCAAGGCCAAATCGGAGTCCAGAAACTCTGAAACGGAGAAAATGAAGATTCAATTCTCGCGTACCTCGCACGCGCACTGTGCGTGCTACAGTGTGCACTCAATGTACGCACTACAGTGAGTGCGTAATGGCACCATTGTAGCGCTTCAACCCATTTTTTCTATTTTCTTGTTAAACCATAAGCTCTCTTGAAACATAGAGCTGTTGCAAATTGGATATTTTACGTAATTTGTTTCCAATCTTTCCTAAACACTTTCAAAACTTCTCTAAAATACTTCTTTTACTTAGGTTAATATTTTTAATTCTTGATTGCTTTAGCTTTCTCAAGCTTGATTAAAAACTTACTCAAACTTGCATTTTATAGTGAAACTTAGGTAATTTTTAATTAATAAAAGCTCTAATCAATTTTTAGGTGGGCTTAATTCAATTTGTCCAAATATATATAATTAGGTGTGACTAATCACCTTTGTCTACCATTTTGATTTAATCCAATTAAATCTAGATAAAATTTAACCAATTGATTAGTTCATTGCCTACCACTTTGATTTAGTCTAATTAAATCAAGCCAAATAAATATTTTGTAATTACTAGAATATCCTCCAATGGTAGAGATATTTATGAAATTACAATAAAGCCCTTGTGTGATTTTGGATTAACCCAATTGAGTCAAAGTAAATAATTAATGTTATCCAATAACACTTAATTATTTTAATTGATAATTATATTATCATATATTATTGGCTACCCAAGTTCTCAACCAGTACACTTCATATTGTGAGACTCTATAAGTCCAGACACGTTCGTCATATAAGCCTAACTCATATGTACACAATTCGGCTACTTCCGAATTCGCGACGAACATGAACGATTTTTCTAAACTATACAAGTCGAGGTCATCACATATATTTAACAATCCTTCCGTCGTTAGCTATTTGAGTTGTGCTTAGGAAACATAGATTACACTGTCAAGTTTTCGAGACACACATCTCATATTGTCAACATGTCCACGATTTTTTACAACTAATCAGAACACTATTCCTTATATATATGATCCACCATAGGTGATCGGATTTGACCAAAGTCTTAAAAATTGTGACTTATTCATATGAATATCTAAACTCCTTATGGTACACATACGAACCAACAAATCCTATTTTGATACGCACTTGATTAACGAGTGCATCGGCCCACACCCAAAGATTATCTAGTGGCTAAACCATGAAAGATATCTGACATATATGACATCAAAGTGTGGAGGATCTCACACAAAATCAATGTTATCCTATAGCCAAAGGATCACATATGCTATCGACTCGAGGAGATTCCTATCGACGATGTTATGCACTTCTAACTATTAGGAATCACCTGTGAGTCATTCAGTATTCGCTTCAACAAATACTCATATGTTTAGATGAGCTTCATTTGGTCATGTTATATCGTCTTAAGCCATTGGAACTCCAATTCCAATAAACGACATGTGCTAGTCTTCTATGTTATAGGAATTCGATTGTATTCAGAAACCAACAACTAGGAATACTTTAAAAATAATTCTAAATAGTAATATTATCCTAATGCCGGACCACCCAGTGTCCAGTATTACTACATGACTATTCTAAGGTCGATGTCATTCTGAATATAGTTATATATCAATCTAATATGTATAATGACATTATCATTAATAAAATTGAAATGAAAATATAGTTATTTTATTAATAAATAATAAAATATAATGTACAATATATTATTCGGATTGACGCTCCAAGCACCAATTCCAACAGACATCATATAAGAAATAAATACATTACATTAAAGTAAATCATACCTTATGCAATGAAGTCTTCCTTAATTTGAAAAATCCATAACGTGCTCCGTAACACCTCTAGAATGTACACACAAATTCCTTCAACGAACGAAATAAAACTCTTGTTGGGATCTTGACAATGATTCAAGAGCCTCTTTCTAGTACTATGGTTTCTATATTTAATCTTTCGAATGTGAGTATAACACCAAATAATTAAGTAAGACCTCAATTTATATAGGCCACAAAAACTCTAGAATGATGATGATAAATTTGATTTGAATTTATCTAAGATTTATTAATCATAATCCTTATCAAACTTTAAATAGTTAAATAGATAATTAATTAATTAATGAAAACCCTATGAGTCATTAATTTTTTTCATAATGTCCCACAAGTCTCGAATTTTTTCATAATATCTCATCAAGTCCTTGTAGTTAAGAACTAATGGTAACATATCCGTTTATTATTATTATTTTTTATTTTCATTTGTTGCCCTTTAACAAATTTATAAGTAATAAAAAAATAATTCTAACATCAATAATTATAGAACTCATATGATATATTAAAAGCATAAAAACCTTAAATGTAAAATTTTCAAGGTAACTTCGATCACTAAAATAAAATTGCATTAATATAAAGAGGCCGTAAGAATTTAGGTCTTTCTCTTAAAAGAAATTCTCGCACCTAAATTATAAATGAAATGGTGGTACTTAATGCATAACCTTTATACAGTCTGATTCAACATCATCTCATACACTTTTTTTTTTTGCTTTCCTTAACACATGAAAAAGAGACAAAAAATTATATTGAAAAATTGGTGGTTCTAATGGAGCTGAAACTGTGAGACCAACTGACTGAACCATGAGTATGTTGGGGAGAAAAATTATAGAGAGGAGAAATGGAGAGGGAAAACGAAAGAGAGACATCTTTTAATTTATTGTGTATGTCCATAATTGTTGATATCACATTTTTATTTATAAATAAAGGGTAAAAAGGAAAAATAAAAAAAATAAATGAATATTTTATTATTAGTTTTTAATGACATAGACTTGATGAGGTATTATGAAAAAATTAAAGACTCGACGGGACATCATGAAAAGAATTAGGGACCTAGAATACTTTCTCTCTTAAATAACTATCTTTTGGCCCATTTAGACTGATAGCCCACTTAGGGTCCAAATTAATTAATTTCTATAATTTAGGATTATATAATTATCATTATATTTAATGATTATTTTTAAGAAATAATGTTCTATGAAGTCCCAAGGTGTATTTTCTAATTTAATAAGGGTTTTTTTTTAAAAAAAAAAAAAATTATTTCAATTATTATTTGGTAGCTGAATATTCTGATACCAATAAATTTCATAAGAACTTTTGACATGGTTTTTAGAAATCGGTTCACCTTCAGCTTTCATAAATTTTATTTTTGCGTATATTAATTGATTTTTGTAGTTGGATTCTCCTTTTCAAATTTGATTAGAAACCTAACTAATTGAGATTGAAGAGACCTCCCACCCATCCTAAATTGACACTTAATTGTAATTATATAAAGCATTAATTTTTTATTTTTTTTTTAGATTAAGGCATTTGGTTAAGAAACGTGACAAAATGGTATTGTTTATTCTTTTGTATAAGATTATTATCCTCACTTTAGATTTTATATGAATTCAAATTCATTGATCAAGGAGATGGCACGTGTCAAAAGTAGAATGTCAATAGCTCTATTTTCATCATTTTGTTCTTGATTGCGCTTACATGTCTGTGTGTTTATAAATGTTAAAATTTATCATTTTCCAAGAAAGTGAGTTGAAGCCACATATCAAATATTTGTTCTAAGAACTTTATTTTCTTGACAAATTCTCCCTATTCATTTCATTTGTTGTTTTAATACTAAAGGCAAAAGTAGAGATAGCAATTCCTATTATTATATTATATTCATATCATATTATGTTAAATTTAAACAAATATAAATACAAAGACAATTTTGTTAATAACTGTGTATAAATAGGTGGACATGACACTTTGACATAAAATAATAACGGGTCAGTTTCGTGTTTGATTCAATTAAAGCACGATTAGACGACTAATCATGCGATGACCCGTCTGACATGATGATAAGATTAATAAATGAGTCGTAAATATATACACATGTAGTATTGAAATGATTATACGAGGCGGTATAATATAAATACGAAACGATTAATAAACAGATTGACATGATACGACACGATTATTAAACAGATTGATATGAATATCAGTCCGAATATAAAAAATCATGTCATATTCATTTTTTAACCTATATTGACATCTCTAATTAAAAAATAAAATGCTAACGAGTGCCTTAAGGGCATTCGTTAAGAATCCATTTAAGGAAAGTTTTGATAGGAAAAAAAAAGTCACTAATGATTTGACAGTTTTTTTCATTTCCCATAAAAAATGATGTCAAAGTTTTTCTTAAATGGATTTTTAACGAATGTCCTTAGGGCACTCGTTAGCATAATTCTTTTAGTAATATATCCATTGAGAATTTCGATTATATTAGTTGTATGATAATAGTACAATATTTTTCAACTTTTACGGTGATGAGAAAGACCCAAACCGACACTCTGCAAATTGACAATGGCATTTGTTTGAACATTAAAAATTTATTATCATTATGTTGGTATTATTGCTTCATTGACTTTAACAGAATTTTAAAAATGACATTACATATTTCATTGTCGATTTTTTTAAAAAATTTTATACTTAAATAATAACTTTAAAAATGAATAACAATTTAAAACTGAGTTTTAAAATTTTAAAATTATTTTATTATTTTAAATAAAAAATAAAAATCAATACTCAGAAAGAAGTGTAATTAAAACTAAGAATATGTACCCATTACACAGTCACGTGCGCCATATAAGGCCAGTCCCACCGGAATTCCTATAAAACTAAAGGCAGGCAACCAAAGCGTTCTCTTTCTAATTTTGGGAAATAAAAAATAAAAAATAAAAAATAAAAAATAAAAAATATTCCCAATTGGTCGGTACCTTTTCCCTCGTCAAACATGCCCCCAAAACCCAACTGCTCGAAACACTATATTTTACTAAATTAATCACAATTCAATTATTTATTTAATCAATTAATTTCTCATTATTAAGTAATTTATTTCATTATTAAAATAATATTAAATAACTGTCTTAGGCAAAATCCATTAGGCCATCAGTCTATTACAACGACTTCTTGCCTTGGGAATAGTAATCTGAAATGAATTTTTAAATCAAGTTAAAAAAATTTAAATTGAGATTTTTATACTAAAATTTTTATTCAGGATAAAATTTATCACGAATTACAACTATAATTTTAATTTAGGATAATTTATTATTCCCAATTCTTATGAAAAAATATGGATTAAAAATCTCCATCAAGATTTTTGCATAGGTTGCACCGTCCCAATGCAACCAGGTAAAGCACACAATCCCACCTCCCCTCTCACACAAGCTCCCACGTGGGATCTTCCTCATTAAACGGCGTGTGGAAGTGTACACGTGTGGAAGTGTCGGTGGCTGTTTCTGGAGCCGAGTGAAGTCACACGTCACGAAGTCAGTGAAAAGTGAAAAAATAAAAAATAAAAAATAAAAAAGTAAAAAAGACTCGCTCGCGGAACCTAGATTTGGGTACGAACTTTGATGGTTTCGATGAATGCCACGTGGCTTTTACTGTGTTCTGACGTAAGCTTTGTACATTTCACTTCGTTTTCGCGGGAGGTGGTATATCATATGCCGGGTGTATATGTCATCTCTCTCATAATAGGCGGGCTCCACATAATATAATTTTCGTTTTCGCGGAGGCTTTGACGTGGTTCTTTTTTTTTTTTTTAAAATGAAATATTTATCATCTTAAATTTCGGATGGATAAATAATAATTTTTTTAAAAATTTTAGGTGATAATTGACCATTGTAAATAATTTTGGGTATATAAATGATATTTTTTCAAAATTGAGTGTTTTTCGAACATCAATTTTTTGAAGTGAATAGATGATAATTTCCATTTTTAAACAATGATCTGTAATGACTATTTTAACCTTGATTTCATTGATTTTGCCTTAGTAGTAAAAGATAAAGTGAAGCCCAAATGGTAATAAACATCTATTGAGTCTTTTACACATGTCTGGAGAGAAATTATCTATAAAAAGAAAGATTATCTGTATCTTTTATTGATAAATTCAATTTATGTTTGTTTTACAAAATCAGAAACATTCTTATATTTTCACTAAACGACATCGGATAGGAGCATTATTTTAGAAGGTTCCGGCGAAGCAAAAGCTACAGTCTAACGAACCTTGACATTACAATACGTGACACATACACCACCACAGAAACCGCCACATGCAAGTCCTTGAGAGATTTTCTTTTGTGAAAATCAATGATTGGATCCCTAATAATTCCCGAAACAACCCTTTTGACTCACACGTGGAACCTCCCAATTGGTGTAGTGCTATTTAAGCTACCACGTTATGTACTTGATTATTCCCTCATGTTTGGTGAAAGACGAAACCGGAGAGTTTCCTCTTTGGTTTTTTAACCTTTAAACAGAAGCTTTGGCGGCTTTTATTATGTAGTTTCCCTGCCATTTTTTAATTTATTATTAATACATTAAAAAAAAAAAAAATCAAATTACATTATTGTATTTTGTTTTTTTATTTAATAAATTCATATAAATGTATCGTTCTCAGCTCACAACAACAAAGACTCTGTTAGCTGTCCCCTCATTTTCTATTCATATTCATTATTATTTTTTTCCTCTCTTTTCTCTCTTCTTCCTCTACGAGATTTCCTGGGAAGAAAATTCTCCGACTGAAAAAATCCTATTTTCCCATTGATTTTTTCCATCACTTTCTTGAGAAAAAAATTGCTTCCTTGACCCTCCAGAGATCTGAAGTTTTATCTTCCGTTCGTGTAATGCTGGGGGACAGTGAAGCTTTTGCGTCAACTGGGTATCTATGATTTCTGTTACAGATCCTCTGTTACAAAAGATCTGAAGAACTGAAGACTTTTTTTTTTTTTGGTGTCAAGTAAAATTACAGTTAAATAAGTTAGAAAAGATGATGCGGATGAAGACGGCTAAAACGACAGGGCTGTCACCGAAGAGTATGATGAACGATAGTTCAGTTGAGCCTGCAGTAGCAAATGAATGGGAGCTCAGGCCCGGAGGAATGCTTGTACAAAAACGGAATCCAGATTCTGATCGGACCTCCGCACCGCCACCGACAATACGGGTTCGGGTCAAATACGGGTCTATTTACCACGAAATCAATATCAGTTCTCAAGCTACATTTGGTAAGTTGATATATTTCTCGTTTGTTGTTAGTAATTAGGAAGTCAACGTAGAGTTGACTAATTATTATATATTATTTTTTTTTGGGGGGATTTTGCAGGGGAGTTGAAGAAATTGTTAACAGGGGCAACGGGGTTGCATCATGAGGATCAAAAGCTGATGTATAAAGATAAAGAGAGGGATTCCAAGGCGTTTCTGGACGTCGTCGGGGTGAAGGACAGGTCAAAACTTGTGCTTGTAGAGGACCCAATTAGCCAAGAGAAACGGTTGCTTCAGATGAGAAAAAATGCAAAATTGGAGAAGGCTTCAAAGTCCATATCCGAAATTAGCTTTGACGTTGACCGACTCGCCGGCCAGGTTCATATTTTTCACATTTTTGAACTGAAATTTTTAGACCCGTTTCTTTAAATTTGTGTTGTGATTGAATTTTGAATATTGAAATTGGAATTGGGTAGGTGTCGGCTTTTGAATCAATAATAACTAAAGGTGGTAAAGTGGCTGAAAAAGATGTGCTTGGTTTGATTGAATTGCTGATGAGTCAATTGCTTAAATTGGATGGGATTATGGCTGATGGAGATGTGAAGTTACAGAGAAAAATGCAGGCGAGTTTTGGTCTGCAACTTTGCATTTTGATTCTTATAATTTGGATGGGATTGTGAAATTTTCATTTTTTTTATTAATGAAGGTGAGAAGAGTACAAAAGTATGTTGAAACTCTGGACATGTTAAAGATTAAAAACTCTGTGCCTAGTAGCAATGGAGTAGTTCAACAAAAGCATCCAAATGGGCAAAGATTAGCACCAATTCAGGAGCAGGAGCAGCAGCCGCAGCCATCAAGGCAATCTAATGGGCATAGATTAGCACCAATTCAAGAACAGCAAGTAAGGCAGTCTTTCGAAAATCTGTCAATACATCAGCAATCAACAAGGCATTCGACATCAGGACCAGTAGTCGTGACCACGAAATGGGAGACCTTTGATTCAAGCCCCTCATTGATGCCGGTCCCCTCATCATCATCCACATCCAATCCTGCCACCAATTCAGCACCACCTAAGTTCCCTTGGGAGTTCTTTGATTAAGGGCTTAAGCTACGTTAGATGATTTAGTTTCGTTTTTTTTCTTTCCCTTTTTCTTGTGTGTGGATGTGATTTGGGTTTGTCTCGCAATTTGGATTTGTCATATGTTCTTGATGATCATTCTTTTCTGTATTTAGATTCTGTCTAGCACCCCCCTTTACTCTGTCATTCACTTATAAGAAATAAATGGGGTTACTACAATAGCCATTACTACGACTACTGAATCATCAATCTGTTTTTTCATTTCTGGTATCATGATTCATCATTTGTTTGCTACTTGAAGACATTTATGAGTAAGAAGAGGTTTATTTGCAAATAAAATTTTTGCAGCAAGCTTCGATAATGGCATTATTGAGTTGTTCTGTTGATTCCTATATTTGATAATGAGACATAAGTGGTTGATGAAATATTATTATTAATCTTCAACACATTGCTTCCGAAGGACGTACCAGGATAATGCGATATTCATGTGTTAATTTATTATCCGATTGATAACGGGTTGAATATTGAAAACAACCTCTATGTGGAAAAAACGGAGTAATGCTACGTAGATCAAGTTCTTTTCCGTACCTTATTTGTAGCTAGGACTTTATATATTGGGTATATTGTTTTACATTGCTTTCCTTGGGGGGCTACAAACTGACATAAAGATGTATTAATTTTATCAGATTTTGGTAATGAAGTAACTAACACACCTAATGATAAGAGGGATAAGAAAGGAATGAAGAATGATAAAAGTGGGTTAGTTTAGTTTAAACTTAGTTAGATGGAATTGTGTTAATAGCGTATGATTATTTTTGACATAGCCTAATAGGTAAAGCTTTTTCAATTTTATAAGCCCTGTCCACTTTTAACCTCCATGCAAAGGTTGGAGGCTGTAATAATGGCTATGGCAGAAAAAGGAAATAAAAAAGGACCAATGGGGAAGATGAATTGAAGAAGAAGATTATTTTATTCTTTGCTTGCGGTTGCCAAGTCTTTGTAATTTTGAAGTTTCAACACGCCACCTCCAATGGCTCCATCTTCACCAACTGAGTATTTGATAAGGTAACATTACCAACTTCTAGTAACCAAATTTGGATTTACCCAATAAATATATTCTCTTTTCCCCAAATCAAACGGCAGGGTATTCGTAAATCCCTTGAATACATGAATTCTATGAAATGGATTTGAGTTTTAGGCTTCTTAGTTGTCCATGAAATAATATCAGAAAATTATTTAACGTCCAATGAAGCAGCCGTTGACATAACATACGTATCACTCATTGGGTGATTGCGGAACTTGTACTCCAAATTTATTCGGAAAACTAAAGGATCAAAATCAAACAGCCTAATTCTTAAAAAGTGTCCAAAGATCCCAAAAAAAAAAAGATGATGATGATTTTTTTTACAAACAAATGAAGGATGATAGTAGAAAGTTCACAAATCACAAACATATAGTGATTACAAATCAACAATAATTGCTCACAAAATGCATCCCATTTACGTTAAACAATTATATTTCAACACTTAGTAAAAGATCATTGGATCAACTTTGTATTATATTGAAATATCATAGTGGTACCTCAAAAGTACATGTTTTTATTATTAGTTTCCATTTGAATCATGACCCAATAAGATTTTAGATATGACTTTTTTTTTTTTTACCCAAAGAAACAATATATTCAAAGTGGAAGAACATAGGGGAAAGGAAAATAGTATACGATAAAAGTCATACTCAATACACGACACTTCCGTTGTAAGTAGAATTTAAGAAATATTTTCATGCACCTAACTTTATTCACACACATATAGGGAGAGACTCAGGTTCGGATTTTCTCAATCCAGACCTTATACGGATCCGCTAAAAGATAAAAAATACACATTTCGATATATTGAAAATTGTGTTTTTTATATAACGTCTCACGATATATATTTTTTGACTTTTAATTTGGTCCTAACCGTACTCGGTCAGGACGTTCTGACCTGATTCTCTCCCCATATATATATACACACTAGTTTTTGCCCGTGCCTACGGCACGGTGTTACAAAATTAAATGATTTTATTTTTTAATTAAATGATGCCCGTGCCTACGGCACGGTGTTACAGAATTAAATGATTTTATTTTTTAATTAAATGAATTTATTTTAACTTACTATTTTTTAATTTGAAAAAAAATGATTTTATTTTTTAATTAAATGATTTTATTTTAACTTTCTATTTTTTAATTTGAAAATTTGAAAATTTTTGACCTTTTCCATCAATCAATTCACTCTCTTTCCTCCAATTACCAATGAAATGATCTGGACCGTCAATTAAGCAACATAAAGAGAGCCGTTGGATACACTCTCTTTACTCCAACACCATTCTCCTTTATTATATAGATATGAAAGTTGTTTTCAGGATGATTTACTAAATTTTTTAGCCATGTGAGGAAAGCAAATATTTGCATTTTTGTGAACTCACAAGGAAAGACAGAATCATTCTGAACAAGTGTTACTTTAATAAAAACTTGAGCCTGCAACTATCATATATATGATTTTATTTTACGATTTGCAGGTTCTTGTGTGTCTTTATTTTTAAGTCTATTGAGCAGATAGCATCAATCATGGTTGAAACACAAGTCAGCTTAGTAATATACAAGATTATATTAAAAAATAAATAAAAATATTTGGTTGGTCCCTGCAAACAAATAATCAGAATCTGACCAAATATGAAATGGGATTATTAATTTTTCTTAGGAAGAAACTTCAAGGAAACATTTCAATTAACTTTGAAACATAATAAGCATTCATTTCAATATGGTTAATGTTATTATAGGGAGGCTATAACCACCAACACTAGCATATTGCAAGAATAATGTTTGTCTATACCAATGGGTCGGATTGTTTTTTTAGAACACGAACTAGTACGAAAATAATCCGTTAATTAATCATGTCAAAAGTTTATATCCATTAATTACAATAAATGGATTTCATTAGTTCATACTAAAAGGAAGGTTTAAACTAGACCAAAAGAAAATATGATTTTTTCAAAAGAAAATAAATTGTTAGTACGCAAAATCTTATCCATTTAATAAATAAATGACAGAGAGATTTCGAATGCATGACTAAATGGATAACAAGAAAATAATTGAAGCCAATTAGGCACCATACAAGGATAGAGTGGGGGGGCAACTACATAAAAAGCAGATGGTGGCACCTACTTTATGGAGACAAAATTTAATGTGCAATTTGCAATGCAACATTGAAGGAGAATCAGAATCAGAATCTGAATCTGCTGCCACTCAGTGTTTTCAAATCTAAAAGCAGTCAGCAGTAAAAAAATATCCAAAAAAATAAATAAATAAAAATAAAATAAAATTCATGGTTGAGGTTTTTCCTTTTCATTTAGCATTAATGAAGATTAATGCACAAATCAACCGACACTGCAGCTCTAAATATATGCAGTAGTGTACTTTGAAGTCCTCCTTCAATTCCAAGAGAAAAAGAAAGTAACTTTCCTTTTTTAAGGGAGAATACCATTTTTCCTGGTAATGTATTCAATAAATAATCACTTATAATATTCTGGTCATTACTCCTAATCTTAAAAATTTATTTCTATTATAATTTTGTCCCTGAATATCATTAATATGATAATTGATGTATTTATATATGTTTTTTATTCTGAAGTCGGAATAGGTCAAAATTTGACTGAAATTTGAATATGTTGAAATTTGACTGAAATCTGAATAAACCAGAATGCAAATGTGTGAATGATATTTTTTTTTTGTTTTGAATATAAGTACTATATTATTTGTTTTTATAATCAAAAATTATCTTAAATATAGTAATTTGATATTTATATTCTTGTAGTTATTATATATAATTATTATAATTTAAAAGATAAATACATGAAAAGGACAATTAAAATCAAACATCTAATCAAACCATTAGCTTAAAAGTAATATATTAAAAACTTTATTATATTGTTTCAAATGAAAAAGGTTATGAGAATTATTATAATAATTAAAAGATAAAAATTAATTGTATTTTTCGAAAAGAAAAATATAAGAAAATGCTAAATAGAAGACAAATAAAAGGTTTAGGTTTTTAAGGATAGGGAAAATTTATATATTTAATAGGATATTTTTATAATAAAATATTTACGTGCTTTCAGACCTTTTTCCTATTCATATTGTTGGCCCTAAAAAATCAGTTTTGTTAGACGTGACAGAGGAGCGGGGCCTCAAAGTTGAAATCGATGATAATGTCTAACTTTTGAAATACATATAATTGTTAATGGGTTGTCTAAAGTCCCAAGTGATGAACAATTTAAATTCTAGTAGAATGCTAAAAAAAGAAATAGAATTGAAAATTGCTAAAAATTGAAAATTCTAAGAAATGAACTTTTGCTCGAATTTAACTCTAATAATCTAAAGTTTTACAAGAATTGAAATAGATTGCAACTATACAGAATGAGTGATAAACACTAAAAAATATACATTTAATAAAGATAAAGTAATTATTTTACACTTATATTTTTATTAATCCACTTAATTTATTACATTTGTAAAATAATAATTAAAATCAAATGTGCTATAAAAAAATTGACCATGTCTGATTCGCTGTTGGATGAGCTTATCGTAAAATCGGCCGCACATGCTAATAATTAAGAAAGAAAGAAAAATCATCAATCTTTAGATAATTGTAATTAAATTATTATTTCAATAATACAATTGCAACTCATTTGCAGTCAAAAGAAACGTTTGATGACAAAAGCATGAAATAAATACATTTACTGAAATGTTGATATTTGTGGCCAAATGTTGGCAAATGATAAAAAAAAAAAGAGCTTTAATTTAGTTTTGAAAATTTTGCTTGAGGTGCTCAATACATCAGTTCTTCAGCTTTCTTCATATGTCTCTCTCACTTTTAGAATTTATGAAGGGTTCCAGTACTTGTGTGTCTATTTTTTTGTTGTAATTTTTTTTCTTTCAGTAATAAAATTATGTGTGTTTTTATTCAAATCATGAGTAACTAAATTGCATTCGGCTGGGATGACGGGTGAAACTCTTAATATGAGAATATATATTAATCTTACTTATATTATAATATATAAATTTTAATATGATGACTAATATTTAATCTTCTCTTATATTTGTAGGTGTCTTGATTCGCCGTAAACAATCTCATTTTGGTTGACACAGTTGATACTTTACCTCATATTATATGAGAGAGAAATTTAAATATGGACTAATTATTGAAAAAATCGTATCACCACCTTTATGAATGATTTTATATATTTTGACATAATTGGGTACCTATTTGGACTATTTATAGACAAACCGTATCACCACCTTTATGAATGTTTTTATATGTTTTGGTATAATTAAATCCTAAAATAAATTAACTAGGTAATAATGACAATTTATATATTATAAAAAGTAAAAATTATTTTATTTTTGAAATATAAAGAGTGAATCCTCTAACCCCTAGTATTTTATTTTATTATTTTTATTTTATTAGTTGAATTATTATTTTATATATTAAATCTATTCCCCGTGAATCAATCACAAACTCACCGAGTTATTTTATTACTTCGACACTCTTATATTTGAGAGTAAATAACCACTTTGTAAGTGTCAATGAGATGAATGAAAATTAGCTACCGAAAGAAATTAATGGAGGCGACATATCGGACTTTTAGATTGTAGTTGTTGATTGTATTTTTTGGTCTTTTAACTAACTGCTCCTCCATGTTCTTACAAATGTCTTTCTGTCATGTTCTTATTTGCCTCAGTCGGAGGAAACTGAACCATAATGGAGGAAATAATGCATATTATGAAAGAAACTGAATCCACGTTCTATTTTTGAAGTCGCTCTTCTATGACAATATTTATCTTGATTCTTTTGACTTGGGCCAAGCTTTCTCTTATTAATCGAATTGGGCTTTCAACATTTTAGTTGCAAA
Source organism: Zanthoxylum bungeanum (assembly GCA_019454045.1). NCBI lineage: Eukaryota > Viridiplantae > Streptophyta > Magnoliopsida > Sapindales > Rutaceae > Zanthoxylum > Zanthoxylum bungeanum. The sequence continues at coordinate 99,959 of SKCR01014348.1, forward strand.
CAATGCCCTCGCATGCTTTTGGCCCAGAGGGCCAATTAACATGTATAAAAATAATTAAATTCCTCATGATCTCTCATATTCCTCCCTCTTGTTTATTCTTTCTTTTAACGTTCATAGCCAACCTTAAGAAAATTAAACCCAATGTGGCTTTTACAAATTTTGACAAAGCTTGAACTCAGCTACTATCAATTAATTTTCCTCTAAAACTCAAAATATCAAGATACCCAGTTCACACCAATCTCTAACACTCCCATTCCTCTAAACTCCACCACACTTATTACACTCCCCTAAAGCTTATCAGCACCAAATCCCTTAAGTTTTGGATAGTTAAAGGACTTTTATGTGATGGATTTGTCTTGGTCTATCTGCTTCCTGCACTTTGTAACTGAATTTGACAGGTTTAAAATGAAATGACAGTGAATCCTATTTCGTGGAATTTAGCCACGTTGTTGACATTTGCAGGATTTTTCCTTTGTCATATTAGATGTGTATTATTCATTATTGAGATTTTCTTTTGCAGGAATTGGCCATGAGTTTGCCTGTTTATTTTTTTGCATAGCATAAGTGATATGTTATCCAAACTTTATAGGGTTCAACCATCACTTTTGCTCTTTCCATGCTTTTGTGTATTTCCCTTTAGGTACCTTCTATAAAAACTGTGGAGGAAATCATGCAATTCTTGAAAGAGATTACCCTAAAGTTGGAAAAGATAATAATTTTCTTTTCTTTTATTTTTTTTTTAAACACGCACAGAATTAACAAGTCATAAGTTGACATATTCTTTTATTCATGCCAAGTGGTCTAAATAGCCAAATTTTATAGAGGATTAATGATCCTGCCATGTGAATGGCTACAATATCAACATTCAAAGAAACTTATAGAATTAAAGTTATGCAATTCTGCCTCCATCTTGAGGCTTTTCCATGCACTCCCACGTAGTTCGAAAATATTTTTTGAGATATTTCCCATTGATGTATCTCCTGTGGGGTTCTCCTTCGAGACTCTCCAACTAGTAGGAATTTCCTTTTAAAACTTTCAGGATTTTGAAAAGCCTCTCCCAGTTAGGAGACCACTTGCCAAGTTCTCTGTCTTTGTGTCATATTAGCAGAACCGATTTCCACACCAAATCCTTTGCTGAGAAATTCTTCTTTTTCACCTTTTTGTAGTAAGTATGGAGAATTTCTACTTCTGAACCACCGGGTTGTTAAAGGCATACATCCTTTGTTCATCCAATCCTTCTAGCTCCATCATTGGTTGTATTCCTCAGGAGTTAATTCATTCTTTCTGGCCACTCTCAATGAAGGAATTACGACTTCCATTGGTAGGAATGCATCATGACCAAAGGTGAGGGAAAATGGGCTCACACCTGTAGTATTCCTATTCGAAGTTCTGTATGCCCAAAGAGTTTCTGAGAGGATTCTATGCCAATCTCTTGGGCTTTCCTCGATCATTTTCTATAAGATTTCAATAAGTATTTTATTTGAAGCTTCTGATAGTCCATTGGCCTTTGGGTAGTGATGAGTGAAGTTAGTCACCTTGATCTCGTAATCCTCTGCAAAATCCTTCATCCATTCTCCTATAAACATGGATCCTTGATCAGTTGTTATGAATTGGGGAATTCTAAACCTATGGATGAGGTTTTCCTTAATGAATTGGATTACATCATTTTACTCCATTTTTTTCAATGGTACAACTTCTATCCATTTTATAAAGTAGCCTGTAGCCCCAATGATAAGACTATGACGCTTTGAGGAAGCACGATATAATTTTCCAATCAGGTCTATGGCCCGTCCTCGGAACGACCATAACTTTACTATTAAGTTAGGACACTTACAGAAACTTATTAGATGACTTCATATTTCTGGCGTTGTTGGCATCATTTTGAGTAACTGATGCAACCTTTGATGGGAGGGTTCTTACACGATCCTAAAGCTCTTTAAAAAATATGCCTATGTTATCGAGACAATTGAAGGACAACCCATTCCGTCTACATGGAATGTCTCCAAACTAAAAATGTTTTACTTCTGAAATGTAAAATGTAAATGATAAAGTCCTATATCAAATATGCAGAAATGCATTTCAGAAAAGAAAAACTATGTACAAATGTAAACAATATATGCAAAATTTATAATGAAACTGGAAGGAATTGTTACCAAAATTATTCTTGCACCCTCAACTGAATAAGGGACAAAGAGATCCCAAGAAATACAGGTCTAAGAGCAAAACAAAGTTAACATATAAAGCCAATTTGCTTATTCTAAAAAACTTTTTGGTACTTAACACCTCAGAATGAACATCATCTTATGGGCTTAAAACCAACACATCAAACTTTTGGATACTTGAGCTTTGGAAGGAACATCATCCGATGGGGCTTGTACCTAACACAATAAACTTTTGGGTATTTAAGCCTCAGAAGGAATATTCTTCGATGGACTTGTATCCAATACAGTAAACTTTCGGGGTGATTAAACCTTGAAAGGAGCATCCTCCAGTCAGCTTATATTCGGTGATAAGCTTATATTATGAAATCTCTAAAGGAGTATCTCTAAAAATCCTCCAAAGTGATAAGATTACACCATCAAGATGATGAGAAAATGAAGAGAGAAAATCAATGGATCTCAATTTTAAAATATTTTTAATTATGTCATTTATCTAGTAGTTATTCCATTCCTTTTATTGTAATCTCTTTCCTATTTTAAATTTCAAACAATGTGTATATATATAACTCAATGGCATTGTGAATAATAGAAAAAAAATATATTCTTCAGCTTGTCATCCTTTAAATCTCTTCATGGTATCAGCGCCAAGATCCATTATCTAATTTTTTTTTTTTCCTTTTTGGCTCAACCCCACCTGCCAAATACTTCTCAAGCACCTCCATCCACTGTTCAATGGCCACCGACAGTACCCAAAATGTCATCCCCAATGTCCAAGAACCTACAAAACCTTTAATCATTGTTACCATCCATAACTCAATCAAACTCACATCAACAAATTACCTCTCCTGGAAAACCCAAATTGAAGCCATTCTCATCGGCTATGACTTACAAGATTACATTGATGGAAATCATCACACCCCACCACGTACCATCACCACAAATAATGTTACCGCTCCCAATCCAGAATATCGCACCTGGCTCCGACAAGACAAACTAATTTTTGTCGGTCTTGTCGGCACCCTTTCCCCATCTCTAGTTCCTCTCATCACCCAATCTACCACCACATTTGAAGCTTGGTAAACCCTTGCAAACACCTATGCCCGTCCATCTCGTGGTCATATCAAACAACTCAAAGATCATCTTAAACACATCACCAAAGGCCCTAAAACAATCACCGAATACATGCAATCCATCAAAACCCCAGCCGATCAACTTGCCGCCCTTGGAAAACTTCTTGACCATGAAGATCTAATTGAAAAAGTGCTTGATGGACTTGACGATAACTATTAGTCCATCGTTGACTCTGTCAATGGCCGTGATTCCACAATCCTCTTTGATGAACTCCATGAAAAACTCATCAACAAGGAATCATCTCTCAACAACAGGACAAGTTCCCCTTCCCACCCGGCATCCGCACATCCCACCAATGTTCGGACCTACAACCGGCCTCATCCCAATCACACTGCCCAGCCCGGTCGGTTTGCAACCACCACCCCCCAACTTCCCAGAAACTCTCCCACCAACACTCGAGCCGACCGACCTGTTCCTCGTCCCTTCCTTGGTCGGTGCCAATGGTGCCACACTCAAGGCCATGTGGTCTCCCAGTGCCCTCTCTTCCGCCAACACTTCCCTCGTGTCCAACCACCATCTCGCCCCCCAACTCGTCCAACCCTCGCAAATCCAATCCCTGGCAATATCAAGCAAATGTTACCACCACCTCTTCATCCAACCCCGCCTGGCTTCTTGACAGTGGAGCCTCGCATCATGTCACTACTGATCTCAACAACCTTGCTCTCCACAATCCTTATGACGGCACAGATGAAATAATGATCGGTGACGGCACTGCACTCCCCATTTCCCACCACGGTTCTACCTCTCTTAATACTCTGACTCACTCTTTTACCTTATCTAATGTTTTATATGTACCCACTATGAAACGTAATCTTATCTCCATTTCTCAGTTTTGCAAGTCCAATAACACTTCCATTGAGTTCTTACCCTCTTCCTTTAATGTGAAGGATCTCCGCACGAGGGCAATTATGTTGCAAGGGTCGGACTAAAGATGGTGTATACGAATGGCCGACCTCCCCCACTCGGTCCCCTCTAATCGCCTTTTCAAGTGTCAGAACTACTATACCTGAGTGGCATCATCGGCTCGGGCATCCTTCATTGTCGATCTTCAAAAATATCATGTCTTCATTTAATTCAGATGTCTCTCTTTCCTCTTATCTAAATTTTAATTGTAATTCGTGTCAATGCGATAAAAGTCACACGTTATCGTTCTCTTCATCTACTCTTACTACATCTACACCTCTTGAGGTTATATTCACTGATTTATGGACCTCCCCGGTCTACTCATTTGATAACTTCAAATACTACATAATCTTTGTCGACCACTTCACCAAATACATTTGGCTTTATCCCCTAAAACGAAAGTCGGACACCCGTGATGTTTTTGTGCGCTTCAAGGCGCTAGTAGAAAAATTCTTCAACCGCCCAATCATAACTCTCTACTATGACAATGAGGGGGAATATCAAGCCCTCTCTTCCTTCCTCACAATCCATGGGGTCTCCCATCTCACTTCCCCTTCTCATACTCCTGAACACAATGGGTACTCTGAACGTCGTCATCGACATATCGTTGAAACATGTCTTTCTCTCCTTACCCACTCATCCATGCCTCTCTCATATTGGCCCTTTGCCTTTTCCACTGCCGTCTATCTTATAAATCGCATGCCTACACCAACCTTACACCACAACTCACCTTATCTCCAACTCCTCGGCCATATGCCGAACTACTTGAAACTGCGCAGCTTTGGCTGTCTCTGCTACCCTTGGCTCTGTCTTTACAAATCTCACAAACTCGAGTCTCGGTCCTCTCCCTGTATATTCGTAGGATATTCTCCCACTCAGAGGGCTTATCTATGTCTCGAGCCCTCCACATATAGACTTTACACCTCCCGACATGTCCGCTTCGTTGAGTCAATTTTTCATTTTGCCACCTCTCAAATGTCTCCTCCTCGTGCCACTCCATCCACCATCTCTGAATGGTGCTCCATGACCTTACCGGTACTGGACTCTCCATCGCCGACTACCGACCCTGCACCCCCACAGATTTCAACACCCACCGATGCTCCGATCCAACCCCATCCTCCATTACACAGTAATCCCACAAGTACCACAACTTCACAAGTACCAGCCGATCAACCAAACCCCGAACGACCACATGTACAGCCAAACCACCCACCCCTCACCGATAACCCAAATCATCACCAACACACACACACCAACCGAGTACCACCCCCCTCCAAACACACAACCCTCTACCGACCACATGAACATCCCAGTTTCCCACCTCTGCCAACCACACCAACCGACCACATGTCCGATCGCAAGCACCACCCAACCCCGATATCCCAGAACGCCCAAACTTATCACCCCTATCCGACCACACTAATCCCGACCAACCACATGAGCACTCACCTTCAGTACCCCTGCCCGATCACACCACCGACCCCGACCGACCACATGACCACTCGCACCAACCACCCAACCCCGATCACACAGACCTCGACCACCCACAAGAACGTCCGAACTTATCAACCCTCCCCGACCACACTAATCCCGACCGACCACATGACCACTCAACTTCACCACGAGTCATCGTCACTCGTTCCAATAACAACCTCCATAAACCAATTCAAAAACTTAACCTCACCGCCCAGCTTCAGAAACAAACCCTCGAACCCACCACCTTACCCAAGCCCTCAAGGACCCTAAGTGGCGCCAAACTCTGTCGGAGAAGTATAATGCTTTACTTCGCAATGGGACATGAGAACTAGTGCCACCCCGTCCCGACCAAAACCTGGTCGGCTGTAAGTGGATCTTTCGCACCAAATTTAAAGCTAATGGTTCTATTGACAGGTACAAAGCACGATTAGTTGCCAAAGGCTTCCATCAACGTCCTGACATTGATTATTATGAAATCTTCAGTCCAGTCATCAAGCCGACCACTATTCGGATTGTTCTCAACCTTGCGGTTAGTCAAGGATGGTCTCTCCGACAACTTGACATCAATAATGCCTTTCTTCAAGGCACTCTCACTGAAGATGTTTTTATGTCACAACCTTCGGGCTTCATAGACGCGATCATCCCCATCACGTCTGCAAACTTCGCAAAGCCATCTACGGCCTCAAACAGGCCCCTCGAGCATGGTACCAAGAACTACGCCAATTTCTTCTCCAATCCGAGTTCACCAACTCACAGGCCGACACCTCACTGTTCATCTTCAACAACCGCCACACCACACTATACCTCTTAGTCTATGTCGACGACATCATCATTACAGGAAATAATGTTGAAGCTGTCCAAAGATTCATTGACCAACTCTCTCAGCGCTTCTCTCTTAAAGATCTTGGCCAGCTTGCTTATTTCCTTGGGGTAGAGGTTACTACCTACAACAATGATCTTTTCCTCAGTCAACGCAAGTATATTGCCGATCTGCTTACCAGAACCCACATGATTGATGTCAAGCCCGCTCCAACACCTCTTGCTACAAACCCGGTACTCACTTTACATTCCGGATCTCCTTTACATGATCTAACCGAGTACAGAAATATTGTCGGCAGCCTCCAGTATCTCTCTCTCTCATTCGACCCGACATTGCTTATACAGTGAACAAACTCTCTCAGTTTATGCATCAACCTACCAGTGACCATTGGAATACCGTCAAGCGTCTACTGCGATATCTCTGTGGCACTCTGGACCATGGCATATTCCTCCGTCGCCACTCCCCTCTAGCATTCCATGCCTTTTCCGATGCTGATTGGGCTGGTAACAAGGACGATTTCACCTCCACTGGTGCTTACATAGTATATCTGGGTCACAATCCTATTTCCTGGAGCTCCAAGAAATAACGCACGGTTGCACGCTCATCCACTGAGGCTGAGTACCGATCAGTAGCCTCCACAGCTGCTAAAATTAGATGGATTTGTGCTCTCCTTACCGAGCTCGGTGTCACTCTTTCTCTCCGACCAGTCATCTACTGTGACAATGTTGGTGCAACCAATTTATGCTCCAATCCTGTTTTCCACTCGCGTATGAAACACGTAGCTCTGGACTACCACTTCATCCGGGAACAAGTTCAAAATAGTCTACTCCGGGTCTCACACATCTCCGGAGCTGATCAACTAGCGGACGCCCTAACCAAACCTCTCGCTCGCTCTCCTTTCAACACACTCCAATCCAAGATCGGACTCTCTCCAAGACCGTCCATCTTGCGGGGGCATGATAAGATTACACCATCAAGATGATGAGAAAATCAAGGGAGAAAATCAAGGGATCTCAATTTTAAAATATTTTTAATTATGTCATTTATCTAGTAGTTATTCCCTTCATTTTATTGTAATCTCTTTGCTATTTTAAATTTCAAACAATGTGTATATATAGAACTCAATGACATTGTAAATAATAGAAAAAAAATATATTCTTCAGCTTGTCATCCTTTAAATCTCTTCACAAAGAGCTTACTAAAGTCTCTGAGCCTCGTATGAAGTATAAACTCAACGATGAGCTCACACTTTGAGATACTAGAACTAATTTCATTGATTTAAGTAGAATAGAGGCAGACTTACCATCCTCATTACGTGGGTATAACTTTTGTCAAGTTCTTCCAATGAACGACCCCGGAGATAAAACTCATCTCGTTGAATGTAAAGCTTACGAAGCAATCCAAAACATGCATATGAATCTTCCTGGAGTGAATATTCAATCTTTATAAAGAAGTGGTATATTCTCTGGAAGGCCAGCCTTCATATAGTAGGTTTCCCTTCCTCAATAAAGAGCGGACTTCAGGCAAAAGAAGTTGGACGTACTACTTTATTAGACTGGACCCCTGAAGTATCCCCACTTTAGAAATCCTCAACTCCGAAACCAGAGTGTTTGAGAGGGAATGGAATTTGAAGTTCCTTCTGCAACTGGAACAGAAAGTGGAATTTTAATAACAAGAATCCCCCCTTCAGCTGCAACAGAAACGAAAAGTTGTAACTTCAATAGGGGAAAGTTGGACCTCAGTACTACTTAAAAGCTCACTTGACATCTCGACCGCTTCCCTCCTGGCCGCTAACCTACTCACATCTTTCTTAGCAGCTAACTATCTAGTTTCCCGCAAACAAGGAAAAATCAGTTTTAAGACTAACAAAATAAGGTCTTAAATAAAAATAAATTTAATATCACTCACCGAAGCTACCTTCAATGGGGTCCTCTTCTAACTCAATGGGAGTTAGTGACGGTTCAGCTGTAGGCACTCTCACCACTACCTTCTTCTTCTCAGGAGGAGCATACTTTCTTTTAGTGTTGTTAATGTGAATTTAAATTTTTTTTAAAAAAAAAAGAGTTATGAAAATAGATAGTTGTTAAAAAGAATAAATGAAAAGTTTTAATTCCTTTTAATTCTTTTCAATTTTTTCCTTAAATTTCCTATTTATTTTTATTAAACACGTTTTGTTGTTATTGTTTATTTGATTTAATTGTAAAATGTAAAACAAATTAAAGTGTAAAAAACGTTTTGTAATTAATTCAAATGGTCTAAAAACTTTTCTATATAAAGGTGCTTCATGCTAAACATGAAAAAATTAAGATATTCTTTTGGCAAAAACGAGATCAATTGTTGGGGGAAAGCAGTGAGCAGTTTTGCTATAGAAAATTAAAAAAACAAAAACAAAAAAACAAAAAAACGAGAGCAATCTTTTTGCACAATTTTCAACTTGTTACTTGCACCTAGTAGCATACCCATCGGAATTCAGTGCTAACCGATTGAGACAATGTTTATCTGGGCTGTTTTATTATGGGGACGTCAAGGCCGATTATTGCTAGCACAGATTCCTGGGCAGAGCTGCGAAACGTCTTAGAGAGAGCGATCTAGTCTGTGACTCAACCCAATTTCACTTTTTGTATCTTGATGAAGAGTAATATTGTTCTAACTTATAATCCATTTCTAAAATTTTAAGACGTGTCAAATCTGCCATGTCTGTCTCTGCTACTGCTGCCATGAACACTATTGTCTTTGATTCTGCTGCTGTTGATTTGAACAAACCGTTTCGGTTTCAAGGGTTTCATTTTAAACATTAGAGATTAAAAATGCTGCTTTTCCTTACCATTAAAAAGTTAACAAACTATTGTATGATTGAGAAAATCGAATTGCCTGATGAGGGAGCATGAAAATTGGGTAGAGAATGATTTTATATGCAAAAACTATATATTGAATGGTCTATCTGATGAATTGTATGATATTTATAGTTCTAGGAAAACTGCTAAGGATGTTTGGGATGTCCTTCAGAATAAATATGATACTGAAGAGGTTGAGTCTAAAAAATATGTTGTTAGTCGTTACCTTAGGTATCAAATGGTAGATGACAAACCCGTAGAAACCCAATCCCATGAACTACAAAAAATAGCCCATGAGATTATATATGAGGGTATGTCTCTAGATGAACAATTCCAAGTAGCTGTCATAAATGATAAACTACCCCCATCGTGGAGAGATTTTAAAGGTACCCTTAGACATAAAACTAAGGAATTTTCCCTAAAAGTTTGATTACCCGCCTTCGCATAGAAGAGGAAGCCCGCAAACAGGATCAAAAAGAAGAAATCCTAGTTGTATCAAATAATAAAAAGCTTGCCTCAGTTGTCCTGAAACCTAATGGTAAAAATATGAAGAAAAATATCCCCCTAAGAACAATAAAAATCAGCACCAAAATTCCAACAACACAATTCAAAATAACCAGAACAAGTAACAACCTCCCTCAAGAAATGAAAATGAACAGTTCAAATGCTACAACTGTGGCAAACTAGGGCATATTACTCGGAACTGCCGGAATAAGCGTTCCGCTCCAGAAACGAACCTTATCGAAGACCAACTTGTTGCTATGATCTATGCGATCAACATGGTTGGTGGATTCAAGGGTTGGTGGGTTGACACTGGCACTTCTCGTCATGTTTGTTATGATCGTGCTTTGTTCAAGTCCTATGCGGAAGCTTCAGATAAGAAAGTGTTGCTGGGTGACTCCCACACAACTATGGTTGTTGGGATTGGTGACGTGGAACTAAAGTTCACCTATGGAAATACCATTATTCTCAAGGATGTGCTGCACACCCTTGAGATAAGGAAGAACTTGGTTTCAGGCTATCTCCTGAACAAGATTGGGTTTACACAAACTATAGGGGCTGATTTGTATACTCTCACCAAAAACAATATTTTTGTGGGAAAGTGTTATGCTACTGATGGAATATTCAAACTTAATATTGCAATTAATAAAATGAATTCCTATGCTTACATGTTATGTTCTTTTAACCTTTGGCAAGCTTGAATTTGTCATGTTAATAAACGAATTATAAAAAACATAAGTAACTTAGGCTTAATTCCTGAATTATCCCTGAATGATTTTGGAAAATGTGAATTCTATAGTCAAGCAAAAATTACTAAAACGTCACATAAATCTGTAATTAGAGAATCTGAACCATTAGGCTTAATACATTCAGATATTTGTGAATTTGGTGGAAAAAAATTATTTTATCACATTTATCGATGATTGTTCAAACTATGCTTATGTTTATTTAAAGAAAAATAAAAATGAAGCATTTGATATGTTTAAAATATTTCACTTAGAAATTGCAAATCAATTTAATAGGAAAATTAAAAGATTCCGTAATGATAGAGGCACTGAGTATGACTCTATATCTTTTAATGAATACTATAAATTGCATAGTATTATTCATGAGAAAACTGCACCATATTCTCTTGAAATGAATGAAAAACCAGAAAGAAAAAATAGAACTTATGTTGAAGCTGTAGTTTCTATTTTACTTAATTTTGGTGCTGCCTCATTTTGGTGGGGAGAAATTCTATTGACTGTCTGTTATGTTTTGAATAGAGTGCCTAAGTCAAAAGATAAAGTTTCACCTTATGAAATTTTAAAAAATAGAAAACCTAACTTGTCTAATCTTAGAACTTGGGACTGTCTTGCCTATGTTAGAATTCCTGACCCTAAAAGGATTAAACTTGCGAGTAGGAAATATGAATATGTTTTCATTGATTATGTTGTTAATAGTAAAGCATATAGATTTTATGATTTGAAAAATCATATTGTGGTTGAATTTGTTGATGCAGATTTCTTTGAAAAAAGATTTCCTTTTATTTTGAAAAATAGTGGGGGGTTTGTCCTCTAATATTAACCCAACAATCAACATAATGAATTTGATAATGAAATAGAATCTATACCTAGAAGGAGTAAACAGTCTAGAACTATTAAAGATTTGGGTCCTGACTTTTATGCATACACCTTATAAGAAGATCCCACCACTCTAAAAGAAGCATTGTCATCTTTATATGCTGATTTGTGGCAAGAAGCAATAGAAGATGAAATGAATTCTTTAGAGACTAATAGGACTTGACATTTAGTAGATTTACCTCCAGGTTGTAAAACCATACGTTGTAAATGGATACTTAAAATAAATTATAACCAAACAGTTCAGTAGATAAATACAAGGCTAGACTTGTTGCTAAATGGTATAGATAAAGAGAAAACATAGATTTTTTTGATACTTTTTCACCAGTAACTAGGATTATATCTATACGTGTGCTTATTTCTCTAGCTGCAATTCATGATCTTGTTGTGTATCAAACAGATGTTAAAACTGCTTTTTTAAATGGAGAATTAGAATGAGAGATTTACATGGACCAACCTGAAGGTTTTGTTATACCTGGTCAAGAAAATAAAGTTTGTAAACTTGATAAATCTCGATATGGCTTAAAACAAGCACCAGAATAATGACATGAGAAATTTGATAACCTAGTTATAGCAAATGGATTTAAGGTGAATGAAAGTGATAATTGCATATATTATAAATTAGAAAATGGGATGTGTTCTATTACATGTGATGAGCGGAAACTATATCAATATTTATCGCCTCTTTTATATAATATTTTGTTTAGTTTCTCAGGTTTGATGAATGTTTTGATGTATTTTGTAGATAAATAAAGTATCAGAACTTAATGGAATCAGCTAAAACGATGAAATCTGGAGCAAAAAATGGCGAAAACGGAAATTTACTATACGTGTCACGAAGTGCAGTCTTAAATTCCAATTTTGCACAAGTTTGGAATGTTGGCCATAACTTTTTCATCTGATATCCGATTGAGCTGATTCAAGTTTCGGATTAAAGAAGACACAAAGATCTACAACTTTGAAGTTTTAAATAATTTCGAATTCTGAAGATTTCATGACCAAAATTGATGAAATATCAGGAAGTGTATTATGTATAATTATTAAAATCATTTTCAAAGCAAAAAAATATATAAATAAATAAAAAATAAAAATTATCAAACTTCCACCAAACATACTTGCATGTTTGGTGTCCTGTTTGGTGCCATGTTTGGTGCCATATTTGATGTCATGTTTGGTGCCATGTTTGATGGAGCAATTGGTGGAGAAATTGGTGGAAGCCTTTAGATTTTCCTATAAATATCAAGCCATTTCATTTGTAATTATCATGCTTTCCTTAGGTTTTTGTAAGGAATTTAAGGATTGCATCTTGTTTGTATTTATTTTTAGTATTTTAATTATGTATTTTTATTTTCAGTAATAGTAATAGTAATAGTTTATTTTATTTTATTTTATGTAGTTAAATTTATGCTGGGGGATGGGTGAAATTTTTATTATTTTAGTTTAAATTAATCTCCCTTAATTATAATATGGAAATTATAATTCAATAATATGGACTAAATGTTATACCGTCTTAATGGTTGGTGTAACATCCCGCCTAGGCCAGGATGGTACCGGCAGAAGACAAGAAAACCCATCTCCATAAGCCTCTGAATATGATGAAATTCCGACATGATGTATGCAGAACATCATGCAACCTGGCTTATAGCCAGCACCCAAGGACAACCTGTTAAGCAATTCAAAACATATGCAACATCAACTAGGCCTCAGGCATGAACTCAATGAACAAAAGTAAATCACTTGGCCTCCGGCCAGAACTCAAAATAAAACTAAACTATTACATTACTCATACTAATGAGATACAAATGCAAATATGAATACAAAAGGTCGTGAGGACCCATAACTCAACCCAGGACTCAAAGACACTATTGAGTGCAATTGGGGCGATCCACTGTCTTCAAAGTCTTCACTGAAATTATGCTGGCCCAAAAGAACTGCTATTGACCTGCAAAACTAGCAAACTGTTGTGGCGTGAGTCATAAGACTCAGTTGGTAATCATGCTTACAACTTGAACACAAAAACACAAACAAAGTCAAAATTATGTTTCTGTGTTAATATGAGTTGTCTATATGACCATGCAAACACATTACTTGTTACTGATCTTTTAACCTCATCGCTCACATACCTTAAATTTCTTTTACTACTTATATCAACAAACACCCCATAAAAATTACATCAGGTTTCTTTATCATTAACTAACTTGTTAAAAACTATCACGCTTTCGCTGCGCTACTCTGATTTCTCTTTACTTTCCTGTACACTCTGTGCTAGTCTAGGTCAGATAATTATAAAACTTTTCTTCTTCTACTTTATTGAAATATCATCAAATCGGTATAATAACATATCCTTTCTATTAAACATCCAATGGACTAATATTGACTATATAAACATGTTTACGAAATCCTATAATCATGCATTAGTATCTCACAGACTGTTCCTTTCATGGTAAATACGCGATACACACATACATTAATCATAAACACATAGATACAATCATACTATCACGTATTATGATCATCTATATGCAATCTCAAATGTTAACTAAAATATATATGCATAACTTATAAGCTTCTTTGTACTTTAATTATGGCATGCTTATAGAATACGCTTTCCGAAAACTTTCCTGAAAACTATTTTCTGAAATTTTTTTCTAAAAGCCCTTCTCTGATGCTTCTTACAAAATCTGTCTTTCTAAGTTCTGTTTCCTGAAATCTGTTTCTAAAATCTGCTCTCTGAAAACTGTTCTCTGAAAACTCTTTATGAAAATCTATTATAAAACTTATCTGTCTGGAATCACGCTTAAATCTCTGGTTTCTGAAAACTGTTTACTAAAGTCTGACTTTTGAAAGCTATGTACTGACTGAAAATGTGGAAGCTGTATGAAAATCTGAAATCTGAGAATTGAAAACTGTTTTATGCCCAGGAAAACGACTCAACTGGGCATCTCTGAAACATCTATAACTGAAAACTTAAAAACTGATTTTTAAATTCGGTTTCTGAAATCTTGTACTGAAAACCTGAAATCTGAAAACTGATAATACTTGATGCCCTGGACAACAGCTCAACTGCGGCATCTCTGTGACCGGTGGTGCCCTACGTCCAGGACAACAGCTCAACTGGAAACATAGAGCTCTACACCCAAGACAACAGCTCAACAGGCAGTGTAGCCACCACTAGGGACCAGGTACACGATCCTAAGCCGCCATCCTGGCCCTACATGTGCACATGTTCTCTGTATCCGTCAATTCCAACTGTATCTCGAGTTACATACTGGGGTGAGGTTTTACCTCATGCCCCGAAAACATAAAACCATATACAGTATCTCAAAACTGGAAGAAAATATTTTTCTGGAATATAGTATCTTTCAAAATATTTGAAACTTTTCTTTGAAACATTGAAAGTCTTTGAAAACATTCTTATCTTTTGCTTGACTGCTGAAAATCTTAACTCACAAACACACACACACATGCACATGCATATATGTATTTCTCATGCTCCTTTCTGCTCTAGCCATGATTTCTTATAATGTCATACATGTACATACATCAGGTCATGTATATCTATAACACACTGAGTTTATTCATATACATGTATTCTCTAAGCATACACAAAACCTATCCTTACATTTCGTATACTTATCTATCATACTTAAACTCATTACTCACTTGTTACCAAGATTATATTAATCCTCATTGGCATACTGAATTCATTCTCAAAACAAGTACACACACACACACTTACTATATACAAGCTTACTTATTACTTCATGCAACTTACCTTATGTTTTATATCCTTGTGATATCATCACTATGCTCTGCTCACACTCGGACATACTCAAATTAACATACATTAGAAATACTTGTAAACCATATACTCACATACTAAATATATGCTTATGTTTATCTACATATGTACTTGTGTTCTTGTTTTTGTATCCTTTATACACTGAACACATATAGTTACTTTCTTACATTTGTCATTCTTCAAAATTTAATCCCAATCCATAGGGTGTAGTTTCTACAACCCCCAAACCCAAGTCTCATTTAATTATAATCATAAACATGACATCATTCATATGCTATATATATATATATATATATATATATATCTATATAATAAAGGAGAATGGTGTTGGAGGAAAGAGAGTGCAACCAACGGCTCTCTTTATGTGGCTTAATTAACGGCTCAGATCGTTTCATTGGTAATTGGAGGAAAGAGAGTGAATTGATTGATGGAAATGGTCAAAATTTTCAAATTAAAAAATAGAAAGTTAAAATAAAATCATTTAATTCTGTAACACCGTGTCGTAGGCACAGGCCAAATACTGTAACACCGTGCCGTAGGCACGTGCATCATTTAACTAAAAAATAAAATCATTTAATTCTGTAACACCGTGCCGTAGGCACGGGCAAAAACTTATATATATATATATATATATATATATATATATATATATAATATATATATATATATATATATATATATATATATATATATATATATATATATACTGATTTATATCTACATATATATCTCTTTAATTCTATATGCCCATGTTTATCTTTTTCTTATAATTGCTTGTTCTTAACTATATGTGTATATAAATACACCTGCTTCTTTCTTCTACATTCATCTTTATATATACTTACATGTTTCATGCATTTAACTATATATAACTTTATTATATTACTAATTTCGAGCAATGTTAAATTTCTTAAGTATTCGTAGCATGAGTTACTTACTTGGCTAGGCGAACGCTCGTAATCTTGGTCCGATATGCAAACAATTAACAACATAAGGTCATAACCGCTATTTGCGGAACTTTCAACTCATTTATAAAAACTTCCGGACCTTTTCGGAATACACGAAACCTTTTTGATACTACGGTTCAAACTTACTTACTCAGATATATGCTTATATACCATTTTAAACTAGCTAGATAAAAGTTGCGGAAAAGTTTCTGCAAACGCTACGGAAGAGTCTCGAACCCTCCGAACTTATCCAGAATTACCTAATTACCCCTGCAATACCATATTTATATCATCTTCATGATTACGATCATCTACGCTCAATGGAGCGAGAAACTCTGTTTTACCGGAAACTCGCTAATTATACTGGATTTATCAAATCTAATCCGTTTCTCCCTGGATTCTACCATATTTATCGTTTTAACATATTAAAACACATCCAATTCATTTCATGCTAATTTGCTACACTACGGAACTACTGAAAATATCCGAATATAAATCGATACACTTTAAAATAACAAATCTTGAACGGAAAGTCGTACCGAAAATCCGAGTCCATATTCGGACTCCCAACGGCCATACGAACGCGCTGGTGTCGATGAAATTCCGATCAGAGCTACTGTTCATTTTGGGTACTATTCATGCACCATTTTTCCTCATCATTTCGCATGCTTCCGACCGATGTTCGGCGAAATCAATCCCGCATACTTATAGTACTCGTCGAGGGTTTCGATTTGGTAGGTGGCTCAGGCCGTGAAAAGAACCGACGAGCCGGTATCGGATGACCATGTCGCGCCATTCTTCCTCATTTTCTCGTCGTTTCCGGCGTCCACAGCACCGACGCCGGCCACCGGCTTGCTCCCTATCACCGGACGATCCAAGCCACACCGACACGCCGCCATATCTCTGGCCAGATCACCGCCGGCATCTCATTCTTCTCCCTGGCATACGCGACGTGCTGCTCTTTTTTTTGTTTCCTTTGTATCTCATTTTTCCTTTGTTAATTAATAAAAATAATAATAATAATACAAAAATATCTCAATCCAGATTTTACCCAAAATGCCTTTACCTCTAAGGGTAATTTCAGAATTCTACGATTTTGAAGCCCCTCCGGCGTGATTTTCAAAAAATATTCAACGCGAAAGTTGTTCGTCTCTGAAAAACGATTCCGATGGTTCAAGAACCAACTCGATTAGAGTTCGTTTGCCAATTCCATGACCAAAACTGTAAACTTTACGCGTAATATAAATATCGCGTAATTGATTCCTTGAGACGACACGTCTTCTGATGCGACAACTCTTCACTCTATATTACTCCGACCCATATGATATCGTTTGAACTCTTATTCTTCATTATCATTCTATTCCGAGACTATAACGTCAGTCTGGGAATCTTCTAAAACAGTGTCGAAAATCTGGGATGTTACATTTACCTATCCTTATAAAAATTTCGTCCTCGAAATTTCTCCACCCTTATAACTACTGATTCAAACCTGGTCAAATGTGCGAAAACTATCTTATTCTATACTTCACTGATATAACTTCTCTGTCTCAACTGTTAACTAATCACTATCTATAAGCTAGGATCCATAACGGCTCATCTACTGCTTTAATCTGACTATACTGGTCTGATTCTCAACTCAGACTATACTGACCTAGTTCTTATCTCTAGCTGTATTATTCTGGTCCTCATCTCAAGTCCTCTGGCCTCACAAGGGCCCTATACTGGTACTATCTCATTTATGCTAGTTCTCTGATATAAAAAGGGTCGCAGAAGTACTAACTTAATCTATTCTCTTCCCATACAGAGATAGCTAAACCATGTACAACAAATGAGTCACCCATGGACTCATATTCAAGCAAGCAAAGCACTGAATAATATAATCAAATCACGTCAAACAATCATAGAAGATACATACAAAGACCTATGTGGTCTTAACCAAACTGAAGACAATCTCTGACAGCCGGATCCCCACAGTTGTAGTCACTGACTTCTAGACTATGCTAATGACTCTGACTCTTAAACCATGCTCTGATACCAACTTTGTAACATCCCGCTTAGGCCAGGATGCTACCGGTAGGAGACAGGAAAACCCATCTCCATAAGCCTCTGAATCTGACGAAATTTCGGCATGATGTATGCAGAACATCATGCAACCTGGCTTATAGCCAGCACCCAAGGACAACCTGTTGAGCAATTCAAAACATATGCAACATCAACTAAGCCTCAGGCCTGAACTCAATGAACAAAAGTAAATCACTTGACCTCCGGCCATAACTCAAAATAAAACTAAACTATTACATTACTCATACTAATGAGATACAAATGAAAATATGAATACAAAGTTCGTGAGGACCCATAACTCAACCCAGGACTCAAAGTCACTCTTAACTGTAATTGGGGCGATCCACTGTCTTCAAAGTCTTCACTGAAATTCTGCTGGCCCAAAAGAACTGCTATTGACCTGCAAAACTAGCAAACTGTTCTGGCGTGAGTCATAAGATTCAGTAGGTAATCATGCTCACAACTTGAATGCAGAAACACAAATAAAGTCAGAATTTTATTTCTATGTTAATATGAGTTGTCTATATGACCATGCAAACACATTACTTGTTACTGATCCTTTAACCTCATCGCTCACATACCTTAAATTTCTTTTACTACTTATATCAACAAACACCCCATATTAATTACATTAGGTTTATTTATCATTAACTAACGGGTCAAAAACTATCACGCTTTCGCTACCCTACTCTGATTTCTCTTTACTTTCCTGTACACCATGTGCTAGTATAGGTCAGATAATTATAAAACTTTTCTTCTTTTACTTTCTTGAAATAACATCAAATCGATATAATAACATATATTTTCTATTAAACATCCGATGGACTAATATTGACTATATAAACATGTTTAGGAAATCCTATAATCATGCATTAGTATCTTACAGACTGTTCATTTCATGGTAAAGACGCGATACACACATACATTAATCATAAACACATAGATACAATCATATTATCACGCATTAAGATCATCTATATGCAATCTCAAATGTTAACTAAAATATATATGCATAACTTATAAGCTTCTTTGTACTTTAATTATGGCATGCTTATAGTGTAGGGGTTTTTAGGGGGTAAATCCGGAACGCAGCGGAAGCGGTGGAAAATCGTATTTTCCGATTTCAAAACTTTTTCTCGAATTAATTAAATAAATATATTTATTTAATATTCCAATAATCAAATTATGAAACAAAATTCAAATAAATCATATTTAAGTGAATTTACCGAATTGCCCTTACACTTGGTAATTTAGTCCAATTTAGTCCGAAATTGATCAAATCAATTTTGAATGATTCTAAATCATTTCTAAGATGAACTTAGCATGTTCAAAACATCAAAACACCAAGGCAACCAAAATCCCCATTTTTCTCATCCTTGGCCGAATGCTCCATTAGGTGGGCAACTTGTGCATTTTGTCATTCCATGCATCAAAACACATCAAGATGTAATCCAATCAACATGAAACTTTATATGAATCATTTACACATCCAAATACACAACATAAATGAAAAGCCCCAAATTTGGAATGGTCACGAACCCTAATTTTTCAATTTCTTCAAATTGGACAAATTGGACCAAATTGGTTAAATCAATTACATCAATCATCATTCTTCCATCCAATTAAAGTCTCAACACAATGAAACAACCCAAGATAAAATCTAGGTCATCTAAGAGTGGGTCAACAACTCTAGATTAGCAACAAAGTTTCCAAAACCATAAAAGAATGCTTATAACTACAATAGTCATAAGCTTCCTTCATCATACATGCTCAACACTTTCAACAAAAATTTCCATCATCAAAAACACAAGAAATAAATAAAAGAATAACATAAGAACATCTCAAGATTTAGCCTAGATCCTAAGGAACATTTTCCTTTCTAATAGTAAGTTGAAGAAACTTACTAAAACCAAACTTTTCTTTGTTTTCACATTTCTTCCTCTCAAGCTTTCTTTGTTTCTTTAATGGAGTTTCTTTGTAAAGTGTATTAGGTTAGAAATTGAAATGAAATGAAAACAATATATACTTGTTACAATTTAGCCTTGGCCGAATTTCACAAGCATATATTAGGAAATGTAATTTCATTTTTCATTTGGTTTTCATTTAATCAACTTGACCTAAATATCTAATAACACTTTATAGATATTTTTAATTAAGTCAACAAAGGCAACTAAGTCATTTAATACAAATATCTAAATCTTAAGATATTTATATTTTAATTAATTTAATCATTTAACAATTAACTAATTAATTAATTAATTAAATACAAATATATTAAATATATGTATTATATTTACATTAAATATCAATACATATATTCATTTATGATATAAGTCAAATATCTCAATTTGACAATTAATTAATGTGTATTTAAATTAATCAAGCATTAAATATAAATACACAATAATTAAGAAATGACTATCGGGTCCCTACACTTGTACTTTGCGTTTAACCTTTAAACGACTTTATAAACAATCAATATTATTTATAATGTTGCTCTAGTGTTCTACAAGTATATTTCATTATTAAGACTCTCTAGATTCAGGCATATTCGTCACGAATCCAATTTCGTGTCCATAATTTATCCACCCGTAAATTATGACGATCACGGATAAACTCATTGAATCATACAGGTCGAGGTTATGGAAAATGTATAATTCCTCCGTCACAGGTATCCGGATATATCCCAGAGATATAGATGTAAACGTCAGATCTCTATGGGGATTATCCAATCGACTATTCTATTAGCAATCTCTAAGAGTATGTTTAGAACTAGCTTCTAAACTTTACCAAGGGCCCATGGTTTTATCTGATTGCTAATCGTATGGACTACCTATGCTCTGGTACACAGAACTGACGGATCCTATCTTGATACACATAGGACACCCTGAGGATCTATCTACACCCAATGAACAGGCGGAGGTCTGATCTTAATAGATCGATGACGTGACTTCCATCTAAGTGTAGAAGATGTCTCATGTGCCCACAATGGTATCTCAAGTCTAAGAATCACAAGTGCTACTCAACTCGAGAAGATTCTTATTGACGTTGGTGTACCATCCATTAAGAATCTTCGGTGAGTCGTTCAGTGTTTATCCGCTATAAACACCTACACGTCTATACTAGTCTCCAAGACTTATGGTTCATTAAGAAACCATTGGAATCATATATTCCTGTATACGACATGTACCGGTCTCAACGGGTTTACTATACTGACCAAGTAGTATAAATCTTGACCAGGAACTGTCTGAGAATGACAACGTTATGATACTACTCAAGGTCAGTTGCGACGCTTTTGTAACAGTACCATGACTAATCATTCTTTGGTCATTATGTCTTTACCATATTAAAAGATTCATTATATTATAGAAACTGCATATATTATTCATAATAATAATATTTTACAGAAGTATTTATAAAGAAATACAACCGGTAATTGGCGCTCTGAGCACCAACCCCAACAAAATCTCCCACTTGCTCTAGTGCTAATAACGATTGTATCTAATACCCATCGACTCCACGTGTTTATCAAACCACTTCGGAGGTATGGCCTTCGTCAGTGGGTCTGCTACATTATCTTCACTCGGTACCTTGCACACGATAATATCCCCTCGCGACACAATCTCTCGAATGATGTGGTACTTGCGTTCCACATGTTTCGACTTTTGATGCGCCCTCGATTCCTTTGCTTGCGCAATGGCTCCAGTATTTTCACAGTATAACGGAATCGCATTCTCGATACTTGGGATAACTCTCAATTCTGTGATAAAGTTCTTTATCCACACAGCCTCTTTTGCAGCTTCAGAAGCTGCAATATATTCCGCCTCAGTGGTGGAATCTGCTGTCGATCCATGTTTGTAACTCTTCCAACAAACTGCACCTCCGTTAAGGGTAAAGACAAATCCAGATGTAGACTTTCTATCATCGGGATCCGATTGGAAATCGGAGTCTGTATACCCATTAACTTACAGTTCGTTTCCTCCATAAATTATTAACTTATCCTTAGTATCTTTAAGATACTTGAGGATATGTTTAATGGCCATCCAATGGTCATTTCCTGGATTGGACTGATATCTACTAGTTACGCTGACAGCGAAACTGATATCAGGCCTCGTACATAACATGGTATACATTATGCTACCCAAACACGAAGCATAAGGTTGGTTAGACATTCTAACCTTCTCATCTTCTGTTTGTGGACACATCTTATTTGAAAGATGAATCCCATGTCTGAACGGTATGTTTGATGTCTTATAGTTACCAAAATTATACCGTTCCAAGATCTTATCTATGTACGTTGATTGGGATAACCCAATCAGCCTCCTTTGTCTATCTCTATAGAGTTTTATCCCTAAACATAGGAAGCTTCTCCTAGGTCTTTCATGGAGAAATTCTTACAGAGGTATGCTTTGACGCTGTGTAACATGCCTAAATCATTCCCAATAATTAGGATGTCATCAACATATAAGACTAAAAATACGACCATGCTCCCACTGGCCTTCTGATACACACAGGACTCTTCCGAATTCTTGAGAAAACCAGACGATCTAATAATTTCATCGAATCGAAGATTCCAGCTTCGTGAAGCTTGTTTAAGCTCATAAATGGACTTCTTAAGCTTACATACCATGTCCGAGTTTTCGCTGGACGCAAAACCTTCCGGCTGTTCCATATAGATTTCTTCATCAAGAAATCCATTTAGAAAAGCCGTTTTGACATCCATTTGCCAAATCTCGTAGTCATGATACGCAGCTATAGAAAGCAAAATCCGAATAGACTTGAGCATTGCTATCGACGAAAAAGTTTCATCGTAGTCGATGTCAGGTTGCTGCATGTAACCTTTTGCTACCAGTCGGGCCTTGTAAGTTTCTACCTTACCGTTAGGCCCACGCTTCCTCTTGTAAACCCATTTACAACCGATAGGAACAATTCCTTCGGGAAGCGGAACCAAGTCCCAAACTTGATTCTCATGCATTGAGTCTATCTCAGATTTCATGGCACTTTGTCATTTCACGGAGTCGATGTCCAACATCGATTCTCTATAGGTGAAAGGATCTGTCTCTTCAATCAAGAGAACATCCAGACTCTTTTCTTGTATCAAATACAAGCGTTCAGGAGGTCTAGATACCCTTTCCGACTTACGGAGTGTGTGTGTTGAAGGTCCTTCATCTACTTGAACTTCAGATTCCTCCGTTGGTTCGTTGTTCTCAGGTTGGACTTCATCAAGCTCAACCTGTCTATGATTACCACCTTCTGACAAAAATTCTACTTCTAGAAATTTTACGAAGCGAGCTACGAATACATTTCGATGCTCGGTATCATAGAACAGATATCCCATCGTATTCGAAGGATATCCAACAAACCTAAACTTTTGCCCTCGAGGCGAAAGCTTATCTTGCTGAGTCACCCTGACATAGGCAGGACAACCCAAAACCTTAATTTAATTAAGATTTGATCTCCTATCGAACCATATCTGATACGGAGTCGTAGGAAAAGCTTTTGAAGGAATCTTGTTCAAAAGATGTGCAGCTGTTAAGAGAGAGAACGCCATAATAATAGGCAAATATGTGAAACTCAACATTGATCAGACCATATCCAATAAATCTGATTTCTCCTCTCAGACATCCATTATGCTGTGGAGTACCTGGATGAGTATGTTGAGCGAGAATCTCATTCTCCTTCATTTAATCCATGAACTCACCACTCATATATTCGCCGCCTCGATCAGATCGAAGGCATTTAATATATTTATCAGTTTGTTTTTCCACTTCATTTCGGAACTCTTTGAACTTTTCAAAGGTTTCCAATTTATGTCGCATCAAATAGACATAACCTTACCGTGACAGATCATCGGTAAAGGTAACGAAGTATGAATAACCACTGTGAGTAGTTGACTTAGTGGACCACATACATCAGAATGTACGAGTTCCAGTAAGTTAGTGACGCGGTGTCCAATACCAGAAAATGGGGCTTGGTCATTTTACCCTGAATACAGGATTCACAAGTTGGATAGGATTCAATGGTGAGATCTGGTGTCAAACCATTCCTAACAATTGGGTAAGGCGTTTAACGCCAATGTGACCTAGCCGCATATGCCAAAGTTCAGTATTATTAACTTCAGGTAAACTACGTTTATTAATTCCAGAACTTAAAATATCTTCTGAAGTTTGCAATGTATAATGACCATGCTTATTTGGACAACAAATGATCTGAATATTATTCTTATCATATAAATACAAAGAACAGTTCTTAATATAATACAAAAGCCTTCTGTATCTAATACAAAAAGTGATATAATATTAGCTACACATCCAGGCACAAAATGGCATTCATTAAACAAAAGTGTCCCATTCGGCAATGAGATCTCGCATACTCCCACTGCAACTGCATCCAGTGAGTCTCCATTCCCGAATCGCAACTGCATCTCTCCAGGCTTCAGCATTCTACTTTCCTTCAACACCTACAACGAATTGCAAATGTGAATGGGGCAAGCGGAATCTAAAATCCAGTTGGATGTAACGGCTTCACAATCCAAAGATATATCAATAACTGGAAAAATAAATGTACCTGATATTGATGCTCTCTCCCTCATAATCTGGGCAATGTAGTTAGGACAGTTCCTCTTCCAGTGCCCGACTTTGTTGCAGTGATGGCACTTTTCTTCAGAAGCCCGCTTGGGCTTAGCTATCTTGGCATGTGGCTGAGGACTGAAACCCTTCTTCTTCTTCCATTTCTTCTTCTTTCCCTTTGACAATGTCTGGGAAGAAGCAGAGAGAAGTAGGTCTCGGAGGGCGAGTTGGTATCTACTCCCTTCTTAAGGTCCTCCTCCGCCGTGAGCAACATCCTATGCAGCTCCTGATATGTACAAATAGTCCTATTCATGTTTGAAATACATCACAAACTAGCGATAAGAAGCTGGGAGCGAACCAAGAATGACACTCCTACTGAGAATGTCATTCAGAATGAGATTATGTGTGCCTCAGTTGATCGATCAAAATCAATCTTGAAGAACATGTGAGCTAACAGCTTGCCCCTCATCTAATCGCGCATGTAACAGTTCCATTACGACCTTGTGAACAATTACTGTTCTTGGTTCTCAATGACTGTCTCAAACGATTCATGATAGTATAGGCATCTGAGTGCCATAATACTGTTTCTTGAGTCCCGGTGAAAGCGAAATAAGATGTATGATTTAACTCTTAAGTCATCATCCTTCCAGGTTGGAAGACTTCACGTTCTTCCGGAGTGGCATCCTCTGCCACAGCAAGGGGCAGTGGACCCTCAAGAACATATCCCAAATTCTCGGAATCGAGGACAATCCTCAAATCCAATTCCCAATCAGTGAAGTTATCAGCGCCTTTAAGTTTGTTCGCATCAAGCATACGTATAAACTGATTAGTGGATTGTCCCGCCATCTCAACTCTATCATATAGATCACGAAAAACATTTAACAGATATAAAACAGTTTCATATAATATCTAAGGCAATATAATAGATCATGGATTTTTAATCTAAAAATGCATCTCCCACTAAATCATGGAATACTGTAATCCCTCAACAGAATACAAAGATTTAATAATTAAATTAAATACAAATAGTGAAAATTGGATCCCGTGAATATATTTCAGCTCACAGCAGAGGCACGGTCTCGCCTACGTATATTCATCAGGTAGACAACTCGTTTGTCAATCACTCACCAGTGACTCCTGAGTTTCCGGTCCTGGTCGTTTCTCGTTGTCGCTGCGAAGGCAGGCCCACAAGGAGACGTACCAAGGTTAAACTCATCAATGATAAACTCAAGTTACTTACGTAATCCTGACAGCTAGGGCACGTTCAGAATTGCGCTTTCACTTGAATTTATCTAGCATCTATTATACATCTGGTATAAATAAATCTCTATCGGCTACACCCTCACAGCAGAGGCACGGTCTCGGATGTAGTCACGGAGAAGTATTCATAAACCTTATTGACAAGACGGACCACATAACATGCATCAAATACATAATTACATTAAAACCTTATTAATTAGGGATTTTTCCGCTAAGTGTCATACACCCTAAATCTAACCAATTAGATCATAATAAGCATGTATAAAGTCAAGAAAACATGATTACACATTGATTTAAATAAAGCTAATCATTTTAAGAGGCCTAGAATCAGACTCGCTCTGATACCATTTTGTAGGGGTTTTTAGGGGTAAATCCGGTAACGCAGCGGAAGCGGTGGAAAATCATATTTTCCGATTTCAAAACTTTTTCTCGGATTAATTAAATAAACTTATTTATTTAATATTCCATAATCAAATTATGAAACAAAATTCAAATAAATCATATTTAAGTGAATTTATTGAATTGCCCTTACACTTGGTATTTAGTCATTTTAGTCCGAAATTGATCAAATTAATTTTGAATGATTCTAAATCATTTCTAAGATGAACTTAGCATGTTCAAAACACCAAGGCAACCAAAATCCCCATTTTTCTCATCCTTGGCCGAATGCTCCATTAGGTGGGCAACTTGTGCATTTTGTCATTTCGTGCATCAAAACACATCAAGATGTAATCCAATCAACATGAAAACTTATATGCATCATAGACACATCCAATACACAACATAAATGAAAAGTCCCAAATTTGGAATTGGTCATGAACCCTAATTTTTCAATTTCTTCAAATTGGATAAATTGGACCAAATTGGTTAAATCAATTACATCAATCATCATTCTTCCATCCAATTAAAGTCTCAACACAATGAAACAACTCAAGATCAAATCTAGGTCATCTAAGAGTGGGTCAACAACTCTAGATTAGCAACAAGGTTTCCAAAACCATAAAAGAATGCTTATAACTACAATAGTCATAAGCTTCCTTCATCATACATGCTCAACACCTTCAACAAAAATTTCCATCATCAAAAACACAAGAAATAAATAAAAGAATAACATAAGAACATCACAAGATGTAGCCTACATCCTAAGGAACATTTTCCTTTCTATTAGTAAGTTGAAGAAACTTACTAAAAACCAAGCTTTCTTTGTTTTCACTTTTCTTCCTCTCAAGCTTTCTTTGTTTCTTTAATGGAGTTTTCTTTGTAAAGTGTATTAGGTTAGAAATTGAAATGAAATGAAAACAATATATACTTGTTACAATTTAGCCTTGGCCGAATTTCACAAGCATATATTAGGAATGTAATTTCATTTTCATTTGATTTCATTTAATCAACTTGACATAATATCTAATAACACTTTATAGATATTTTTAATTAAGTCAAAAAAGGCAACTAAGTCATTTAATACAAATATCTAAATCTTAAGATATTTATATTTTAATTAATTTAATCATTTAACAATTAAATAATTAAATAATTAATTAATACACAAATATATTAAATATATGTATTATATTTACATTAAATATCAAATACATATATTCATTTATGATATAAGTCAAATATCTCAATTTGAAAATTAATTCATGTGTATTTAAATTAATCAAGCATTAAATGTAAATAACAATAATTAAGGAAATGACTATCGGGTCCCTACACATGTACTTTGCGTTTAACCTTTAAACGACTTTATAAACAATCAATATTATTTATTAATGTTGCTCTAGTGCTCTACGAGTATATTTCATTATTGAGACTCTAGATTCAGGCATATCTGTCATGAAATCCAATTTCGTGTCCATAATTTATCCACCCGTAAATTATGACGATCACGTATAAACTCGCCGAATCATACAGGTCGAGGTCATGAAAAATGTATAATTCCTCCGTCACAGGTATCCGGATATATCCTAGAGATATAGATGTAAACGTCAAATCTCTATGAGGATTATCCAGTCGACTATTCTATTAGCAATCTCTAAAAGTATGTTTAGATCTAGCTTCTAAACTTTACCACGGGCCCATGATTTTATCTGATTGCTAATCATATGGATTACCTATGCTCTGGTACACAGAACTGACGGATCCTATCTTGATACACATAGGATACCCTGAGGATTTATCTACACCCAACGAACAGGCGGAGGTCTGATCTTAATAGATCGATGACGTGACTGCCATCTAAGTGTAGAAGATGTATCATGTGCCCACAATGGTATCTCAAGTCTAAGAATCACAAGTGATACTCAACCCGAGAAGATTCTTATTGATGTTGGTGTACCATCCATTAAGAATCTTCGGTGAGTCGTTCAGTGTTTATCCGCTATAAACACCTACACGTCTATACTAGTCTCCAAGACTTATGGTTCATTGAGAAACCATTGGAATCATATATTCCTGTATACGACATGTACCGGTCTCAACGGGTTTACTATACTGACCAAGTAGTGTAAATCTTGACCAGGAACTGTCTGAGAATGACAACGTCATGATACTACTCAATGTCAGTTACGACGCTTTTGCAACAGTACCATGACTAATCATTCTTTGGTCATTACGTCTCATTATATTATAGAAACTGCATATATTATTCATAATAATAATGTTTTACAGAAGTATTTATAAAGAAATACAACCGGGAATTGGCGCTTTGAGCACCAACCCCAACATATAGAATACGCTTTCCGAAAACTTTCCTGAAAACTATTTTTCGAAAACTTTTTCTAATAGCCATTCTCTGATGCTTCTTACAAAATATGTCTTTCTAAGTTCCGTTTCCTGAAA
Organism: Zanthoxylum bungeanum; assembly: GCA_019454045.1. Classification (NCBI taxonomy): domain Eukaryota; kingdom Viridiplantae; phylum Streptophyta; class Magnoliopsida; order Sapindales; family Rutaceae; genus Zanthoxylum; species Zanthoxylum bungeanum. The sequence continues at coordinate 128,882 of SKCR01014348.1, forward strand.
TCTGTTTCTAAAATCTGCTCTCTGAAAACTGTTCTATGAAAACTCTTTCTAAAAATCTATTATAAAACTTGTCTGTCTGGAATCACGCTTAAATCTATGGTTTCTGAAAACTGTTTACTAAAGTCTGACTTTCGAAAGCTATGTACTGAAAATCTGGAAGCTGTATGAAAATTAGAAATCTGAGAATTGAAAATTGTTCTATGCCCAGGAAAACGACTCAACTGAGCATCTCTGAAACAGCTATAACTGAAAATTGAAAAATTGATTTTTTAAATTCGTTTCTGGAATCTTGTACTGAAAACCTGAAATCTGAAAACTGATAATACTCGATGCCCAGGACAACAGCTCAACTGCGGCATCTCTGTGGTTGGTGGTGCCCTACGTCCAGGACAACAGCTCAACTGGTAACGTAGAGCTCTACACCCAGGAGAACAGCTCAACTGGCAGTGTAGCCACCACTAGGGACCAGGTACACGATCCTAAACCGCCATCCTGGCCCTACATGTGCACATGTTCTCTGTATCCGTCAATTCCAACTGTATCTTGAGTTACATACTGGGGTGAGGTTTTACCTCATGCCCCGAAAACATTAAACCATATACAGTATCTCAAAATTGGAAGAAAATATTTTTCTGAAATATATTATCTTTCAAAATATTTGAAACTTTTCTTTGAAAGATTGAAAGTATTTGAAAACATTCTTATCTTTTGCTTGACTGCTGAAAATCTTAACTCACACACACACACACACACACACACACACACATGCACATGCATATATGTATTTCTCATGCTCCTTTCTACTCTAGCCATGATTTCTTATAATGTCATACATGTACATACATCAGGTCATGTATATCTATAACACACTGAGTTTATGCATATACATGCATTTCTCTAAGCATACACAAAACCTATCCTTACATTTCGTATACTTATCTATCATACTTAAACTCATTACTCACTTGTTACCAAGATTATATTAATCCTCATTGGCATACTGAATTCATTCTCAAAACAAGTACACATACACACACTTACTATATACAAGCTTACTTATTACTTCATGCAACTTACCTTATGTTCTATATGCTTGTGATATCATCACTATGCTCTGCTCACACTCGGACATACTTAAATTAACATACATTAGAAATACTTGTAAACCATATACTCACATACTAAATATATGCTTATGTTTATCTGCGTATGTACTTGTGTTCTTGTTTTTGTATCCTTTATACACTGAACACATATAGTTACTTTCTTACATTTTTCATTCTTTAAACTTTAATCTCAATCCCTATGGTGTAGTTTCTACAACCCCCAACCCAAGTCTCATTTAATTATAATCATAAACATGACATCATTCATATGATATATTATATATATATATATATATATATATATATATATATATATATATATATATATATATATATATATATACTGATTATATCTACATATGTATCTCTTTACTTCTATATACTCATGCTTATCTTTTGCTTATAATTGCTTGTTCTTAACTATATGTGTATATAAATACACCTGCTTCTTTCTTCTAAATTCATCTTTATATATACTTACAGATTTCATGCATTTAACTATATATAACTTTATTATATTACTAATTTCGAGCAATGTTAAATTTCTTAAGTATTCGTAGCATGAGTTACTTACCTGGCTAGGTGAACGCTCGTAATCTTGGTCCGATATGTCAAATAATTAACAACATAAGGTCAGAACCGCTATTTGCGGAACTTTCAACTCATCTATAAAAACTTCCGGACCTTTCCGGAATACACGAAACCTTTCTGATACTACAGTTCAAACTTCCATACTCAGATATATGCTTATATACCATTCTAAACTAGCTAGATAGCTCAGATTCTCATTTTACGCGTTTGCGGTAAAACTTGTGGAAAAGTTCCCGCAAACACTACGGAAGAGTCTCAAACCCTCCAAACTTATCCAGAATTACTTAATTCCCCTCGCAATACCATATTTATATCATCTTCATGATTACGATCATCTACGCTCAATCGCGCGAGAAACTCTGTTTTACTGGAAACTCGCTAATTCTACCGGATCGATCAAATCTAATCCGTTTCTCTCTGGATTCTATCACATGTATTGTTTTAACATATTAAAACATATCCAATTCATTTCATGCTAATTTGCTACACTACGGAACTACCGGAAATATCCGAATATAAATCGATACACTTTAAAATAACAAATCTTGAACGGAAAGTTGTACCGAAAACCGAGGCCATATTCGGACTCCCAACGGCCATACAAACGCACTGGTGTCGACGGAATTCCGATCGGAGCTACTGTTCATTTTGGGTACTATTCATATGCCATTTTTCCTCCTCGTTTCGTGTGCTTCTAGTCCATTTTCGGTGAAATCAACCCTGCATACTTGTAGTACTCGTCGATGGCTTTGATTTGGTAGGTGGCTCGGGCCGTGAAACGAACTGACGAGCTGGGATCGGACGACCTATGCCGCACCCTTCTTCATTCTTTTCCCTCCGTTTCCGGAGTCCACAGCTTCGACGTCGGCCACCGGCTTGCTCCTCATCACCGGGCGATCCAAGCCGCACCGGCGCACCACCATATCTCCAGCCGGATCACCGCCGGCGTCTCATTCTTCTCCCTCGCACGCGTGACTTGATGCTTCTTTTTTTTGTTTCCTTTGTATCTCAATTTTCCATTGTTAATTAATAATAATAATAATAATAATAATAATAATAATAATAATAATAATAATAATAAAATAATAATAACAATAATAATAAAATATCTCATTCCAGATTTTACCCAAAATGCCCCTACCTCTAAGGGTAATTTTGGAATTCTACGATTTTGAAGCCCCTCCGGCGTGATTTTCAAAAAGTGTTCAACGTAAAAGTTGTTCGTCTCTGAAAAATAAGTCCGATGGTTTAAGAACCAACTCGATCGGAGTTCATTTTCCAATTTCATGACCAAAACTGTAAACTTTACGCATAATATAAATATCGCGTAACTGATTCCTTGAGACGACACGTCTTCTGATGCGACAACTCTTCACTCTATATTATTCTGACCCATATGACATCGTTTGAACTCTTATTCTTCATTATCATTCTATTCCGAGACTATACGTCAGTCTGGGAATCTTCTAGAACAGTGTTGAAAATCTGGGTTGTTACAGTTAGTTTTATTTATTTGACATATTATGACACCGCCTATATGATCGGTCTTTAGGTGACAAATAATTACCACCTATATGGTTGGTTTATGGACAAATGATAACACCGCCTTTATAGTCGGTTAGACTTAATTGAAAATCGGACTTAATATTGATATCGCCTATATGGTCAGTTGGTAATATCACTGATAATTTCTATATTTTAATAAGGGAGATTTATAAATTATAATTAGTAATGGTGGATTCCCTAACCCCCAACATTTTATTTTTATTCTAGAGAAGTGATAAAACACAATATTCACATGCTTAATAATTGATTTAATTATATAGTGGGTAATTCTTTAGTTGTTTATTGAATCTTAAGCTTAATGTTTCTTGTTGCTTGATCACTAATAAGATTGATGTGGTAAACTTAAAATAAACTTGATGAATGGATTTTAGGTTTCAGCTTTAGATTCAATAGCTCACGATCTTCCTTGAAGATAGATAACCCTTTAATAGATTTCCTTACATGATAGACATATACTTGTCAGGCGGGGGTAGCCACTATGGAACTTGAACTTATTGAATTCAGGTAAATTGGTTAACATAGACATATGATTAATTGGGTTATTTGGGTGTTTGCATCTGACCGTCGACATAGGCTTTTGTATATCTTCGTGTTCCAGGTTAGTAAACTAAATTATTACAGATATATAAGAAAATCAATTCATCATTAGAATAATATTGTGTAGAGTCACAACCCTAGATATTTGTGTCTTTTATTTATTTTCCTTAGTATTTTCTTTTGTGTTTTTATTTATTTATTTATTTAGCAAATCCACAATCAACCAACTAATCAAGTGATCATTCCCTTCTCCCTCAATTAGATACTTGTAAATAAATAGTATCAATAATTAATAACAACAGTAGGAATTAAGTCCTCGTGGGATCAATATTTTTATACTACTTGAACGATACGTGCGCTTGCGTTATACGCGTGTGATTACGCCGGTCAATATACTTGTATGTGGATGATATGCTTATCTTTGGTTCCAATATCCATGATGTGAATGATGTTAAATCTATTCTTTGTGCTAATTTTGACACTAAAGACTTAAGTGAAACAAGTGTAATTTTAGGTATTAAAATTATCAGGTCAGAAAATAGAATTACTTTAGAACAATCACATTACATTGAGAAAATCTTGAAGAAATATAATTACTTTGACTGTAAACCTGCTAGCACACCTTATGATCCTAGTGTAAAGTTGTTCAAGAACACCGTTGGTGGTGTTAGACAAACTGAGTATGCTAGCATCATTGGTTGTCTTCGTTATGCTACTGATTGCACTAGACCCGACATTGCCTATGTCGTAGGGTTATTATTAGATTTACTAATAGACCTAGTATGGAGCATTTTCATGCTATTGAGAGGGTTATGAGGTACCTGAAAAGAAACCTGAACCTAGGATTACACTATCAGAGGTTTTCCGCTGTCCTTGGAGGATATAGCGATGCTGATTGGAACACCATTTTAGATGATTTCAAGGCTAGTAGTGGATATATTTTCAGCATAGCTGGTGGGGCTGTCTCTTGAAAATCCAAGAAACAGACCGTTTTAGCTCAATCCACTATGGAGTCTGAGATGATTATACTGGCATCTGCTAGTGAAGAAGCAGCTTGGCTAAAAAATCACCAAAAACCGCACCCCTTTGGCCTCCCAAATCACCCAAAACAGTCCACTAATCGACCAAAACAGTGACCTGAAACGCAGCAGCAAAACAGCAGCAAAACGGACTTAAAACAGCAGTCCAAACATCAAAACAACGAGAGGAAACATTGAGTAAACAAATCGAAAAAGTATCGGATCATTCGCCCTTCCAACGGACGTGTAACGCTTTTTCTTGAGACGACAAAAGAGGTTAGACCTGATGGCACCTTTTTACTTATCTTCTTTCGTTTTATTTTATTTATTTTTAAAATATTATTGCATGAGAGTCGTTTGAGGCATGATGTGATTGTTGGATGAGCGGGATATGTGTTCCCTTTTGTGGTATATCGGATGGAAACCTGGACGTAAATTTCATAGCCGATTCCGAATGGATGGTAGTATGGTCTGCACTCGGGATACAACGCCACATACCACTTAAGATACACGTATCTCGTCTCATCCAAATTTGTATTTGAGCATGCCATGGTTCTAGGTTGTTTATTTATTATTTTTAAGCATGATTTAATTTAGTTTTGTTATTTAATTTTAAAGCATGATCATGTTATTTAGGCATGTTGTTTCTTTACTCGTTATGCATGATGTTTAGTTTAGTTTATATTCATGTTTAAGTAATTATCTATTTATGTTGGTTTGATGGCTCAATGTGTTCGATGTGTGATATTGCGTGTTTGTTGTTTAAAGACTTGTTTTCAAGCATGCAAACTTAGATTATGATTTTTTTAGCGGAAGCATATTGGATCTAAGTGACCTTTGAACATGATTATGGAGTAGATGCGGTCGATTTATTGCACAAATTATATCATCACAATGACATAAGTAAGGGACCATTCCGAACCCAACGGTTTGAGGTCTTCCATTGAGAGGGGTGAGTGCGGCCTTAAATCTTTGTCCCTGTTCACACCGGGTGGCGACTCCATTATTCTCCGGTTTAGTTCCCTGCGGACTATTCCGTACTCTCAACTAGGCCTTGAGCCTAGAACAGCATGCGTCGCCTAAGTTCTGTGTCTTACACCTAGTATGGAGCATTTTCATGCTATTGAGAGGGTTATGAGGTACCTGAAAAGGACCCTGAACCTAGGATTACACTATCAGAGGTTTTCCGCTGTCCTTGGAGGATATATCGATGTTGATTGGAACACCCTTTTAGATGATTTCAAGGCTAGTAGTGAATATATTTTCAGCATAACTGGTGGGGCTGTCTCTTGAAAATCCAAGAAACAGACCATTTTAGCTCAATCCACTATGGAGTCTGAGATGATTATACTGGCATCTGCTAGTGAAGAAACAGCTTGGCTAAGAAGCTTGCTATCAGATACCTCTTTATGAGAGAGATCGATACCAGCTGTATTGACCCATTGTGATAGTACCGCGGCAATTGCAAAGATTTAGAACCGTTATTATAAAGGTAAGAGATGACAAATATGTCGTAAACACAGCACAATTAGAGAATATCTCTCTACTGGAGCTGTAAGAATGGATCATGTACGAACTGATGATAACTTGGCTGATCCTTTGACGAAAGGTTTAGCAAGAGAGAAAATATTCAATACTTCTTATAGAATGAGACTATCACCATTAAATAATTAGATTACTTATGATGGTAACCCGACCTATAGATTGGAGATCCCAAGAAATAGGTTCAATTGATAATAACTGTTGGGGTTTTAGGCGATGGGCGTAGCGGAAGCGCTATTCGGGCGAAATCATAATTTTAAAACCTTTTCAAATTACCGAATAAATTACTTAATATCTAATATGAATAATTTATTCATATTTCACCAAAACATGTTTATTCGATATCAAATAATTGCATAAACGAATAATAAACATCGCAAAACTTTTGCAAAAATGTTTTTCCGTAAAATGATACAAAACGAGTTTTTGACTGAACCGATTACCCAACACATATGAGGGCTGCCCAGGTTAACCCCAATAGTGTTAGGGAAGTTCTGGGCTGCCCGGACAGTGACCAATTCACTGTTTGGACAGCCGTCACCCGGTTGGCTCAAAAGTCACCCGGAAACGCCGTTTTTCGCTTATTTCAACTCCGAAACACTTTCCGGAAATTATTCCAACTACCAAAACACATCCAATATATTCATAAGACATCATTTTCTTCAAACAATTTCCAATTTTTCCAAATCTGATTTTGCAACAAAAATAATCAATTTTCATTATTTAAATCCAATTATTTCAACATTAATTTAATTAATCACAACACCAATTCAAGTCACCACATATGAATCACCCAAGAATAATTATATGCATTACAAGAGTTTCATAACACTCTAGAATGGAAATATGTCATCAAATGAACAAATTGGACTAATATTACAATAATATCAACCAAAACACTTCACACATGTTTCAACACTTCCAATTCCATCCACCAAAAGCAAAAGCCTCAATTCCCTAGAACTATTCTAGGAAAACAAGAATAAGAAACAAAGTTTCTAAGCTCAAGAACATAAAGAATTACCTTTAATTCTTCAATTTCCTAAGCTTTTCTTGAATTCTTTCTTCACTTTCTTTGTTGATTCTTCATACTAATTTGAGAGAGACTTAGGGAGATAACTCTCAGTCATGGAGGAATTTAGAAGGAAATTGAAAAATTTTAACCTTTAAAAATTAACATGACCCACTTTAGGTAGGGTTATTTTGGTAATTTTTTGCAAATAATAATTTGATTCAAAATCAAATTAATAAATCATGCCACATGGATCCAATTAATAATAAGCATATGTGATAACAATTATCACAAATGAAAATTATCAAATTAAATAAAATATAAAGTTAAAGTAGTTAAAAATCAAATTTAACACTTTAACCCTAAATTTAATGCCAAGTGTAACCAATAATAATTAAACATATATTCCATAATAATTATGAAATATATATGCTAATTAATCATCTAAATATTTAACAATTAAATATCCAAATAATTAATTAATTTAATTATTAATCCATCTGTATTTTATTTACATTAAATAAAATACGTATAGAAGTGACATGTGTCAAAATCTCATTTGACAATTAATTAATGTGTATCTAATCGAATTATATATCAAATACAAATACTCAATAATTTTTAATGACAAAAATTTCCTAATGCACGTGTTATCATTTAACCGATTAAACGATCTGAATTAACCCATTTAATCCAGTGATGTATTATGAATAATCTGTATTATGAATAACACATTGCCCAAGTGCTCAAGGAGTACGCATAATATAAAGTGTACTCCTTGAGCATTTGGGTAACGCGTTTTGAATAAAACAGATTATTCATAATACTTAACCGGATTAAATGGGTTAATTCGGATTGTTTGATCGGTTAAACGATAACACATGTATTAGAGAATTTTTGTCATTTAATAATTATTGTGTAAAATACGTATAGAAGTGACATGTGTCAAAATCCCATTTGACAATTAATTAATGTGTATTTAATAGAATTATATATCAAATACAAATACACAATAATTATTAAATGACAAAAATTCCCTAATGCATGCGTTATCGTTTAACCGATCAAACGATCCGAATTAACCCATTTAATCCGGTGAAGTATTATGAATAATCTGTATTATTTAAAACGCATTGCCCAAGTGCTCAAGGAGTACACTTTTATATTGTGGGCCTCTTTAAGTTTAGGTTTATCCGTCACGAAATCTAATTTCGTGTCCATAATTCACCCACTCATGAATTATAATGACCATAGATAATCTCGATAAACTATTCAAGTCGAGGTCATTGCATACGTATAATCTTTTCGTCACAGGCTATCCATATTATACCTGAGATATAGATGAGAAGGTCGAATCCATTTGGTATAATATAGTCGAATTTCAATTTACGATATCTAAATAACACTTGGAACTGATTTCCGAAGTTATACCACGGTCATAGATTTACTATATCGTAAACACGTGTAGGATACCTATGCCCTGTACACAGGACTGACGAATCCTCTATTGATACACACTGGATATCATGAGCATCAGTCCACACCCAACGAACAAGTGAATGTATGATCTAAATAGATTTGTAACGTGACTGCCATCAAAGTGTGGAGGATAACTCATATATCCCACTATGGTATCTCAAGTCGAAGGACCACTATGCTCGCTCAACTCGAGAAGATCCTATTGACGTTGGTGTACCATCTATTATGAAATATTCAGTGAGTCGTTCAATGTTTATCAAATAAACACCTACATGTCTATACGAGTTTCCTGAGACTCATGGTTCATTGGGATAAATCATTAAGGCAAGTCATGATATACGACATGTATTGGTCTCAGCAGATTTCACTAACCGATCTGTGTCAGTAAATCTTGACCATGAACTTTATTTAAGGATATACATCCTAGGGTTTTTGTATAATAAACACGTATCACTAAACAAAATTTAGTTTCGATCTAAACATAATTGAATATCCAATCGTAATTAGATCGAATACGTATATAAAAGACAAGAGGTGCTACAATTAAATAAGCAATATTATGGAAAATGAAATTACTCGTATTTATGAATCTAATATAAATACGATCTGGATTGGTGCTCATGCGAGTTGAATCATGCTAATAATCAACGAGTTCCATTCTGAGAGCATGATATCCTGAAGCGATGTGAGGATGAGTTATTTAACTCTTAATGTGTTCTATACTTTATATAGAGTGAAGTACCTAACTACAAGAGTACTCTTGATAGACACACCTATGTGAATGTAGAAGTGAGACTGCTTCTTATGAAACTTTTGGCAAAGGTTTCTAGAACATTTACTATACTGAGATATACGTGCACGACCGTAATGCATGACTTTTTGACTACACCCTGAAAGATTTGTGTGTGTAACGTTGTAAGAGATAGAGTTCAAAACTACGAGTTACTCTAGTATAATATGAATCATCAATACTATGTAAAGATTCAAGTCGAGAGACACCTTTATTTATGCACGACCTTAATTTATATTGCTCGATGAAAATGTTTATTAAAAATTCAAGTTGGGGATTGTTGTTAATGTGAATTTAAATTAAAAAAAAAAGGAGTTTTAAAAATAGATAGTTGTTAAAAAATTTTAAATTGGGAAGTTACGAGAGTAAATGAAAAGTTTTAATTTCTTTTAATTCTTTACAGTTTTTTCCTTAAATTTCCTATTTATTTTTATTAAAACGTTTTCTTGTTATTTTTATTTGATTTAATTGTAAAAGGTAAAACAAATTAAAGTGAAAAAAATGTTTTGTAATTAATTCAAATGGTCTAAATTTGTTTCTATATAAAGATGTTTCATGCTTTGAAAAAACATGAAAAAAATTAAGATATTCTTTTGGTAAAAACGAGATCAATTGTTGAGGGAAACCAATGAGCAGTTTTGCTATAGAAAAAAAAATGAGAGTAATCTTTTTGCGCGATTTTCAACTTGTTCTGTGCATCTACTGTTTTATTGATGGGCAAAAGTCTTTTTGTGAAATTTCTTTTTGTTGGATACCAAGCAAAACAAAAACTTTTTAGTGTGGGTGTGAGCATAACAAACAGAATTCAGTATTAACCAATTGAGACCATATTTATCTGGGCTGTTTTATTTTGGGGACGTCTGGCCGATTAATGCTAGCACATATTCCTGGGCAGAGTTGCAAAATGTCTTAAAGAGAGCGATCTAGTCCGCGACTCAAGCTAGTTTCACTTTTTGTATCTTGGTGAACAATAATATTGTTCTAACTTATAATCTGTTTCTACATTTAGTTTAGGCTCTAATGCAGCCTTTTAACTTGCTGCTCCTTTCCTGAGCTTAGGCTATGAAGCCACCTTAGCACTTAGAACTGCTCTTACACTCTGAAGCACTCTCTCCCTCATCCCCCGATAGTGAAGGGTGGATTCATGCTCATTTTCCCTAAGATAAACGGAAAACTATGAAAATTTCTCTATGATAACCCTCCGTGATCAACTCCCTCAAACCCGGAGAAATGATCCCATCTGATGTGTTTTTTAACCATCTCCCCAGTTTATAGCGGGACCACTTTCCAGTTAATTCTTCAATCTATTCCGGAAGTACCTCGAATAGTACAACATGTTGGGCTTCTCAATTTGTAACTCCGAACCAAAGTGCCTTAGTATCTGGAGTTGTGCCGTCTACTCCTGCAAGGCGCACCGATAAAGCCTCTTTATATATGTAAAATCCCTCTCACTAGGCCAAACATACTTTTGATAGTATTACATATTTCATATTTATGCAAGTGGGCTTTAGGACCTCATTGGCTGCAAATACATATGAGTTTTTTCAGATATAAAGCCCAATAACAAAACCAAAAGCAAAGAAAACAAAACAGCAATGAGAACTTGCGGATATCCTTGTTGAAATTTTGGGAAATGTTATATGACTGGTGCTTTGGTCTCCTCTCAAATGTCACTTCCTAAACTATAATTCTGGCGAGAAAGCCTTATGGACGAGAGTCGGAAATTCTTCTCCTATGGAGTCTAAACTATATGAAAACCTTTTATCCTAATCTTGATATGGTAGAGGACAAAAAAATCGTACAAAAAGAAAAAAAATACTCATTATTGAGGCACATATTGATGGCTCCAAGAACTTGAAGCCTAAAGAAAATAGAAGGGTTCATCATTAGTGGTGATACATTCATCATTGATAAAAATTCTAAAATGAGTGGGTGAAGGGGAAAGGCCAGATATTGAATTTGTTACCTAAACAATAAGATTTCATTCTTCCCAAGGTCTCGAGGATTATATATATCCTCGAGATACTCCTCAATAGAAACACGCTCATGAAGATTGATGGTGGGAAGGATATTGACTAAGGGTTCAGATTCAACTGGTGGATGCACTATTGTTACAAAGAAAAGCTTTTGAAGAATGGATTGAAGTTCAAGAATTCTTTTTAGACAAAGGAAAATGCAAGAAACGTAAAGGAAATAGTGGAGGTATTTTACCCTTTATATGGTAATGAGTTAGTAAAACCTTCATAAATCATGCAAACTTTCAGAGTTCATTTAATAAATGAATGTCGTATCAAAAAATGGCTCCAATGATATTTAATGCTCGTCAAACAAAGAGCCGCAACATGTGTCAATATCTTGGAACCATTTATTTCAAATAAATGGTCTAAAGGGGGAGTGGATGTAGGTGTCTGATTTTAGCCTTACTCTATAGGTCACGTCTTACCCAATTAATGAATCTTTCTCAACAAGATTCCTTAGTGGAACTGCGCTAGATAGAGAAAGATCTAATAGAATCATGACATTTGTCATGGTATTATTAGACGTACAGTACTAGACTACATGATAAGTTGGGATGACCCTTGGAACCCTTAGACCCCCAAATAAACTCAAAAGCTAGCTCGAAAACTGGAGTCGTAATATTTCCGGAGGACATCACTCCGAAATGACATCATTTCGAGATGAATTCACTCCGAGATCAACTCACTTTGTGATAAGTTCGCTCCCAAGTCAACCTACTCCGGAGAGGGTCTATTCTAGAATCCATGAACAACTCACTCTGTGATAAGTTCGCTCCCAAGTCAACCTACTCCGGAGAGGGTCTATTATAGAATCCATGAATTAACAGGGATAAATGGAGGTACTTCGATCTCTAAACCAACAACTCGGAGCACATGAAGTCACGCACTATAATCCAAAGTTAGTGGGTATTAATGATAGTCCACTTAACTAAACATGCAAGCTTAGTTTAACATGCAAGCTTAGTTTAACATGCATAATAACAGGTGTAATTACACATAATCTTCTATTTTATCATGATATATGACAAATGTTCAACATGCATCTTAGAGAATTTTTACAATGGACAAGTATCAACTGAAGGAATGAAACTCCATTCACAACGAAAAATGTGAAGCTATATAAGCTAATAATAAACTCTAAAAAATAGATTATGTGATTCTGAAATTTAGACAACAATAGAAAAAACTTATTAATTATAATTAAAAGAAAAAGAAAAAGTAGAAAGATTCTAATCTCCGGAGTGTATTCACGTATGAAATCATCACTGAACTAAAGGTTAAGCAAAATCATACCCATCCACTACATAATTCACAACCCAACTTGAACTGAACCCTAAAAAATCAAGTATAGGACTTTTGAAGATATGGATTCTCACCATTTTTTCGATTGTCTCAAACACAGGTATTCATGTGGGTTTACCCACGTTAAATACACTTCACTTTAGGTTAGTCATTGTTTCATCAAATACAATAATTTTTTTGACAAAAAATTATTTTTTATCTGAAATTATTATTTTTTTTTTAGAAAAAGAAAATTTCAATTACTCTCGTAAGTGATATCTAAAAGAGAAGTATTTGATTGAACTGACATGGAAATTATCTTATATCATTTTCTCCATATGAAATATTGTCGAAAACTATTATAATAAACAGAATTATTATTAATAAATATTTAAATTTTGATGTTATATATTATTATCTAAGATATCAAAATTCTATTATAATTTAAATGCTCTACAATTTGATTAAACTTTTGGCCACATCTCGCATCCTTGAATGACATTTGAACCTCATTATAACTCCAAAATTTTTTTCTAGTTAAACTAAATACTCACTCAAAATTATAAAATTTAAAGCATGAGATAACATCTTCCAAAGTTTATCTACTCATTTTCACGAACAAAAAATTTGTTTGATGAATCAAACAAAACAATTTTACAACAATATTTCACGTTTCCTATTTTTAAAATTACCCAATTTTACAAACAGGAGAAATTGCGATCACATTTTGATAGTTATAATTTACAGCCCATTGAAAAGACAATGGGCCAAATTTGGCCCATGTCTGTTTGGTTTTTCAGTTCATCAAGTTTTATTTTGGGCCTTCTATGGGCTCTCATTAGCAATGGATCTGGGACCAAAAACAGCAAAACTAACAAAATTTAGAAATCTTGGGGTTGTGGTAATGCTTACAAGGTCAATTTGTTAGAACATAATGCTGTAAAATTCGAATTTGAATTAGATTAGGATAATTAGCTATAATTATTCAATAAATTATACATAATTTATATATTTTAGTTATGATTTAGTATCAAAAATTAAAATTAATAAATATGATTGAGCTCAAATATGTTTTTTAAAACAACACATGTTCGCATTAGAGAAAGACAAATGGTAATTCATGTTTTGGTAATTGTGGCACACAAGTTTAGACCAAGCAAGTTTGAATTAAATTTTCATAAAGTGATACTTTTAAATTCTCTAGAAGCAATAAAAAAAATTATCAAAAATATTAAAAGACTTGAAAATTGAAGCATACATTTTCTTGCTGGTGGGTGGGTGTGAAGACTTTCAGAATTAAACAGCTGCACGGGCGCATTTCATGCTTTTGACTTCTTGTTCTTCAAAAATTGGGATTTAACTATTTATTATGTTGACAAAACGGTGACGTATTAAGGCAACCTCAAAACAAGCTTGCATTTTTATTGCCTTCAATTGGCCTTGTATGAATAGAATCAATAACTCATTTTCACATGTAAAAGGACTTAATATCAGTGTATATATAATATAATTAAAATGCAAGCAATGCAACTTCATGCTTTAACATTAAATTAAGGATTAATAAGCTTAAAATTTACTCATTTTCTTTAACCATATATGTTGAAGGTGCACAAGTTATCAATTTAGTGTGAGTCCTATTATTATTTTTATCAATTAATGTGCCCATTAATTAAGCAGGTAGATTCCAGGGGTGGGTAAAATTCAAACATGCTTGAATAAATAGTAAGTTCGGGTCTTTAAAAGTTGAACTGAAATGGAAAATTAAAAATAGAAGACTAAGTTATGCTTAAATTCACTAAAATGGTTTTGGGGTCATGATGGATTTAGAATTTTTCTAAACCGATGACATTTGAGATAGTATGATTGTGAGCAGTGTTTGCCATCTATATCCAACCAAAATGACCACTAGGTCACTTTTATTTATTTATTTTTAAATTTTTATCACTTAGATTTCTAATTTTTTTAGTTACCCACGACATCGGTGGTGTTATAATTTTGATGCTTGAACTTTATTGTTAGAAGATTAATTTTTATGGAAATGTAGGAAATTCTGCTGTCAAATCATTCGATTCGTTTAAGTAGAATTGATAAAATCTTCAGTTGTCTAATTTTTTTACATTTAATACACTTCATTAACTCCAACTCAGGACCTGACAATTAAATTCTAAACTATTTGTCAACAAATTACGCCACTGGGGGACTTGTTAGAAGATTAATGTGACTTCTTAATATACAAAACATTTTTAACTTTTGTCAAACACATCGTATTAGACTACACAATTAGTTTATAACAATAAATAACTAAAAATTATGTTTTTTTTTTGAAAAATTATTGATTATTTTTTTGAAAATAAAATAATTAGTCCACAATATATAAATTATCTATTTTCAATCAATGATCTCGATCCTCTTCTTATTTATCCTAATCTTTTAAAGCTTATAAGTTCAAGATTTTTTTTTAAGGTGTTAATGGTAGTTTTTCACCCCGAGTTGAGAATGGGGTTCATATTTAACTAAGAGAGGCCGATGACGGACATAAGGGTCTGACTTTATTGAGTTCAGGGTTGTTGAGTGCAAACACGGTTTCACTGTCCAGTTGATCTTGTTTTGAAAACCATGATTCTGCATCTGCATCATCAAGATCAATTCTGGAAGATTGATGGATCTGTTGAACCATCTTAGCAGCTTGCTTAGGATTCTTAGGACAATCCTTTGAGAAATGCCATTTCTTTTTGCAAATAAAGCATCTGCTAACTTTCGGCTTACCACGTCGATCTTTCCGTTTGAAAAACCGAACTGGACGCCATTCTTTGCGCTGTTTCTCTTTCTTGCTCTTCTTTTTCTTAAAGAGCTTGTGATGAGATTTCTTCTGTGAAGGACAAGCGCAATTCTTCTTGTCTTTGCACTTGATTTGCAAATGAGGCTTTTTGCACGCAGCTTTAAATGGCTGATTGTCTCTGAGCATCTCCCTGACAAGGATACGCTGGTCACAAAGCTTATTGAGAGCTTTGAGAGCAATCTGGTGAATTTCGCCAAGGGACATGTCTGTAACTTTCTGTTGCATAGCCTGTATCAAGTGCTGCATTTCGTCATGAAGCTTCTCTGGTAATGAAGCAGCATATGTGTGCTTCAGATTTGGATCATTGTATCCATTAAGCTTGTAGAAATGCTTTGACATTCTTTGGAAATGAGTGTTAAGATCTTTAATCTTTAACGAGCAACACCGCATTTGAAAGTATTCCCTACAAGCCTGCTCTAACAACGGGGCTCATTCTCCAAGGAATTCTTTGTGGATAATTCCCATAGCTACAGCCGTTGATTCGACCTGGTAGAACTGTTGTTGTCTGAAACCTCCAAGACTAAGGAACCATTCCCTCAAGGCTCCTAAAGTACGAGAGACAAATTCTACTAGGACATTGTGCACTGTAATGCCTGGCTTGAGTAGCATCAGATCCGTCCATGCAATGAATTCTTGCATTCTGTCTGGCCATTTGGACGGTGGGATATCATCAAATGTGAACCAAGGACCTGTAACTGGCTTTGTAGACGCCGGTTGGGACTGGGTAGCTGTACCTGTTGGTACGTACTCAGTTTCATTAGGTTCTTCTGTCATTGGCTCATTTGATCCAGTAGATGTGGCCATCAACATCTTTGTGATGTCTGCCATATCGTCTGAATCACTGGATACGATCTGGATGGAATCACTCTCAGGTTCTGAGGATTTCTGAGACTGTTCAGAACTTTCTGGTTCAGGCTCATGGGTTGTGAGCTGTTGAGTGTAAAGTTGCTGGGTTGTAACAGTCGGTTGAGATTGGGGCGTTTGTAACGGTACGGTAGGGAATTATGTTTCTGGAACATGTGTTTGTGTTTGGGAAGGTCGTGTATAAGGTTGTGAAGGACCTGGTTGAGTTATCGGATGAGGTAAAGGTTGTGTATGTATGGGTGGAACTGGGTTTTTGGATACTGGCGTTTTGGTGGTGCTGGTTTCCAAGTGCCATGGACACTACCATAAATTTTTGACCAGTCTGTTTGGGACGAGGTAAATGATGAAGGTGTGTAAGGTTGATATGCTGGGTATGAAAAGGTTGGTGAGAATGGGCTAGGTGTGAAAGCCTGTGGAACAAATGGTGTACGCCTGTCGGCTTCCATTTTTGCAAGTTCTGCTTTCAGTCTTTTCATCTCAGCTTCTTTATGGTCAAACTCTGGACCAAAATAATTATGAGAGACCATGGTTCTCATGTCTCTATCTAGCTGAGCAATCTGAGCCACCGTTTCTTCATACATGCGTTGTAGCGTATTGGCTAGCGAATCCACCTTTGTCTCTGTCCTCTGAACATGTTGAACAACATGATCCACCTTTGTCTCAATACTGCGAAGTACAGTATTTTGAACTCTAGCGTTCTAAGTGTGCCAGTTGAGCACAGCTTCATGTTGTTTTGGTTCTTCCAATTGACCAGTAGGTGTGACAGTAGTTGGCTGGACATAAGGCTTAGCAACAACCTTAGTCTGAGGGTCAACGATCTTCTCGAGCGATGGGAACTGCTCCTGGTAAGAAGATGTTGAAGGCTGATACATCATGCAAGGTTGCATCTGTGGAAGAGGCTTATGAGTCCATTTTTTCTTTGGACTACAGCTGATGATTGGGATACGCTTTATGATCTGACCAGTTGCTTCTTTAAGCAGTATCTCATCATTCTTCCTTTCTTCAGTGAACCTCTTAGGTTGAGGCTCTGTACTTTCTGTAATGCCAACTGAAGGACTGTTGTCTGTATCGTCACGCCATGGTTTCTCTGGTTTGCACGGAGACTTTGGCTTCTTTAACTTCCTTCTTCTCCTCCTCCTGAGGAGATGTTCATCATCGTCGTCACTATCATCAAAGAGATGACAGTCACAATCTGGGTCGCACATGCCTGACCCTGGAGCATCCCATAAGAAATGACCATCGATCTTTGAAGTGTAGACCGGAAAGCCATCTGAGTTGAAAGCTTCGATGAAGATGTCTTTTTCTCTTAGACCATTGGTCGGATCTGGAGAAATCATACAGGAGAATGGTATCGCACTTTGTACAGACTCTGGCTTAGCAAAGGATGTGCGAACAGTACCATCGATCTGTCTGGAGAAGACAACTTGTGTGCTTTGGACAGGCTGAGTGCTCCGTAAGATCTTTTCATAGTTGGTCAGCCATTCCAAAGGCATGAGCTTTAACAGCTCTTCCTTCTCAATCTGTCGTGGGATCTGCACAATTGTTGGCACCTGGTCAGGAGAAGTCTGATCTGCCAAAATCATAAGAGCATTTTTAGACGCTGTGGCAGATGGAAGATCAACAGAATGATCTTGCAGATGGTACACCAGCTGGTGGTGTAAGGTAGCCATCATCGAGGACTCGATCTGTGCTGCGCCTTGGATCTGAACTTGGATCTTAAAGGCAGTCGGCAGATTTGGATCCTGCAAAGACAGATTAAAGTTTGGGTAGAAGGTTAGCAACACACTCCCAGCATGGAGAGTGGTGAGAACAGTGCCAATCACTGCGTGTTGGTACTCCTTGAACCTGGAATCCAACAAGGCAACTCTGGCAGTCACTGATAATCATTTCCTTCCATGGAGAGTTAAGATAACCCTCACAGCACCCATATGGAAATGAGTGTACCCTTCTGATTTCCAACTGGAGATGAATTCTTTCGGAATCTCCAGATCTACGTATTGTTCATCCTGTGTGGCTCGGAGAGCGCACTGATCCATCTTGGAGGACTGGACATATTCTTTAGCAGCAGGACGATGTGTAGAGATAAGAGTACAAATACTCCTAGTAATAGTACTGGGTCTTTTGTACAGGTTATAATGGTTTATCAGAAGTGAATGGGTCTTAGATACTTGAACACCTTCTGGAACATGTGAATATTCCACAAGATTTTCAATTTTAGAGGCTATTCTTTTAGAACAAGAACGGGGTAAGGAAATAGTAGAAGATAATCTTACTAACTCACTAGAAGAAGTAGATGAAGAAGAAGACTCTACAGTAGACATGATTACAGTAATAAAGATTGAACGACTCTCAAAAGTGTTTAGACAGTATTTGTGAAGACGGTTCCCTCCTACTCACACGGAGAAGAGAACTCCACCACAACCACTACTACCAATCCACTATTTTACCACCTCTCTGAACAGTAAATGCTCTGGCGCAGTCATCCCGATGACAGAGCCTGCTAAAGATGAAATAAGTTGGGATACCGATCCGACCTAAAAAAGAAGTACTGAATTTGACAGCATTTGAATATTTGTAAAAACCAACCCGATGTGGTGTATGCTACCGACCCGACTTAATTTAGGAAGTTATAGGAAGTTTGGCCGGGAATCATCCATCTGGGTGTGCTGAGCCGAGGAATGGAGCTGAGACCACATGATATTTTGTACTTAAAGGCATATAACGTATGTCATACCTGGAAAATTGGGATTCTAGAAGACTGATGTGACAGGAGTTGGTCAATGATTCTCATTGGGAAGAGACCTTGCCAGACGAAATAACACCGGAGCAGTTTAACTGCAGGTTATCATGTCGATAAAGTGTGATGTTGTGGCTAAAATGTTGAAGTGATGAGTTTTTGCCGACATGGGTTATTTGAGTCATGTGTTAGTACAACTGTTAGTTGAGTGGTTGGGAAAAGAAGCATGAGGCAAGGGTGGTCTAATGATGACGGCTGACGTCGTAGGTTGGTGGAATAGTATATTTGAGATCCTATATAAAGATGATGAAAATTCAAATTTAAGGATTAGTAATTTTCGCGTCTCACAACTTGTAAAAAGAGCTAAGAGTTTCTAAACTAGTGATAGAGATAGAATGCTGGTTCTATTCTCGATCACTTGAGAGATTTGTACCAGGCTTGTCATAAGACTCGATGTGTCTAATTTTTATCTTGTTTTCTTTCCACACTTATAGCTCGGGTTGATCTCGACCTAGAGGGGTCGATTTCCTAAATTCCCATCGGAATGAAAAATAACCGTCAACAAAAAGATATGAGATGAGTTAAGATAAATAACTATATCTTCAAGGCTTTGAAATAGGTATGCAGTTTTAACATAATGTGAATACACTTTGCGTGAGAATTTGTTTGTTGATTAATTTTCTAATAAACTTTTTCTTAACTTTAGTCCTTAGCTGATGCTGATGATAACACAAATACTTAGTTGTTTTATTAACTTGTGAAACTAGTTAATTAATTAATTAATTGGGCAACTTTAAAAGGAAATCCAAGTGGACACGGAATCGAGGCCCATGGCTGCTAAAGCTGTCGCACAAAATAATACATGACGAATGACAACTGAGCCTTAGCCTGGGGTTCTGGCTGGATTTTAGAATAGATAATTTTGATTTTTTTAAAATTTTGGGATTTGAGAAAAATAATATTTTTATCGATAAAAAATAAAAAATAAAAAATAAAAAATCATATTACATATTTAAAAAATGATTTTTTTTTTTAAATTTAGGATCATAATTTTGAATTCAGAATTTCAATGTTAAGTTTTTTTTTTTTATAAATTATGATTGTTAGTTAAAAAAGAATTTTTAAGTAATTGGATTTTAATCATCGATTACTATATATTAGGGGTGTCAAAACGAATCAACGAATCGAATTCGTATCGAATCCTAAACGAATCGAATCAAAATATGATGGATTCATATTCGATTCGTTTATTAAACGAATCCAAATATCAGGATTCATATTCGATTCGTTTATTAAACGAATCGAATACGAATATTCGTTTATTCGTTTAGTCAATGATATTATTTAATAAAATAATTTACCATACTTGATTTACATTAATTCTTCATAAATATATACATATGAAATATGTAATTAATATATTTACTAAAAATACTTCACAAAATATTGAAAATATTACTTTTCTATGATAATTAACTATAATTTCTCTCGAATCTTAATTGAAAATTAACAAAAACTAGGAATAAAAATAATAAAACGAATAAACGAATCAATGAGCTTAAATTCGTATTCGATTCGTTTAATAAACGAATCGAATCGAATCGACCCATTTATTAAACGAATCCATTTTTTCAAACCCGTATTCGCTTTAAAGTGAATCGAATCGAACGAATAAACGAATCCTGACCCAAATTACCACCCCTACTATATATGTATGTGTGGTAGAATATTATAAAAAGTCGAGCACACAAAAAAAATCAATAATAAATTTAAATTCCTAATTTTGAATCCAACCAACCAACCAACGGTATGTATTAATCGTCTCGGACCACCAACGATTTTGTATTGAGTGGCGTCATGTCTCCATTAGAGGAAGCACTTACCTCTGCTGTTGCCATTGTCCCCTTTTTCTTTTTTTGCTTGGGTGAGTGGATCCAATTAATCTTCGAAAGCGACCAAATCTCTTTTTTTTTTTGGTTTTGCTTTATCTTTATGATAGCGAATCTAATGTGTGCTTCTGTGCAAGCAGCAGCATCAAACTGTATTCGCGTTTATCTATGACTTTGATGTTTCATCATAAGATAAGATAATGACTCGCTCCTGTGATTAAAGTTGATTCTGTAATATATTTAGGGTTTTATCTATTTATATCTTTAACCAACATAATTTATATTTTGAGAAAGAGGATCATAATGGATAACTACACCCATAGTTCCATAAATGAAAAGCTTGGATTGTGATTCAAATCCTATATTAATTCGAAATGATTTTTCCTTTAAATCATAATTTTTGAATCAAGATTAATAAATCTCAATCTATCATGATCGATTGTCAATTTAAATGAAAACCCATTTTAAAAGTTGACATCTAGACATTTTTCCATTAGAGAAATCCATTTTGGATGGAGATAATGCCATTTAGCACATTAATCTTGATAAACATTATAATACATTGATCTTAATGGAAATTATAAAATATATTAATGACCTTATCCATCAAAGCACTTGCATATTTTAAAACGTTCAAATCAAATTATAGCTTTAGTGGATGCCGATAAAGGAGTGACGATGTTCCTCCTTTAATATCGCTTTTTTTTTTTTTTTTTTTACTTTCAATTTTTCTTAATCGTATTCACATTTCACACGTTATACATATTGGATTACTAGTCATATTGAGTAAAATATATATATATATATTAATTTACGGTTTAAACAATGACTAGTGCCCAAAAATAAAAAGAAAAAGAATTGAACACTATCTGTTAGACTTTTATTTTCATTTATTTATAGGTGCACTAAGGAACTTTTTGGTCACATTTTCATCAAATAAAAGCCCTTAAAAAAGCCACCACTCTTTTTGGTTCATCCACAATCATAATTTCATAAGCATCTTCCATTTATGCTTATCGTATTAAGATTAATTTAGAAAAACGAACAAACAAGATTTGGACTCCTACTCCTAGGATACAACCATTTGAATGGTTGCATGCATAAACAGCTTAAAGATAAAGAATTTGTTCTCCTAATCTAATCCTAAATAATAAAAATACTATATAAAAGAATTATCATAAGTTTATAATCAATCTGATGTTTGCCAAAGTGGGCCGGCGGGCAGCCATAAAAGATTCTGATAAAAGCATCTTTATCTACTAATAAATCAAGAAGAAAGATTCAAATTTCATTTTGATTGTAACAAACGTGGCTTTTGCCTTTTCAGTGCCACTAAGAGTCCCAAAGTTGACACGCAATTACGGCCATATTCAAGTTCTTAAATAATTTGCTTTTGAAAATTTATAGGGTTAGTGATGAGGATGGAATGGATAGCATTGGTTGGTTGCTTGCTTTAATTAATTTTAGCAAACGTAATGTTAATCCGAATTAGGTCATTGAGGCTTGTGATCACTTTTGCGACTTTGCATGCCGTGAGCCGTCTTTGTTCCCTAGTCAGTGGCCAACTCTTTGATCTTGACCCGTTTTCAAATTTGCCTCCTTTTGACCCTTTGCTTAATTGCTTTGCTTGCTTTTTATCGAACAACTAAAATCCAAGTGCATGTGTCATTCTAGAAAAATCAAGACCAGCTAGACTCTTGGTGACATAAAGAGCCCTTATGTTGATCTCTTTTTGTTCTTATCGTCCACGATTGGATTATACAGTTGATTATGATCCTAAAATTTAATTTAAAATTAGTATCCCTAAATTTAAGATTAGTTATGCCGTGACCGCATTTGAATTTCAATCACATCAATAAATTGTCATACTTTATCTATGAGATTAAAGAAAAATGGAATAATCAATAGTTAATTTGTATAATTTTCTCGTTAGTTTGGATACTATAACTCAGTTGAATATTATTTATGGAAATTTTTTACTTGATATATACATGATGAGATATTATTAAAAAAAGTATTATAAATAAAGATTTTCAAGTGTATATGTCTACATTGTTGGAAACCCAACTGTCAAACTACTCATTTCGGGCTTAAGCGGAGCAGGTAAACCCCTCAGCCACAGACTCTTACAAGAAACACACTCTCTGAATTCGAACTCAAGACCTTAAAGTGAGATCTTGAGCCCTATACCACCAAGTTAAGGGACATATATGGGCAATATACACACTCATTCGGCTAAAAATAATATTATAAATTATGCAATTAACTTTTTGTAATGCTCCACATGAGAGAAGAATTAATGTTGGGTATACATGTGAGAATACATATAGTTAGTTTTTGTTTACTCAAATCCAAATTGACTTTGATATGTACATCCCGTAGATCACGGTTGTGTTAAAAATAAGAACATGTGATATAATATAAAACTTTTGGTACAATTAATTTCGATGCATTAATGGAAATTAATATAAACAGATTTTACTGCTCAATTTTCGGCAAAGGGTATACAGAAAGGATGAAAGTGACAATGGTGGGAATGTGTCCAAAGCCAGTTTCATAGGCATGTGTCATGGGGTAAGCTAGCAACATGTGAGAGTCTAGTCCATAGATTGAGACTTTCACTTAGAAAAAAATTAAGCCCCCCGTGAATTTGAACCCTCAAAAAGTAGGGCCATTAAATTACATATTTGGTACCGTTCCCAAAATATGTTTTTTTTTAAGGGTTTAAATCTCGATTAGGGTTGATAGCAAATTCCGAATT
>SKCR01014349.1:0-159147 GCA_019454045.1 Zanthoxylum bungeanum
ATGAAGATTTTAATGCATTTTGTACATGAACCTTAATACATCTAAGTGAATGTGCATGATCCCTATGAGCTTAGGCACTTGAATATTACAATTCACATTACAACGAGAACCCTAAGCTAAGACTTTGCAATATTAACTCGATTTGCCACGAGTCTTCACATTCTCGCTCTTCACCACGTATGCTTCGACATCTTTTTGTATTGTCTCGTATTTGCGCGTCGAAGACTTCTTTCTTGTTGCATCATCAAAATCTAATTACGCGACCAAGTGGCCAACAATAAGTAATTTAATCTTAATCGTTCATGACTATATATACTTGCACGTGTGACAATATATATGATAAAAAATAGTGGATAATTTTCATTCTAATAGGGTAAATTAAAATTATCTCATTAACAAACTAAATATTTCATTAATTTATATGAAACACTATAACAAAATTTCAAGTTAAGTGGGGGACGATTGGGCCTTATGGCTTCTATGTGATATTTTTTAGTTATTTTAGTTGGAGACTGACACTCTTTCATTCGTCGGGTTTTCCCATTAGGTTTACCGATCAAGATTTTAACGAGACTAGTACCTTCTAAAGATAATATTAGATTGTTTGATAGTCTTACATCTCCTATATTGTATTATATGATACCTTTTCTTTATTTAATAATATTTCTCTCTCCATGGGTTTATGGCCTGACAATCTTGAGTGTCAACCTAATTCGGATGTAAGGTTGTGCTTATATTATAGTCATGTGTGTATGCGAACTAAAAGTTCTAATAAGATAGTTTCTGCAGTAACAGTGGCAACATATTGGATTTGTTGTCACATATCTCAAAATTTTAGTATCAGTATATTAGTGATATTATCGTGTCAGAATGTTACTGATATTGTTGTGTCAGAAATTTATTGACATTAATAATTAGAGTCAATAGTCTCTAATTTCTTGAGTTCTGACACTATTAATAAATGTCAATAAAAAACTTTACTGACACTAATTTAGTAGCAGTAAAAATATTTTTTTAGGTAGTAAAGAAACAACCAAGTGGAATCTAATTTGAATAACCTGAATCTGTACTTTAAAATAAACAAAAATCAAAATATAAGTATCATATTCATATAATGTGTGTGTTTTTATCTCCATGAGAACGATAGAGCTGCTATATAGGCTCATAATTAGAGGTGGTTGAATCGATATTAAAAGAATAATTAGGCCAAATTAAGGTATTAGAAAATGTGTGTTTTTTTATTGTAACATTATAAAAATATAAACTCCAATGGGTTGTCTCAGTGGTAAAGGTTTTGGGCTTGAGTGGTTTGCTCCATCTCAGGTTCAAGGTTCGAATCCCACTAGATGCATTTCATTGGGATCATACCCCCTGGTGTGAAGAGCTAGCGATTTACCCTGATCTGTGTTGGGAAACTTCTGAGGCCACGGGGCACAGGTCTCGGGGATTAGCCGATGTGCGCGTAAGCTGGCCCGGACACCCCGGTTATCAAAAAAAAAAATTATAAAAATATATGACATATATTAAGTCAAAATAATATATGTCAGCAAGAAAATTATATAGTTTAAAATACACATAGGTTCATGAAGCAAAATTTAAGTCATTCTCTCTGTGTATATAGAAAGCACATAACAGATCAATTAATGAATTTATTTCGGTTAGAAGCAATTAATCATGTTCAAATGCAAATGCCCATATCTCTTAATTTGTAATGCTCATAATATTATTAATATTTATTATTTATTTATTTATATGATTCATTTATTGGGGTGTTTAAAATTCATTTGTTAGGTGTTTAAATTTACAATAATGGTGTAAATGAATTAGACCAATTAATCATGGACATAAAAGGAAAATCATGTACCAATAATTTTCCTTCTTAAATAATGTATCAATATTTAAACACAACAAATCATTTCGCTTGATTTTCATTTCAATTTTACCTCCCTTTTAAGACCACGCAAATTATTTGACACGAAAATTAATGATTTTTGTGAATAATAATAAATTCACCTAATTTGTATAAATTGTGAAAATTAATAACAATGATATGTTGACAACCTTTAGCACAACTATTAAACTCGACAATCAATTTATTCGGATAAACATAAAAAGTAAAAAGGGAATAATTTCTTTTTAAATACACATAATTATGTTAACTCATAATTAGAAAATTAATGGGCACAAAAAAAAATCCCCCTGATACAAAACGACGGCGTTTTACACCCATACTTCCTTCTGCCTGCGCCTGAGCAGAACGTGTCACTCATGACGATATCCGTTACAACAAGGGCAATTTCGTAACTCCAAACAGTTTTCTCACGGTCACAACACCGTTCTGTAATCCAAGGCAAGAACCAGAAGCAAACCCAAACTCAGGGGAAAAAAAAATCCAAAACCAAACCTCTCTCTCTCTCTCTCTCTTCAGTTCCAAAGTCCGAATCTTACAACTCCAATCCGTACGGTGTAATAAACTCTACACTTTCCCTTACAATCCTCTCGAAAAATCCCTAATTCCCTCCAAGTCCTCTCCTCCATGGACACACAATTCGAGCGTTCTACTATTCTCACCGCCCTTTGATTCTCCGGTGCGTCACCGGCATTATTCTTCTCCTCTGGTTGTTTCTCTTTCTCCTACTTATGTTAATTGATAATTTTCTTTTAATACACAAAAACAAAAACAAAATCTATCTTTACTTTAACTTTATTGCTCTCAATCTACTTGCAGTCTGAAGCTTGTCCATTTTTTTCAATATTTATTTATTTAAATGTTTTGTTTAATTATCTGTTTCTTTGTTTTGTTTGATTAAGACTAGTACTCTGAGTAGCCTTTTATTTCAGCCTTTGCAGTAACTGTATGTGTCTTGAGAATGTTGTGTTTGTTGACAATTAAAACAAAATTATTTTTAGGGTTTAGGGTTTAGTTTAGTTAGACCGGTAATAAATTATGCAAAATTATAATGATAATTTTTTGAATAATTTTTTTGCAATTTGGAGCATGTATTCCGGAAGCTTTGAGTTATCAGAGGAATGAATTTGGGATTTCTAAAGAAAATAATTGAATATTCGAGCATTGATGTCTTTGGATTGACATTTGAGTTCTTTGTTCTTTTCATTATTCACTGATCGCTTAATTATTACATTTCTTTTTATGGTGTATCTTATCTGCCGCGTGTCACACACAAAGAATCCTGCAGGTTACTGCTTATAGAATGCACTTTATGTTGACAAGTATTTTGTTATTAAAGAATTTTATTGACGCATCGTTTTGTGATTAAAGGAAATCGTTTCTTTAAAAGGACTGAAGTCGGACACTTCCTTTTAATCATAGTAATCAGTTATTACAGTCATTCATTGTTTATCTTCTATTAGTGGGCCTTATTTATGAAGTCTCAATTCATTTTTTTGGCACTTGTTGAATTTTTTTGCAACAACAGTGTTTGCTTAAGAACTTTTATTTGGAGTCCTGGAACGGTGAAAATAGCGCCCCATGTAGTGATTGGTGAATAATATAGTTTTCAATGTGGCATTTCCCTTGGTTTTTTTATGAGGGAATGCATTTTGCCATTTCATTATTTAGAAAATGTATGCTCTCATAACATTTATATAGCATTGTGATTGCATAGTCATTAGCGGCGACTACTGAAGTGTTTCTCACACTGTTTGCATGTCAGAAGAGAAACTACAGTGAGCATAATGTTGTTGACATGGTATGGTTGAATTTAGGCATCATTTAGAACCATAATGCTAAAATATGCGTTACGATGAGTCATGAGTAGTATCTTAATTTTGATAATATTTCAAGTGCACATTAAATGAGGATACTTGCTTGTTATTTGAATTGTACTTATATTTCCTTTGCAAAGTCTTACTTTTGAAGGTTCCCACACTTTTTAGGTACTGCCTTGCGGTTCAGTTGTTGAATCGACTCTAAGAATCATGGGCAGTACATTCAATCCTCAGATTTTAGTGGAAAAGCTTGCCAAACTCAATAACTCGCAGGCTAGCATAGAGAGTATCCTTTATTATATGATTTATGGGTAGTTTTTCTTTATCTTGCTGATATTATATACTTATAGGAAAAAAAATTTCATTTCCATACTTGGACAGCAAATGTGTTAATTTTTCTTTAACTGCCAATAATTTTAACCTTTGCAAACAATCATTCACACTTAAAATCTTCGTAAATTGTCTTTCCTTTATGCACTTTTTAAGCTACTCTATAGTTGTTATCCTAAATGTGAGGTAGCTTTATCACATTGGTGTATTTTCCATATGAACAAAGCCAAGCAAGTGGTTGAAACATGGGACAGACAATTTCATTGCTCTCCACGGGAGCAGAGATTGGCTTTTCTATATCTTGCAAATGATATTTTGCAGAACAGTAGGAGAAAAGGTTCAGAGTTTGTGGGTGAATTTTGGAAAGTTCTTCCTAATGCTCTTCATGATGTGATACGACATGGAGATGAGTTTGGGAGAAATGCTGCACTAAGACTGGTATATTCATCTTAACATTGCATGCTTCTTTCTATATACACTGAACTTTTCAAAAATGAAATGCGTATTACATGATGAATTAGAGTGAACAATTTTTAGTTATTGCATTATAATGAATGTTCTCAAATTAGTCAGAGAACAATATCTTGGCTAGTTTTAAGGGATTTTTCATAATGCTTTATATCGGACTGATAAAGTGTAAATGTGCTATAATGCTGATGCAGTAGGTAAAAAAAAATATTTTTTATTTTTATTTTTTTCCTGTTCCTGTGTTGCATGAAAACGGAACCTCATGAAATTCCAAAAAAGCAACCCAAAAGATTAAGGTGAAGTAACTTGTGAAATACAGTCCTCAGATTTCTTGCCTTGTATTCCTAGCTAATTGCTCAATCCATTCAACTGTTGTACAATTCATTTCACACCACAACAAACATAAAGTTATCTTCTCAAATCTACACCAATATTCCTAGAGATTCCTTTTCAACATGCCAATCACCAAAATGTGTACAATTTTTGTTGCTTTGCCAAATTCTCAGCTGTTAAATTTGAAAAAATTGCTGCTATCTAGGTAAACGGTTTTATAATGTCAAACTAAATGTTAGAATATGTAATATATTTGTGGAAATGAATATTACTCCTGGTTTAGGTTTTATTCACAAAAGTACAATGATCTATGTAGTAGTTCATGAATTCCATGTTAATCTTATAGCAGGCCAGATAACTGTTGCTGTAATGGACCATGATAAAATGTTGGAATTGGAAGTACAGAACATCACATTGTAGATTTCTGATTAGGCATTTAGGGATCAAATTCTCTAACTAATTAAAAGAAATAGAGAATTTTTTTTGAGAAGCCATTGATCATGTTTTGGTCTTTTAGCACAGGGAAACAGGTTCGGGCCAATTATGTCCCTTTGTGAAAATACATAATCACTGATGTCTCATTGAGTTGTCAGGATTTTCAAACTGGCTCATGATGATTCTAGTTGAATTTAATTGACAGTAAATTGTTTATGGTTCAATCTTATTTTATTTTATCTAGTTTTATTAGGGAACTTTTAGGAAAATTGCAATCCTTTTTTTACATATTTGACCTTTTCAGGAAGCATGCATAGTTCGTTCATCTTATACTGATTGCTTATGGTTACATTTCTGATTTCTACTGTGTGTACCTGTAGGTTGGTATATGGGAAGAGAGGAAAGTGTTTGGTTCTCGAGGGCAGATACTGAAAGAAGAAATAACCGGGAGGCATGCGGACAATCACAATAGAAATGGGAAGCTTCAGGGGATGAAACTGGTAATTCAATTTCTGATCCCCCTTTTTGACTGGATGATGTGTAATCTTATTCATAATTTAAGGACTAATGTCATCTCTCATCCTCTTTCCTTCAAGCAGAATCAGCCTACTGGAAATACAGTGGACAAAATAGTTTCAGGTTATCAAGTTGTTTATGGCGGAAAGGTGGATGAAGCTGTTATATTCAGCAAATGTAGGGATGTTATTAGCTCGATTGAAAAAGTAGTAAAGGAAATTGATAATGACATCCATTCAGGTAATACCTGCATTTGGTTTCTTTTGATAGCCACGATATATATGTTAATGTTTGCACGCTTCATAATAAGTCTTACTGGAACTTATAGTACATGCAGTTATTGTGATTTATCTGCATGCACTTTCACTTGCGAACATTTTACATATTTTGTTGTTTAGGTTAGGCTTTCCAAATGTAACATGAACAAGCATAATAGTCCGAAATAGTGTTTCTGGGCATAGAAGTGTGAGTCTACACTTTCTAGAGACTACTTTCTTCTGATCTTTTCCCATGGAAGGAAATCTTGAATTCACATAAGTTTGGCTACATGTTATGAGAAGTGCAAGCTTGATTAGCTAATATACCTTTCCCCCGGTTCATTTGGAATGCACCTCATTGATCAACCTCAAGATTAAAAATTTTAGTTACATGATGCACTTGGCCTGGACATGACACTCAAGAATTGGGAGATGTCAGTGTTCCTGATTTTTCAAATCGTTCATATTATCGTATCAAATCAAAATTTTACTTTATAAGCATTGTTCTTCACAGGACAACTGCATGAATCTGCATTTCTGGAGGAGCTGCAGGGGCAGCATTCTAAATTAATGGGCTGCATTGAGCAATTAACATCTGTGGAATCAGTGAGAGCAAGTCTCGTGTCTAATTTGAGAGAGGCTCTTCAGGAGCAGGTTTGTTGGCCACACTATTTTGTGGTACTGGTAGCTTATGTCCCTTGTAAATTGTTATTGAATGTAAAACTGACATGTATACACATACGCATTTTTTCTTTTCAGGAATCCAAGCTGGCTCACATTCGTAACGAGCTTCAGGTTTGGCTTTGTTACCCATCCTAATTCCATAGGAATATAAGTTTTTCTTACTCTCACATACTCAAGCATACATGCACTCATGTAAAGGAATTAATTGAAATATGTCATGAATTCTAAATAAATTTGTAAACATAAATGCTTTATTAATATTTCATAAATGGGTTCCTTTTTAAATATACTAAGACGATGCTTTAAATTTTGTGCTTGAAACAAAGATCCCAAGAAAGAGACATATAGTCAAATTTGTTTAGTTCCATGGCATCTTCTGCATTTCTGCCCCCTTTTTTTCCTTCTAATATGAAATTCATTTAACATGTATGAGTATCGAGTTTTTGAAGTTTTCATTGTAAGGTTTAAGGCTTGTTATCTTGTGGAAGAGTGAGATATTTTTCCTGACTCTTGCGTCGTATGCTGACTATGTCTGAACATTGCAATTGTGAAAATCCGTAATGAATGTGCAAATTTTGTCAATATCAAAATTTTATGAGACCTTTAACCTTGTTGGAGCATGCATTTATTCATTCTTCCCGTATTAACCTTTCGCAAGCCATCATCTTTGTTTGTTGTTTACAGGCTGCAGAGTCTCATTCAGAGCAAGCAGATAACATTTGCCGGCAATTACTAAATGGTAACCATGCACAGTTGCTAGCTGGGCAGAACTCGAAGGAAGTTCATACCTCAATGGCACCTTCAGGATTTATACCAGGGGATAAAGAGAAGTCAGCTCCTGTGATGTATGCTCGACAGGTGTCTTTTCCTGAAAAGTCTGGCCACAATGAGGAAGACCCCAGGAAATCTGCAGCCGCTGCAGTGGCAGCAAAGCTGACTGCTTCAACATCATCAGCCCAGATGCTCTCTTACGTCCTCTCCTCTTTGGCTTCTGAGGGTGTCATTGGTAATTCAAGTAAAGAAGCTAGTGGTGATTTCCCTCCAGAAAAGAGGCCTAAGCTTGAGAATGACCAGTCTTATGTACCACCTCAAAATTCCCAGCAACCACCAGTTCCTCATTTCCCGCATCGTGATTCTCTTCAACAAAATATAGCAACTACAACTCCACAATTAACACCAAATGACCCACCACCTCCCCCACCATCATCTCCTCCACCAATTCCGCCACTACCACCTATGCCACCATATCAGATGCCCCCGTTCCTTCAAAATGTACCAATGAATAGTTCGCAATTCAGATATAACATGACCCAACAACCACCTAGTGTGTCTGGTTATCCATCTGTTGGGGCACCAGTGACAGGTATGTCCCCCTTTGGGACACCAACAAATCCTTATCAGAGCTTCCAAAGTTCTGATGGTAACTTCTATAGCCAGCCATCCTCATTGCCAATGGCGCCACCAGTTTCTCGGCAGTAGGATTCCCATCCTTTGTAGAAGGTTTTGCCGGGTAACACAAAGCACATTCATCGTAACTCATAAAGCTCGGTTGTTACCCGGCTGTAGAACCTTTCATGTTTGTGTTTGTTATTAGTAACTATTATACACCAAATTTATAGTTGCACATAGTAAATGTTTGTAAGTTATGCTCTTCAGATTTTCTGGTGTTATAAAATATTCATTACATTGTTAAATTTAGGGCGTGGGAAAGGATTTTGATCTCTTGACTGGGAAATAATTAATTGTTTTGTTGTGCATATGCACAGAGCCAACTAATCCAAGCAAAGGGATCAGGTTGCTGTTTCGTTTTTCTGTTATGGCTTCTAACTTGCTTATGCCTACTGGTGGGTCTCAAAACTGTTGTGGGCTTGGGAGAGGGACTAAAATGGCCTAGTATCAATTGGGTTATGTCTACCCGTTGATCCGATCCGAAATGGCTGGGTATATTATTTTCGGACTAAAAAAAAGCTCAATGACAGATCGGGTCTCGATTTTTTATTTACTTACTATTTATATTATAAATTTTAATTCTCAAAATATTTACTTTCGTATCAAATGGGTCCCTTTCTTTGACCCGTCAACCCGCACGGGCATGTGTCTTCATTTAAATATTTATTATTATTATTATCTATTAATCACTAATCACCCTCAAGAATCCAAGTCCCATGACAGATGAAATGATCAATGATCATGCTTGCGGGATGAAAAGCTGATAAAGCAGTGAAATGTTTATTATATTGCCGCTGATTAAATTAATTAGAAATGAATTATAAACATTGTTTTTGTCATTATTAAAAATAAAAAAAAAAGTTATTTTTAGCTGGGTGATGGTGATGTCGGAATGCTGACAGAGGTCGGTGGTGATGAAACGATCACGTGAGTATGACGTGGCTTTGGGGGGGAGGGAGATCTTATCAGCCCATGTACTTGAGTTTGGCTTCTTTTGGCAGACAGACAGCACATTGTCTTCTTATGTCTAGTCATCATCCAAACATGCCCAGCACCAAGACCACCCATGCTTTTATCATATAATTATATTATATATGACTCAATGAGCATGCATTTTGACCATGGAATTGCAAATATTTAATCTAAAAGACTCAAATGAATTGAGTAGTGGGTTCCCAAGGTTTTGGGGATTTTAACTAAGTTGGTTTTGGACCAAACTCATAAACTAGCTAGCTAGTTGGAGTTAAAGACCAGCAGAGTTAGTTTAGGAACTAAAACACTTGTGGATAAAGACATGGGAATGTCCAATCTTGTCCCTCTCAATACCCCACTTAGGGGAATCCAAGTTTCTACTTTATATTTGTCAATCCTTTTTTACATGAATAGCAAGTAGTATAATCAGAAAATTGATTTAATTGAGGTGAAATTTAATGTTCATAAAAATTGATAAATATTTTTCATTACAGCGGAAGAAAAATAAAATTATCTTATTAACAATTTTAGACTTTTCGTTAATTATAGGACACGGTTTAATAATTTGACATTCGTATATTAAAGTTATCTTATTGTTTTTAACTGGATAATAAGCTCATAAATAATAATATTAGACTTATTTTATATTTTAAAGGAGGTATTTTATATTGTCTTATTTATTGAGTCACACACATAGCGCTCAGAGCCAATCCTTTCCTCGAAATTAAAGATTCATTTGCCAACTTCCTTTATCTACATTATTCCATCGACCATAAGTTGTTCACCTTGGTGTGGCATTAGACGTCGTTATTCTAAGGGCTTTAATCGCATACTCTTTCATCCTTAAATACCCACTTATGTAAGGAATGAGTATACAATAAATAAAATAAAATATTTCATATTCAATTGTCCCGTTTATCTTCTAGTTGTCTCGAATAATTATTGTTTGTGTTTACTATATCTTTTGTACCACTTACTTATATGTTATGTTAATACACGTTAGCTATCTTAACTTGCCACTAGACTATTGCGTAGACATTTCATTATCGAATTCATGTTCATAGACATTGGGATATACTGACTTAATAGACAAGAGTGTTAGCAAATATCACATGAATCTGACTTTGTGACACTCAAAAATCTGCCTGAAAATCAGTTGCCATAAAAGCTACATAATTTAGAATGTATTTTATCATATAAATTTTTGGAAGGTCTGGCGTTACTCTTTTCAGTAACATGGTCGTCGTTGGTTGCTCGCAACAAGAAAACTGAAGATTACTTACCGAATATTTGATCGGTAATCTAAAAAATTCGGTCGGTAATATTTGACTCATCGGTAATAAATTATTGATCAAAATAGCATTGGTCGGTAACATTCCCGACCGACTATATTTCGATCGGTAAATTTACTGACCAAATGAATAAATAAATAAATAATTATATTTTACTTTAAGACGTAAATATTTTCCAAAATATAAAGTGGTTCATAAAATTATATATATTACCAATCTTTAAATCATAAGTTTCAAAATAAAATACAATATCAATATGTTTTGACGAAAAAATGGATAAAAAGGTATCCTTATATTTACAAGAGAATAATAATTTCAAACTAGTTATTTTCAAATACTCATATATCTTTCATCCGGACTCTAAATCATGATATGTAAAAATATATGTATACTTAACATACATCCTTGTAACTTTCATCAACAAATCTCTCTCAAATTCGAATTTATGTAAGGTCAAAATTAGCTCCAAATATATTATTTGCACGTACTTAGCATTATCCTTCATTATTGTCATATTTTTATCTCAGTCACTTTGGTGACTTAAAATTGCATTATGTGTGCCTCAGTCACATTACTTACCTTCAGTTTCATTATTTACTTTAGTCATATTACCGACCCTCAGTCATATTGAGCATAGTCACAATAACATTTACTTAAGTCATATTTTTACCCACAATCACAATGTGACTATCAGTTGAGTGATTGATAATTTAATCATTGGTGTACCTCAGTCATATTGCTAACCCTAAGTCATATTGACCACAATCACAATTGATACTTCAATTATATTGTCAACCCTCAGTCATATTGAGCACAACTACAATTGAAATCTCAATTACATTTTCGACCGTGAATCACACTTGAGGCCTCAGACATATTAGTTATCTCAGTAACATTGCTAACCCTCAATCATA
This sequence comes from Zanthoxylum bungeanum, assembly GCA_019454045.1. Taxonomy (NCBI): domain Eukaryota; kingdom Viridiplantae; phylum Streptophyta; class Magnoliopsida; order Sapindales; family Rutaceae; genus Zanthoxylum; species Zanthoxylum bungeanum. The sequence goes on from SKCR01014349.1 coordinate 11,380, forward strand.
TTGAGTATAGTCACATTGTAGTTAGCTATATTATTTTTACAAATAGATATAAAATGATTGTCAATTAGGTGTGACTGAATGTGTATTTTTTAGCCACAATCACAATGAGACTATAAGTGATTTCATCCGCATGCCAAAAAATCGAAGAGAAATTAATATTTGGTGTGTATTTAAAATAAAAATAAGTGATTTCAAAATACAGTGCTCAAAGGGTCGGAGATAAAAGGCTACAAAAATATTTGAACTTGTTCCCCCTTTATTTTTTAAGGAAAAGCCAAAAAAAAAAAAATTACTGATCACGTAAACAAAATTTTATTTTTTTTCTTTATAAAGGTAAAAGTGAGAAAAAAATAGGTCAAGCCCGTTATTAGTAAAAAAAAAAAGACTAAACTGGAATTAAAAAAAGACTAAATAGTAAAATAACTTAAAATATTAGGATTAAAGAAAAAATAAATTAAGAAGTGTGATTTTTCTATAATAAGTGCTGGGAAATATAAATTTTTTTAAAAATATCCATTAATTAAAATAATTATTTCAACCTCTCTTATAAAATAACATATAATTTACTAGTTTTTTTCATTAATTTTGCAGGGGCTACTAGTCTACAATAATATGTTATGAATAAAACATTTTGTTTGTAGTAAATACAATAGATTGGATTTGGGATTAGCATGTTGGATTTTATTTTTATTTTTTTTTGGTTTCAGATATAATGGGCTTGCATCGATAAATATTGTTCCACTGTGACCTAGCTAGTGCGTCATGAGTTCAAATCTTGGAAATAATCTATTCACAATAGTAAAATTGTGTACATCAAGTCTCTTCCCTTGTAGGAAGACTGCATACTTGCCTAGAAGGGATGTGACGTTTTACTTGCTCAATTTAAGCTCAAGTCGAATGATTTAACGACGAGATTTTAAATATTTCAAAAAACAAAACTTCGTTCCCAAACCTTATAATGGCAGGAACCTTAGGTGCGCTGTACTGGTTTTTTGGGTAGATTTTCCCGACATAAGTTCAGAGACATACATTGTTTGTTTGTGAGACAACACTCACTTCATTAAAAAAATAAGTAAATATTTGATAACATGCAAGCACGAACGAAAGCAAAACCAAATATCATAAAATTGGAAACACAAGGAGAGACAAAACCACCGTCAGATCCCAATACCGATACACCAACCCCGGCTTCATTTGAAGAACTGGGAATTAAATTAAATATCTTTCAAAATTCAAAAAAATAACAGCAACATATGGGCATTGATATTGAAGCCCCTTTAAGATTTACAAGAATCGAACTTACTCTTGAATAATGCAATGCATATGCAGCAGCAGAAGCCCGAAGCAACCATAGGCATAGCAGCCTGTAAAATAATAAATGTGTTGTGTTGTGTTTTTTTTGAAAAACGACAAATCGGATCGAGAAAAAAGCAGTCAACGTTGGGCTAACGTCAGCATGCAGAGAGAGAGGAACAAAAGCTGAGAAAGGCCGTCATGTCGTACGCTTTAACGGCTCATGAAAGAGTGGAGTATAATAATGTACATTGTTTGTGTAAAGGCGTGTTTGCGTCAGTCTTTTGCTGGCTTTTTGGCTTTTGCTTGAAAGCATAAAAAAATAAAAAAGCAAAAGCAAATATTGGGGCATGCCAAACAGAAAATTTGGTCAAAGTTGGGAGACCAAGCAACACACATGACAGAAATTCTCTCCCTAATTGCCCAACAGTTACTGAAATGCCCACTTATTATTATTATTATTATTATTATTATTATTATTATTATTATTTCTTCATTAAATTCTTTGTTTTTGTTTTAGGGCATGCAAAGATTTGTTCTTAAACATAAGTGGGGATGGGATCATGGGACCCTCGTCTTAAAAGTTTTTAAGGTTACAGTGATTGGTGATGTTTTGAATTGTTTCTTCTTAAAAAATAATTATAATAAAAATGGGACTAATTTGTAAATTAGCTTGTAGATAAAAAAATGTTAGAGCACCAGAAAATATATGTACCTTAGAGTTTGGGAATAAGAAAGAATTTTAGTTTCCAACAATACTCGTCATATTTAAATTTTCATTAACCATACTCTTTAAATTTAGGAAAAAGAAATGATTCCTTAAACATAATGTGGGAAAATATGCATAATATATACACAATGTATTAGTTTTGTTTGCTATTTTGAAGCACAATTTGAAATGAGATCCACTTATGGGAATTACATAAGTAATTCGAGTTTCTTCTATGAATACTTCAAAATGAGAATATTCCATAAAATGTATATTTTAAAAAGGAAAATTAAAATAAATGAAACTTTTCCCACATGGCAAAGTAACTGAACCTAGAAGGGTTAATATATATATATTTTCTTAATTGTAAAATGGTAAGGATTTATGGAAAGAGACTCTTACTACGGACACAAATTTGTATAGGGTGAAAATCAAAGTCTGATTTAGGTCTATTCGCCTTGAACCAATATGCACCTATATATTCTATGGACACAAATGTGCCACAAATCGAGCCATTCGGGTTAGCCATATTTTGCTAATTTCTTTTTAATTTTCTGATGATTTTTTTATCATCTGTAACTATAGCAGCCCATGATGTGTGTTGGGTCTATGTGTGTTGGCAACTTCTGTAACAAAACAAGTTCAATTGAGTAATAATAAGTCTTAAAGATCTCGGAGCAATTGGACAATTATTTGGAAGACTTTGCATGAAGATATCATAAGCTCATTCGTGTTGTGTTTGTTTTTACGTTTTAATGAGGTTCGTTAGTATCATGTTCGTACTCACATTCAAACAAATTTGGGTAGAGGCTTCTCGTGCATGGTACGTTCTTCATCATGTGCGAACGAAATCTTCCAGAGAGCTCAAGTTCATTGTGCGTTCGTCAGGCCGTTCGAACGAATTTGTGGAACATTGTGCGTTCATCACGCGTGCGTTGGGCGTTCAAACGAGACTGCAGGATTTGGTTATTTTGGACACATTTTCAAGATTTTTCACGACTAGGAAAATCCTACCTATTTAAACAAAGCCTTAGCCACTTTATCTTTGGTTGGTTGTTTTGTTGGAAACACAATTCTCAGAGCCTACTTGTTTCTTTAATATTGATAATACACCTCAAAGACTTTATTGATTCATTTGTCTTCTATATTTCAATGAGATTGTTATTTGATAGCCATCAACACAAACACAATTCTAGCTAATACTCTAAATCTTCAGAGTTCTAAGGTGAAGATTGGTAGTCGAAATTCTAACATTGCGAGTTTGCGATTTTGATTCACTCGGAGACTTTAGAGGTTCTGAAGAAAGCTGTTTGGTACAGGCTCGATGAGTTCTTCTAATTATCACAGTCTATAGGTATAGAAGTGGGCAAAGTTGTTACTTAAGGTTTTATACCATCACTGTAAGTTTTCTCTATTATAATGGATTCAGGTGGTAGCATGTACTCACGTTCGAACGAAATTAGGCAGAGGCTTCTTAAGTAGGCAAAGTTTATTTTCAAAAGAATATTTTTAAATGCTTAGGAGAATATTTTTATTTTTTATATCTGCTATTTATATTCAATTTATTTTTCATGGGTATATTATTGTTTGTGGCTATTTCAGGTGGTGAGCAGATTATTTATGGTAGCATTGCATCTTCATCAACTTCAATATCATTTGTTGATTATGTATTAGATTGAGTCACATTGTAATAAGTTTCTGTCTTGATGGTTGATAGTTGGCTATTTTATTTTTGCATCTATTATCATAATCTTTGTATTATGTGGTTTTATCACGGAATGCCAATGGGGGAACTTGTTGAGTCTATGTGTGTTGGCAACTTCCATAACAAAACAAGTTCAATTGAGTTATAATGAGTCTTGAAGATCTCAAAGTAATTAGAAAATTATTTGGAAGACTTTGCATGAAGATATCAGAAGCTTGTTCATGCTGCTTTTGTTTTTATATTCAAACAAGGTTCGTTAGTGTTACATTTATACTCATGTTAGAATGAAATTGGGTAGAACTTCTCATGCATGGTGCGTTCTTCATCTCGAGCGAATGAAACCTTACAGAAAGCTGAAGTTCATTGTGCGTTCAACAGGTCGTTCGAACGAATTTGCAAACATTGCACATTTGTCACACGTGCGTTAAGCGTTCGAACAAGACTGTGAGAATTGATTATTTTAGACGTGTTTTCAAGGCTTTTCAGGACTAATAAAACCCTACCTATTATTTAACATCCCGGCCGAAGCCAGGATACTACCGGCAGGAGACAGGAAAACCCATCTCCATGAGCCTCTGATGTTACTAAAATTTCGGCATGACCTCTACTAAAAATCATAAAACCTGGATCAAAGTCCAGCACTTCGAGGTGACCTGAAAATAAATTCAAAAGAAACCATCTCAACTCATGCAAATAGGCATCCGTCCTGACAAATCTCAACTCATATACAAATAGGCCTTCGGCCTGACATAGACAAATAAATACAACCAACTACGTGCTCAACACGATTAAAAATTATACATATGATACAAATAAATAAAACTAAAACTGTGGGAGCCCATTACACACTCCAGAACCATCGAACGACTCAAGACCGACTTGATTGCATCGAGGTGATCTGTTGTCCACAAGACGCCTCTAGAATCTTCTAGCACTGTAAATCCAATGTGAACCTACAAAACTAGCAAACAGTCGGGGTGTGAGTTAGAAAGCTCAGTAAGTAACTCACGTTTTATGTAAACTTATCAAGTAACAATAAGAACTTAAATAGAAATCTGATATGTGAAGTACACAAACTTATAAATCTCATCTTCACCTGATGGCCGTTTACTTATATTAAACTTGGATAATTTACTCACTGTACTGAATGCAACAATGTAGTAAATTTATCTTCTTGATTCCACATTATATTTCACATCTACGGAATTCTGGTATCTTTCATACACAAATCTAGAAGTACTCAACCACATACATACATACTTTTTTTTTTCCGCACTGTAGCTATACTTTATATATAAGCAACATCAAATCTGTGTATGTATTCAACCACATACATACATACTCTTTTTTCCGCACTGTAGCTATACTTTAAATATAAGCAACATCAAATTTCTCCTAATCGGAACTGTTGGACAATTATGACCCATAGCGTCACTATTTGTAAAAGACATTGTGGTTTTTGTACAAATTAACTATGTGACACTGGAAATTGCATTTTATCATTTTGTAATTAGATTACTTGTATATATAAATGATAAAAATCCTTATGATTAGTTCTGGATTATAAGATATGAGACAATATCAATCCACAAAGGTTTAATCATTAAATATCCATAGTCGTAGTATTATCGAGACTGGACATCGATAATACAGAATAGACTAGTATTGCACTTGTGCGCGTTATGGAAGCGTAACAGCATAGTTCTCATATATTTAAGTATTGGATACTTATGCAAGTGTGATATGAGGTTGTGTTTACTGATGGTACGTAAACAGATTCGCTCTGGATAGACCCCGCAAAATCCCATTGGTAGTATGACTATGTGTCAATGGGAATCTGTTTCAAGGTAGATGTATTTGGTCTTAACCTGAGACTTGCATCGCTAGTACTTGCGATAATCAATACGCTTTGGTTTTGGTAGCCCGGGACTTTAACAGGTTCTGTGTACGCCTCTTCTGGGTTTATTGAGAATCGTAGTGTATTGGGTGTGATGTCAAGACGGAAGTATCACTTCAGTCATATGGAGATGATGATCACACATGGATACATAACTGGTTCTCTATTATGTTGTAACTATCGGGATAATATGACAAGGTCATGATTATCCGATTATAGAGACTAGTTTCTTGTGATCCGATATATGCTTCGTACGGGGCAGACACTATTCCAGCCTCAGGCCTTGCATGTGACATCTGATACTGGATCGCAATACGCAATACGCAATACTACGTATACTACGCATGACAAAGATTATATATTCCTTAAAGAATATTTCTGGAGAATTGGGTAGGCACGACGCTTTGCTAGAAGCCAATCATGTCTCGTAAATCGGTAAGAACGTGGTACCAGGTACGCACGTGTTCGGATAGTCCGACGACCTGATTTACTGTCAATATATCCAGGGATCTCATTGGTCGTTTCCCGAAGATTCACCGATGACGTATGACTCGAGAAAAATTAATCTGGGATTAATTACGGCGAGAATTTATCAGGGATAAAATTCTATTAGAAGAGAGAGAACGATTAGTTTAGAATTAATCGATAAAATAATATATTTGATATATTAAATGAAATTAGATTTCGACGCGAAATTAAAATTGGATTTTAATTCGGGCGAATGAATTAATTTAGAGTTAATTCACGAGCGACTTTCGTAATAATTTTGCGAGGCACTATTATTTAATTAAATTATATTTAATTACGTCGCAACGGAAAATTAGTTAATTCAGAATTAACAAACCCGAGCCCAAAATATGTTTGCGGGCCCACTCAGATTTTGAATTAAAGTGAGGCCCACAAGTCACATCACAAGTCACATCATTAGTCACATTTTGTGATGGAAATCACATCAACTTTGAGTGATGTGACACAAGTCACTTTTGGTGATGGAGGTTGTTGAGAGCATTAATTGCAATTTTGGCTCTCAACACTTTTTTTTGTTTTTGGTTTTGAATAAACCATTTACAACTTTTGGTATTTGACTTAGTAATTGTTTTGAAACAAAAAAAAACAAGTCATTCCTCTCTTTCTTCTCTCCACCATTCACGCCCAAAGCACTCTTTCTTCTTCCTCTTTGCTTGGCCGAGAGTTACAAGAAGGAAAAAGAAATTTTGTAGCAATTGTTCCTAAGCTAGCACTTAAAAGGAATCATACAAAGGTGATAGGGAAACCATCCTTTGAGTTTGGAATCCTTCTCAAGCTTGGAGCTCATCAACTTCAATCCTACATAAGGAAAGCTTGGAGACTTTCTAAGGAGCAAAGATTTTTGTTCTCTACACATCCTCTCTACCGATCTTTGTAAGTATTATTCCGCTATACTTTTCTTTTGTATTCACATTATTTCATACTTTAAATGTTCTTGGGATGATCTTAGAGACCAGCAATGGTATCAAAACCTTATTGAGCATGAAATTGAACTTAAGGTTTATATTCATGATTTGGGTATTTTTTTTTTATTTAAGCATGTTTTGATCAAATTGTTTGTTTGAGTATGCTTATATAATGTTAACTTAGAGTTGTGCATGATCAATTTGAAAAAATTTAATTGGATTAATTTTCCCCAAATGCTTAGGCTTGGCCGAATACTTAAGAACCCTAGGTCATGGTGATTATTTTGTTTTTTAAACCATTGGATGTGTTTAAAATGCTTGGATATATTGATTTGTGATTTAATCGGATTGAAATAGAAATCGGATATAAAAATCCTTCCATTGCCGTGACCAAATGAGCATGTTAATGACTTGATTTTGGTTCAATAATGTTAGACATGTGTTGAATATAATAAAGCATGATTAATTGATTAAATAAATATTTTGGAAATGTTAATTTAAATAATTAATTAGTGCAATACACTTTAATTAATTAAATTGTGAATTTGGAATATTAGAATTTAATTAATTGGGCTTAATTTGGAATTGGGCTAAAGTTGTTGTATTTGGCCCTAATGGGCTTGGTTGGGTCAAGATGGTCTAGGACAATTGGATTGGATCCAAATTGGGCATAAAACCATTCCATTAAGTCCAAATATAATAAATGGGCCTTTAAATAATTAATTGGGCCTAATGGGCCAAAATTAATTTTGTGGCAAATGGTGATTCCTTATTGGGCTTTGGTTGCCAAAGTCCATGCCTTGATAAATTAATTGAAAGTCCATTGGACTTTAATTAAATTGACATTGGATGTTAATTGGGCTTTGAGACCTATTAAGATTAGATTTAGAATCTAAGTCGTAAAGGCACATTAAAAGTGTAATTATTTAATTTAGAATTAAATATAGAATTAGTATTGAATACAAATTGAATCGGATTTAAATTTGTAGTTCGATATAATTCAAGAATTCGTACTTTGAGTACTTATTCTTAAACGAGTTGGACTCGCGCAAATCAAATCGTTGTTTGAACATTGGATGATCACTTAATTCAAAGATTAATTAATTGGATTAGATTGATTGAATAACATGCTTTGTGTGAATACATGGATGTGTTGTATGAATAATGTATATCAGATGGATATTAGATGGGTGAGGGCAATTTTGGAAATTGTTGTAATAAATTTAGAATTTATTAAATTGGACATGTGTGTCCAGCCTTTATCTCTCGATTCTTTGTAATTCTCTTTTCACCAATTCCCCTCAATGTAATGAGGTTTCTTTGATGTATTATGTAATTGGGTAGAAGTTAAAATAGTGCTAGTCGGGGAGAGGAAATATAGTGATTTGTTCTAGGAATAATTTGTTAGATATCCATCCGCATATCATTATTAATTTATTTATCGCGCCTTATTATGCTTTTAGAATGCATGCTTAATTGTGTATGATGAGACCTAATCAAAGATAATTAAATGGTTGCCAATTACGCGAAGAACCCTCAACAAATATTAAGCGTTTTCCTTCCATTGAATGATTTATTCTCAAGATCCAAGATTGGCACTGGTTTGTTGGCCAAAGTCAAGACCTTTGTCCATCGCGGATGTGTTTGAATCATGAAGGCTTTGTTCCATATCGTATGTCTTACCCAAGTTATGATTTGTTGGCCAAAGTCAAGATCACTTCTTGTTCATCGACATCGATTACGAAGCTTTCCAAGGTCAATGGGTCCCGGTTAACTGGAATCATTAAGCTTGTTGAGCCAAAACCAATGATTAGTTGATTCAGAGGAAAAATGTTAGGAAAATATATTGGATATATCGACATATATATATATATATGTTTCGGACTTGGAGGTCCACCTACCGGATCTAGGAATTGGATTAGATCCAATTGATCTTAGAGATCTAGCTAGTTAAATATCATACAGCTTGTTGGCCAAAGTCAAGGTTGTGTGTTATTTAACAGGATCCTAGCCCACTAGGAAACTAAGTTTCCCGAGTACTCAACAGAGGGTTAGAGGCTCGCCGAAAAATAGTGGGAGGCCAGTATTGAATTTGCAATTTCGTTCAATTACTTGGCATTACGCGCTTTCAAATTATTTCGTCAATTATATATTATTAGTTGGACTAACATTCTATTATTTTTCTTGTAATAGTTGGACTGTACCCAAATATCGTTAATTTAATAGTTTGACTATTGCAATTAAGATGGCTGGAAAGATCAGAGTTAGAGACATTATCATGGGCGAAAATGTCTTTAATGGCGCGAACTTTTCTGATTGGGATATGAACCTCAGGATTGTCCTGGGGGCTAAGAGGATGCTCTATACGATAGAGAGACCCATCGGGACTAAGCCCGGAAATGAGCAACCGCTTGAGCTTGAGCTTTGGAAGATTCATAGCGATGACAACTCAACTGCTCAGTCTGTCATGCTCGCTGCGATGACCCCTCAATTTCGTCGCCAAAACAAGAGATTGGATCCCTATACTATGATGGCAAAATTGAAGGACCTTCACCGATCTAACCATAGATCGCAAAGGTATGAATTGCAGAAAAAGCTCTTTTGCTCTCGAATGTCGGAGGGTACATCTGTTGAGCACCATGTGTCACAGATGATTGCAGACATTGAACAGTTAGGTCAGCTAGGCATAAACTTTGAGGCTGAGACTTCTATAGATTTGATCTTGCAGTCTCTTCCTGATAGCTGGAGCAGGTTCACCATTAACTACAATATGATGAACCAAGACCATACTCTTGGAGAGCTGATGACAATGCTGCGTGAAGTAGAAAAAGAGCTGATGAAGGGCAAAAAGCGCGAGGCATACGTGCTTCAGCATCTCAGTCTCCCAAGGCTTGGCCAAAGGCTACTGGAGGTGTAAAGAAGAAAAAGAAGAAGAAGAATGGCAAGGCCAAATCGTCAAAGTCTTATGGGAAGGCTAAGGACAAATCCCAAAATGTATGTCTGCAGTGTGGCAAACGGGGTCACTGGAAGCGTGACTGCCGTGAGTACAAGGTACATATGAAGGAAATCAAAGCGGGCAAGGCACCGGCTTCAGGTATGTTTGTAATAGAAATAAACATGTCTACTTCTAGTTTTAAAAATTGGATTTTTTATTCTGGTTGTGGTACTCATATATGTACTGATGTGCATGATCTGCGGATTATCAGGAGACTGGCCTCATGAGAGATTGACCTCCGCGTTAGAAATTGGACTCGAGTCGCCGTTTTGGCCGTTGGGACTTATATTTTGGAATTGCCATCAGGGCATGTACTTAATCTTTCAGACTATTATTATGTACCTAGTTTGACTATGAATATTATATCTGTATCTTTATTGGCCCAATGTGGCTATACCTTTTGTTTTTAGAAACACTGTGTGTTTTATGTATAAAAATGATATGGAGATATGCAGTGCTGATGTAGATAATGGTCTTTATATTTTGAATATAAATCTATCTCAAACATATAATGTAACAAACAAAAGGCATAAACTAAGTAACAAATATGAAACTTATATGTGACATTGTCGTCTAGGACACATTAACAAGACTCGCATATCCAAACTTTCGAAGAGTGGATACTTGGACGGATTTGATCCAAATTCATATGACGTCTGCGAATCTTGTTTATTAGGCAAAATGCCTAAAATACCTTTTAGCGGAAAGGGTGCACGTGCCACTGAACTGTTAGCCCTTGTTCATAGTGACGTATGTGGGCCCATGTCTAGCCAGGCTAGAGGTGGATATGAATATTTCGTAACCTTTACGGATGATACGTCGCGTTATGGTTATGTGTATCTTATGAGACACAAGTCGGAAACCTTTGAGAAATTCTAAGAGTTTCGACACGAAGTAGAAAAACAGACCGGTAAAAGTATTAAAACATTACGGTCGGACTGTGGTGGAGAATACTTGAGCAATGCGTTTATTGATTACTTGAAAGAGTATGGTATTCTTTCACAGTGGACTCCTCCCGGAACACCTCAATTAAACAGTGTGTCTGAATGGAGAAACCGAAATTTGTTGGACATGGTAAGGTCTATGATGAGTCGTACAGAGCTACATATTTCCTTCTGGGGATATGAATTGAACAGTGTAATACTTATTTTGAATAAGGTTCCGTCAAAGTCTGTTCAACAGACTCCATATGAAATATGGACAGGAAAGAAACCGAGATTCTCATTCCTTAAGATTTGGGGTTGTTGGGCATACGTCAAACGTTTGAATGGTACCAAAATTGAACCCAAATCAGATAAATGTCTATTTATAGGATATCCTAGGGAAACCAAAGGATATTACTTCTATCACCCTCAAGAGAACAAAGTATTTGTTGCTCTACATGCGGTTTTTCTTGAGAAGGAATTCCTAAATGCAGTGGTAAGTGGGAAGAAAGTAGAACTCAATGAAAATCGGAGTGACACTGTTTCTGGCACAGAATCCTTAACGGAACATGAACAGTTCATCAGGGATGAAACTGTACCACAATGTTCGAATACACAAGAACCGCGTAGGTCGGAGAGAGTCAGAAAACAACATGAGAGGTATGGGTTTCTGATCTTACCTCATGTGGATATTAATCTTATTGAGGAAGACGAACCAGCTACGTATGAGGAAGCGATATAAGGTATCGAATCCGGTTTATGGAAAGATTCCATGAAGTCCGAAATGGATTCCATGTACACCAACCAAGTTTGGACACTGGTTGATGCACCAGAAGGCGTAAAGCCTATTGGTTGCAAATGGGTCTTCAAGAGGAAGACCGTTATGGATGGCAACATATAAACGTACAAAACTAGGCTTGTAGCGAAGGGTATCGTCAACGACATGGTGTCGATTACGATGAAACTTTTTCACTCATTGCCATGATTAAATCCATTCGGATTGTGCTTGTTATTGCTGCATATTTCGATTACGAGATATAGCAGATGGACGTCAAAACCGCTTTCCTTAACAGAAACCTTTTGGAGGATGTTTATATGCAACAACCTGAAGATTTTATCGTACCTAAACATGCAGACAAGGTTTGCAAGTTAAATCGATCCATTTATGGATTGAAGCAAACATCGCGTTCTTGGAACCAACGTTTTGATGAGATCATAAAAGAATATGATTTCATTCAAAATGATGATGATCCTTGTGTATATAATAAGGTTAGTGGGAGCGCACTGATATTCATTGTCCTTTATGTCGATGATGTATTGCTTATTGGTAATGACATTCTCATGCTACAATCGGTGAAAGCTTGGCTTTCATTAAAATTCTCCATGAAAGATCTGGGAGAAGCAGCCTTTATTCTGGGAATAAAGATCTACCGGGATAGATCTAGAAAGCTGCTTGGACTCTCCTAGAGCACGTACATTGACAAAGTGTTGAAGAGATTCAACATGGAACAGTCTAAGAGGGGACTATTTCTAGTGTCACATGGTGTCACTCTATCTAAAGACATGTGTCCTAAAACTCAAGATGAGAGAGAGACAACATGAGTCGGATCCCGTTCGCCTCGGCAGTCGGATCGATCATGTATGCCATGATATGTACGCAACCTGATGTCTCGTATGCTTTGAGCATGTGTAGTCGCTATCAGGCCGATCCAGGTGAAGGTCACTGGATGGCGGTTAATAATATCCTTAAGTATCTTAGACGAACTAAGGATCCTTTCTTAATCTATGGAGTTGGAGAACTTGAGGTAACTGGGTTTACTGATGCAAGTTTCCAAACCGATAAAGACGACTGTAAGTCGCAATCTGGGTACATATTTTGTTTGAACAACGGAGCAGTAAGCTGGAAATCTTCCAAGCAAGAGACTGTTGCCGATTCAACAATAGAAGCAGAGTATATTGCTACAGCTGAAGCAACAAAAGAGGTAATTTGGATTCGTAAATTCCTAATTGGATTAGGAATAATTCTGTTAGCAGCTGAGCATGTTCCATTGTATTGTGACAATAACGGGGCTATAGCGCAGGCTAATGAACTGCGATCTCATCACGATCCAAGCATGTTCTTCGACGTTTCCATCTAATTCGTGAGATCATATATCGTGGCGATGTGAAGATCGAGAAGGTCGCATCAGAGGATAACATTGCAGATCCGCTGACGAAAGCTATTCCTCAGCAAAAGATCGAGCGATATGTACATAGTTCAGGTGTTAGATGATTGAGTGACTGGCTATAGGCCAAGTGGGAGATTATTGGACAATTACGACCATAGTGTCACTATTTGTAAAAGACATTGTGGTTTTTGTACAAATTAATTATGTGACAATGGAAATTGCATTTTATCATTTTGTAATTAGATTACTTGTATATATAAATGATAAAAGTCCTTATGATTAGTTCCAGATTATAAGATATGAGATAATATCAATCCACAAAGGTTTAATCATTAAATATCTCTAGTCATAGTATTATCGAGACTGGACATCGATAATGCAGAATAGACTAGTATTGCACTTGTGCGCGTTATGGAAGCGTAACAACATAGTTCTCATATATTTAAGTATTGGATACTTATGCAAGTGTGATATGAGGTTGTGTTTACCGATGGTACGGAAACAGATTCGATCTGGATAGACCCCGCAAAATCCCATTGGTAGTATGACTATGTGTCAATGGGAATCCGTTTCAAGGTAGATGTATTTGGTCTTAACCTGAGACTTACATCGCTAGTACTTGCGACAATCAATACGCTTTGGTTTTGGTCGTCCGAGACTTTAACAGGTTCTGTGTACGCCTCTTCTGAGTTTATTGAGAATCATAGTGTATTGGGTGTGATGTCAAGACAGAAGTATCACTTCAGTCATATGGAGATGATGATCACGCAGGGATACAGAACCGGTTCTCTATTATGTTGCAACTATCGGGATAATATGACAAGGTCATGATTATCCGAATATAGAGACTAGTTACTTGTGATCCGATATATGCTTCGTACGAGGCATACACTATTCCAACATCAGGCCTTGCATGTGACATCTGATACTGGATCGCAATACGCAATACTACGTATACTACGCATGACAAAGATTATATATTCCTTAAAGAATATTTCTGGAGAATTGGGTAGGCACGACGCTTTGCTAGAAGCCAATCATGTCTCATAAATCGGTAAGAACGTGGTACCGGGTACGCACGTGTTCGGATAGTCCGAGGACCTGATTTACTGCAAAAATATCCATGGATCTCATGGGTCGCTTCCCGAAGATTCACCGATGATGTATGACTCGAGAAAAATTAATCTTGGATTAATTACGGCGAAATTTATCAGGGATAAAATTCTATTAGAAGAGAGAGAACGATTAGTGTAGAATTAATCGATAAAATAATATATTTGATATATTAAATGAAATTAGATTTCGACGCGAAATTAAAATTGGATTTTAATTCGGGCGAACGAATTAATTTAGAGTTAATTCGCGAGCGACTTTCGTAATAATTTTGCGAGGCACTATTATTTAATAAAATTGGATTTAATTACGTCGCAACGAAAAATTAGTTAATTCAGAATTAACGAACCCGAGCCCGACATGTGTTTGCGGGCCCACTCAGATTTTGAATTAAAGTGGGGCCCACAAGTCACATCATTAGTCACCTTTTGTGATGGAAATCACATCAACTTTGAGTGATGTGACACAAGTCACTTTTGGTGATGGAGGTGGTTGAGAGCATTAATTGCAATTTTGGCTCTCGACTTTTTTTTTTTTTTTTTGGTTTTGAATAAACCATTTACAACTTTTGGTATTTGACTTAGTAATTGTTTTGAAACAAAAAAAAAAAACAAGTTATTCCTCTCTTTCTTCTCTCCACCATTCTCGCCCAAAGCACTATTTCTTCTTCCTCTTTGCTTGGCCGAGAGTTACAAGAAGGAAAAGGAAATTTTGTAGCAATTTTTCTAAGCTAGCACTTAAAAGGAATCATACAAAGGTGATAGGGAAACCATCCTTTGAGTTTGGAATCCTTCTCAAGCTTGGAGCTCATCAACTTCAATCCTACATAAGGAAAGCTTGGAGATTTTCTAAGGAGCAAAGATTTTTGTTCTCTACCGATCTTTGTAAGTATTATTCCGCTATACTTTTCTTTTGTATTCACATTATTTCATGCTTTAAATGTTCTTGGGATGATCTTAGAGACCAACAAGAACTAACTTGTTATCTACCAAACCACCCAATACTCAACTCTTACATTAATATCACAATCGATCATGCATCTCAATATACAATTTATACAAAGTATATTCTCATAGCATACTATGATACTACTCATCAAATAGAACTGGATATCACTGAACTTCCATATCAAAGAAAATATCTCAAGAAAACTAATCATTCTGAAAATTCTTTTCTTGTGTGAAAATAAATTTCTTCATGTGAAACTTTTCTGGAAATATTTTTGTCTATAAAACTCTGAGATCCTCTTAAAACTATTTCTCTTGAAACTCTTTCATAAAACTATCTTTTCTGAAAATCATGTTTGAAGATATTTTCACTGAAAATCTATTTTTGAAAATCTGCTTCTTGAAATCTAGTTTTGAAAAGGTGTATCTGAATGTCTGCTGAAAAACCTGATGCATAGAGGCTGTTACGTATCGTCGTCCCCTCATACTTCTAACTAGAGTCAGAAGTACAAATCCAACGTATCTTCGTCCCCTAAAGCATGCCATTACCCGTCCCTGAAACTAGGGTCTAGGGGCGTTACGTACCGCCGTCC
Source organism: Zanthoxylum bungeanum (assembly GCA_019454045.1). Taxonomy (NCBI): domain Eukaryota; kingdom Viridiplantae; phylum Streptophyta; class Magnoliopsida; order Sapindales; family Rutaceae; genus Zanthoxylum; species Zanthoxylum bungeanum. The sequence goes on from SKCR01014349.1 coordinate 27,156, forward strand.
CCCTAGCCCTGAAATCTGGTGGTCTTGGGATGTTACGTATCACTGTCCCCCAAACCACAAATCTAGAGCCGGGGTGCAGATCTATGATATCCTTCAGACTCTGAATCTAGTATCTAAGGGCATCTGTCATCCCTAGTCCTGAATTACGTGTGCACACGATATCTGAACTCGTTAATTCCATATCTGAGTCAAGTTACATACTGAGGTGGGTTTTCCTCATGCCTCGAAAATCATAAAATCATGTTTTAAAAGTCACAACTTTCTAAAACATTATTCAAATCATTCTTATTTACAAAAAAACTGGAGATAAATTTGGTTAACGCCCTATGTGTTGAATAGTAAGTCTTGAATCAAATCAATTAAGTAAAATCAACTTGAAAAGAAAGGTCCACTCACTGTAACTATAATCTATGGGCGTTACGTATTGTCATCCCCCTAGTCCTGGGTCTGTATCTGTCAATGTGCACTGTGTCTCCCTCTGGGTATGCAAAATGCATATGCATCATCATAACAACCATATGATCATGCAATGACATTATCCATATACACAACAGCAAAGTCAACCACATTTCATTACGAGCTAGTGACGTCTCACTCATCCAATACATACAAAATGGGCACATACTTCATTTCAACAAACGCATCGATAAGGAAAATGATCGCATGTGTCATTAAACATATCAACACATTTCATACATTGGTTCTACACTCAGACCAAAACTAAACTTAAGTCTGGAAACTCTGTTAAAACTCTTTATAAAACTTTTACATCTCGCGTACTGAAAACGCGTTCTACTATGAGATATGCTTAACTATGAAAATATAACGACAACTTGTGCTAAACTTTTCATGCTGATACTATATTTCTATTTAGAAACCCGACACTATGCATACTTTCAGACAATCTGTTTCTATACATGCTCTTTACGAATCTCACTGTATGTACCTCTCGAAACTCTCATTTCATGCTTTCTAAAACTACATAACTATTATTACTTATTTTTATGAGCCTTCAATCTATACACATATCTAAAAACATAATCAACCATCGTATCTTGTCTACTACGACGAGTTCATAGTGAGATACTTACCTGGGGTCCATGCTATCCTTTATATTTCCCCATATGTAACACAAAATACGAACTGTGAAGGTAAAACTTACTGATAGTAGAAACTCCCAAACTTTCCGGGAAAATCCAAATTAAATTCGTTTTCAATTTCATTACTCATAATACATTCAATACTTATATTACATCATTAAACATTATTCTATGTCAATTCATTAGCTTAAATATGTAAATTATGCGAATCCGAAAAATCTTCCGAAAAGTTTCCAAAAACGCTGCAGAATAAACCTAAGCCCTCCGAACTTCTCTAGAATTACTCAAATAATATCGTATCATCATAATTAATCTATATTCTTAATTATGCTCATTAAAGCACGGATGCATGCAAAACCTGATTTTTACTGGAAACTCGTTTACTTATCATATCGATCCAATTCGCTCTGATTTCTCTCGGATTCGACCATAAACACATATTCAATATACTAATACTCAAACAATTCAATTTATATCATTATGCTACTCTACGAAGCTACTGGAAATATCTGAACATTTAACGGAAAGCTTGAAATTAACGAATTTTTACCGGGAGGTCTTACCGAGATTTCGAGGCCATATACGGATTCCAAATGATCCCACGAACGCGCTGGAATAAAGGGAATTTCGATTGGAGGTACTGTTTATTCAACGTTACTGTTCACCATAACTTCTTCTAATCGTTTTACGTGCAACCGAGCACGGATCAGAAAAATCATCACCGCCATCTTGTATTACTCTCCGAGATCTTCGATTTGGCGGGTGGCTCGGGTCGTGAAATGAATCGACAAGTCGGGATCGGCAAACCCATTTCCGCACCTTTCTCCAATTTTTTCTCGCCGCTCCGGCCGCCTAATAGGGAATCTGTTGGGTTTCTAAGGTCATCCCAAGATCAATCCAAGCATGAAATAGTATGAATACGTAAATGAGAATATCATAAATATACTCACTTTGATCGGATGTTGGATGTGTGTAGAACAAACAATTCCTTTTGAGAAGTGCTCCAAGATCTTTACTTTGAAGATGATGTCCAAGCTCCAAGCTTTGAGATGGATTCCAAGCTCTTGGGATTGGTTTCCCTATCACCTTATATGATTCTTTGATGTGTGCTAGCACTCAGAAAAATTGCAACAATTCTTCATTTGCTCTTAAGAAGCTCACTGCAATGAGAGCTTTTTGGAGAAGGAAAATGGCGTGTGAAGAGAGAGGATGAGAGATGATTTTGTTAACTTGTTTTTGATTTCCAAAATCAAATTTTATGATATACCAAAATCAATATTTGGTATATGTCCACCATCTCACCAACTTGGTGTGTTGGACAAGTCACCAACAACCCACCAAAACCCATCAACAAAAAGTTGATTAAATGACTAGGTGATGTGACTTATGATGTGACTTGTGGGCCCCATTTAATTCAAAATCCGAGTGGGCCTGCAAACACATTCTGGGCTTGGGTTCGTTAATTCCGAATTAACGAATTTTTCGTTGCGACGTAATTAAATCAAATTTAATTAAATAATTATGCCTAGCAAAATTACTATTCACGTCGCTCGCGAATTAATTCTAAATTAATTCGTTCGCCCGAATTAAAATCCAATTTTAATTCCGTTATGAAATCTAATTTCATTTAATATATCGAATGTATTATTTTATCGATTAATTCCAAATTAATCGTTCTCTCTCTTATAATAGTATTTTGTCCCATATAAAATCTCTCTGCAATTAATCCTAGATTAATTATGTTCGAATCATACGTCATCGATGAATCTTCGGGAAGCGACCAATGAGATCTCTGGATATGTTGGCAGTAAATCCGATCGACGGACTATCCGAACATGCGAGTACCTCGTACTACGTTCTTACCGATTTACGAGACATGGCTGGCTTCTAGCAAAGCGCCGTGCCTACCCAATTCTCTAGAAATATTCTTAAAAGAATATATAATCTATGTCAGGCGTAGTATACATAGTATTGCGTATTGCGATCCAGTATCGGATGTCACATGCTAGGCCTGAGGCTGGAATTGTGTCTGCCCCGTACGAAGCACATATCGGATCTCTGGTAACTAGTCTCTATAATCGGATAAACATGACCTAGTCATATTATCCCGATGACTGCAGTACTTAAGAGTACTAGTTACGTATCATACGTGATCATCATCTCCATATGACTGAAGTGATACTTCCATCTTGACATCACACCCAATACACTACGATTTTCAATATACCCAGAAGAGGCGTACACATAACCTGTTAAAGCCCCGGACGACCAAAACCAAAGTATATTGATTGTCGCAAGTATTAGCGATGCAAGTCTCAGGTTAAAACCAAATACACCTACCCTGATTCGGATTCCCATCGACACATAGTCATACTACTAATGGGATTCCGAGGGGTCTATCCAGAGCGAAACTGTTTCCATACCATCGGTAAACAGAACCTCCTATTACACTTGCATGAGTATCCAATACCCAAATATATGAGAACTATGTTGTTATGCTTCCATAACACGCACAAGTGTAATACTAGTCTATTCCGCATTATCGATGTCCAATCTCGATAATACTACGACTAGGGATATTTAATGATTAAACCTTAATGGATTAATATTGTCTCATATCTTATTAATCTAGTACTAATCATATGGACTTTTATCATTTATATATCCCGGTAATCCAATTACAAATGATAAAAGAGCGATTTCCTTTGTCACATAGTTAATTTGTACAACAACACAATGTTCTGTACAAATAGTGATGATATGGGTCATAATTGTCCAACAAAATCGTCGGCCACCACGTGGCCGGCCTGCTCTGGACGAATTCGACGGTGCCAGCATGCACCGCCTAGGCTGGTCGGCCAGCCGTGCGCCGGCCACGCCTCTCTTTCTCTTTCTTCTCCCTCTCTCTCTCGTTTTTCTTCTCTCCTTTTTTTTTTAATGATGAACATTAAAAGAAGCTTTACATATAATACCATTCTTCCAGAAATTACAAAATTGCACCCACTTAAAAGGGTATTTTCGGAAATCAACTATTGTGAAACTATTCTAATGCGAAGTTCAAAAAGTGTTCAACACAAAAATTGTTCGTCTCGGAAAAACGAGTTTGATGGTTCAGAAATCAGCTCAATCAAAGTTTGTTTTCTATCTTTATAGCCGAAACAAGAAACTTTTACGCGTATAATAATAAAATCAGAAATCGCGTAAACGGTTCTTGAAATTACTCGTTTTCCAACGCGATGAAACTTCACTTAAGAACATTCCAATCTATTTTCCAACACCTAGAGCCTTATTTTCGAATATCAATCAGTTCCAAATTCCAAACTTCAATTCGGAAAGTTTCTAGAACTGTTCCGAAAAATATTTGGGATATTACAATTTAAATAAAGTCTTAGCCAATTTACCTTTGGTTGATTATTTTGTTGGAGACACAATTCTTAAAGCCTATACATTACTTGTTTCCTCCATATTGATAATCCACCTCGAAGACTTTATTGATTCACATGTCTTCTATGTTTTGGTGAGATTGTTCTTTGATAACCATCAACACAAACACAACCCCAGCTAGTACTCTAAACCTTCGGAGTTTTATGGTGGAGATTGGTAGTCGAAGTTCCGACAATGCGATTTCGCGGGTTTGATTCACTCAGGGACTTCAAAGATTCTGAAGAAGACTGTTTGGTGCAGGCTCGAAGAGTTATTCGAGTTATTACAGTCTATAGGTATTTGAGTTTGCAAAGTTGTTGCTTAAGGTCTTATACTATCACTGTAAGATTTCTCTATTATAATGGAATTGAGTGGTAGCCTATACCCGTAGTGGTTTTTTATTCTATAAGAGTTTTCCACTCAGTCAATAAAATCTATGTGTTGATTATTTTACTGCTTTGATATATTATTTTGTTTTATATATGTTTAGACTTAATGGTGTTTGATTGAATCATACCATAATAACTAGGGGTGGGCATCAGATCAGATCAAATTAGATCCGATCCGATTCGATTATCAAATCCGATCGAATTGAGTTGGTCCGGTTCGACGAATTTAGAATCGGATCGGATTTTATCCGATCCGATTCGCTCGAATTTTTTTTTATTTAATATGTAAAACGACGTCATTACATATTAAATAAAAAAAATTTGAATTATTTCGGATCGGATTTTATCCGATCCGATCCGCTCGATTTTTTTGACTCAAAACCATATTATGCTTGCAGTTTGTGGTCATGTTGTTTGTACTGTGTACCGAATTCGGATCGGATCGGACCAATCCGATCTGAAATCATCATATTTCGGATCAGACCAATCTGATCCGAAATAATTCGAATCGGATCGAACCAATCCGATCCGAATTCGAATAGGATCGAACCAATCTGATCTGATCCGATCCGATAATTATCGGATCGGATCGAGTTCGATAAGATGATCCGATTCGAATGAATCAAACATCTCAGAGCATTTCGGATCGGATCGGATTCGGATTCGGTTCGATCCGATCCGAATCCGATAATGCCCAGGACTAATAATAACTCTACCTTTGAAGTGTCTTAGATATAGTATAATTGAATAATTCTACATATAAGGTCATAACCATAAGACGAGTGAATTTTCAATGTGCCTATTGAATATAAAATTCAATAAAGAGTTAATCCCGCGGTTATGAAATTAGAAAAGATTTTTCTTTATTTGATAAAATACAACACATATCAGTGAGCAAATGGCAGTTTTCGAAAAACAACGATGTAATTTCCTTTCCTTCGGCGTAAGTTCTACGCACATATGAGTTCGCTTAGGTAATTTAATATATAGTGTTTCAAAGTTACCATTTTCCATTTTATCTTGAGAAACAGATGTTGGTTTCGATCCTAAACACTAAAATAGACGAGAAATCTATTTTAAGAAGATTATGATTCACAAGACTCGGGATTTTTGTTTTAAGTTTCTTTTTTTCTTTCGTTTACAACATCTGTAATCTAAATTTCTGTTCATGCAATTTACTGTTGTAATATATATATATATATATATATATATATATATATATATATTTGTTTATGTTGTTGTTAGCTTTCACTGTGCAACCACATAAACCAATGCTATTATAAAATCAACCGATTGATATTACACTTTTACATAATAAAATATTTTATATTATGTAATGGATATGTAAGAGAATTGTTGAAGTAAAACAACTCATATGACTCTACAAATTAAAAATGATATCATTTTTATGTATGGGGCCATGTAAGAAGTATTGTTAGGGATATTATTTGTTGGAGATGCTGCTTATATAATTGAAAACTTCAACACAAAAATAATATGTATCTCATTAAATGAATCATTTTATTGTGCTATATTTGGTATTATTATCTCATTAGACTCGGTAAAATGTGTATCTTTTTATGATTCATGTTAGTGTCAACTTAATTCTTCTTCGATATTACTTGACATATGACAACGTTATTTTGTTTTTATTTTTCTCACATGGGCACTTAGATGTCTAATTTATACTTATCCAATTCATCTTAATTATGTTTCTCTCATCTTTTCTTCAATTGATACTACATCCACTCTCGAGTTTGTTATTTTATTTATATATATTTTTTAATTATTTTTAATGATACAAAAATGTTATTTATTTTATCTCAAAAATAAATATATAAAAGTACTAATTACTTATTTGCAAGAGAAAATGATAAAATAGGGAGACACTGTCAATCTCTCGTAGGGAAAAATTTATTTGGAAGCACAGCTGCCCATTAAATCATGTTGTGATCAGAATCTTTGTCGGAATATATTTACAGTATTAACCTTATCTTAACCTTAAACATGTTTAGTAGGATACGTAATTAGCTAAATTTAGTTGTGGGTCGCCTAATCATCCCTTTAAAGAGCTCGTGCACGTGCCTTTGTCCACCACTTTGTTAAACCAATAACTAAAATATTATTTATACAATATATTAATTTTATTTTATTAAATTCAACTAATTATATGATAATTAAAATTATCACAATTATATTATTAGATGATATGATAATCTTAATTCGATATAATAATTCTAATTAGAAAACATCAAATTAAACAATTTATTATAGCAAATATGCTCACAACTTTGATGATGATTAACAAATATCTTCATAACAAAAAACCAAAAGAATATTCAAAATTGTGAAAACAAAATCGTAATGGAAAATTAAATTTATCCTGTACATCCCCAATAGATAAGATATGACATTATAGGATGGTAGCTACACCAATGCAAACTGCGGGTATTCTATATCTAGGTAGTTTAATCGGAAATTGGAAGTAAATCGCTCTAATAGTGATTTAGAGTGATTTGAGCAATTTGTTATTAATCGAAAATATTTGGGGATTAATCGAATAGACATATTATCACATAAATAACATATAATTTTAATAAAACATATCCAAATACTATAAGCGCCATTGCACTTATTTGATGATACAACACTCGCGCATTCGCGATCATTACAAAAAGATGTTGAAACATATTGGATGTGAAAACTCAAGCATTTAACAAAGAAATCAAGTGAATTTTTATACATTATGGCTCTCAACATAAGTGAGTTGATAATGTAAGTATTCTAAACTCATATGACTCATACGCTTTCATAAAATGTATTTAAGTCATGTGCATATTGTTTTAATCTTCAAAACTTATATTTCTGCATTGTGACTGCACACCGGCCCCTAAATCGGCATATCGGTGTTCCTGCTCTGCTTTGGGCGGTTTTGCATGCTCTTTGGAATCGAACTACTCCATATCGATTTACTATAACAGCCAGTCTGAAGTTTACACAACTACTAGAGCCGGTCCAGTACATACCGGTCTCCATATCGATCAGTAATCTGGTAGGTCATGCACTTTATGCTCAACAGTCTTATTGGATATAGTCATTTGAATTTACAGGACCGACATACCGATCACTATAGACCGACATATCAGTTTCATGATAGAGAGTTGGGGCAAGTTTCACTTTCATCATAAACTGAATGCCCATTTCATTTTTGCCTAGTTATACAACCTTCATGTATTTTAAAACAGCCATAAATTTCTCTAAGTAGTCAAAATAGAAGCCATCAGCCCAACCATGGCTCTAAACGCACAACTATAATACGACACATGAAAGTTTGCCACAATAAAATATTTATTAAATATCAAATCCGGTTTTACAAAGCAAAAATAAAGAGTTTTCTTTAACCTTCTTCATCATACATTCTCTTGATCATCAAAGCTCACACACTATATTTTCATACACATTTAATGGGCTTGGAATTACTTAGGTTAGCAACTCACACTCTTAATCTTCTTTATCTTTTGTGAGTGCCCAAGTTGAGTTGTAAATCTTTTTATCTTAAAAACTTTTGGTTGTGAAATTTTTTGTTGAGTGTGGATACTCAAAATGGTGGATTTGTGTAAAGGTTTAAGAGTGAACCTATGGACAAAATTCTTGGTGTTGTGTAAATCTTTATAGTGAACCTAGGAACAAAACTCTTGGTTTGTGAGTTAGCCTCGGAAAACTCATGATTTAATGTGTGGATTCACATTTGTTTAGTGTAAAGCTTCAAGCGCGGCTTGGAGGAGTGGACGTAGACATTGTTGGCCGAATCATTATAAATCACGGTGTCAAATTTCTCTATCCCTTTACTCTTTTATTTATCGCAAGTTTATTTTATATCTACATATTATCTAGTAACTTGCTTTAATTTTGGGAATATATTGTTGAGTATATTGATTGAGAAAATTATATATTAGCTTAATAAGTAAAGCTATTAATTAAGTGGCTTAAAATTGACAAGATTTTTAATCCCGGATTATTTTATCACATACACAATTCACCCCCTCTCCTCCCTCCCCCTCTTGGGTATAGTTGTTGTTGTTTAAGTGTGCTTATAGACAATTTCAAATACCACATAAATAACATATAAGTTCAACAAAACATATTAAAATACTACATAAATAACATATAATCGAGCGATTTTTTCAACTAATCAACAGACAACAGTAATGATTTTTTAACAAATCGAATCGGTGGCGATTAATCCCCGATTAAACTGCACACCTCTATATTTCGCCTCATTAAAAATGTGCCACGTGAACATAAGAAAACTTATGACACTGAACTAAAGAGAATACCAATAAAATCCAAAGAGATGCGAATTCCATCCCAGTAAAGTCAAAGTGAAAGTGAAGAAACAAATTTTCATGAAAAGTACACCACACGTGTGTTGTGTAAGTAGGGATAATAATCGGGATGTTCCTCCCAACCGAGACTCATCCGGTCTCGTCTTGATTACTATTTGAGATGGAAAAATCATATCGAATCATGATTGATATATTCAATAGAGACGAAAAATCGTCCCGAATCCCAAATCAAATGGTGCGAGATTCTAAATCCTAATCTGAATTTCAGATTTTTCAAGCTAAAATCAGGATTCATGACAAAAAAAAAATCATTTCAAATCACGACTTTTTTTTTTATTCAGAACAACACATCATCTCGAATTCCTACCGAACGTTTTATTTGGGATAAAAAAAATCATTTAAAATCTCGAATCGAATGGCACAAGATACCGATTGAGATTCAAGTTTCTGAATTTTTTGTCAACCTTAATTATAAGATATCACAAAAAGTCAAGGACCTAATCAATATATGAAAGCTTATAAATGGAATGCATCGCCATTTATTCAATACAACTAATCGAGAGCAAGTTGAGAAATCCTCTTTCCAAAAGTTCTCTTGAGCTCTCCCATTTTGTGTCTCATCTTTTGACTCTAGATCATCATAGACTTACTTGAACATTATAATGCCATTTTAGGTACAAACTCTTATGCCTAAGAAAAAAGACGTAAATATAATAATCTCATCTCCTTCACCAACATAGCCTGCCTCTTGTAGAATTTTTTATATATTGTTGTCAAATTATTGTGTCATTAAACAGTAATATAACATGCAAATCAAACAGATCAACAACCAAAAGTAGATCTAGATGCAAAAACCCTAATACCAGAAAAACTTCAAGACAAACCTGAAATCAAGTTTACAGATTCAATCCAAGTCGAGATCTCTCTGTCCTTAAGAACTTATTGGCCTCGTCACAGGTGCTTACGGATTCAAATTGCCAACGTTCTCCCAGGATAACTTGGATACTTCTTGTTCAAGGAGCACTCCTTAACAAGTATGCGAACTCGGATTCAATGGTGGATCTCTCTCTCAAAAACAAGGAAAACACAATGCCTTCTTTTAGGTTAGATATTCTGTATATATTTTTCTATATTTAATTGGAATAAAAGCCTTCTTTTATAAGGCATGGAGGGGTGCCAATAGGGCACCCCTTGGGGTGGGTTGCAACCCTCCATACACACCCATTTGAACATCCCAATGATACACATATACATATCATGTTTTAAATGAATTTTGAGGAATTTACAACAATCCCCCACAATCTTCAAACATTCATTCAAGCACGTGAGAGAGATACCGTGAGCTAAAGCGCATCGAAATAGGTAGCTTTCGCCTTGAACCTTTCCTAGTGAATGACAATCGGATTTACTTGGCAAACCAGTGACCCTTAGTCTTGAACTGTTCTGCCGTTGGTGTAAACCAAGACAATTGCCAACACACAGCTTTAATTCGACCATTTTCTCGTTCTACGGTTGTGTTCATTTTTGGCCCTGAACAACGGTCCTGGATTCATCAAGCACTTTAGGGTAACCCGCCTTTAAAGATTCCCATGGAAGCGGCCTCACTTCTTACTTGAAATAGGTGATCTACTATGAAGAGGTAATCTGTCTTTACCCCCATTAGGACTCATCTCCTAATATAGTGAACATTAAAAGCCTTAGCTTATCCTAACCAATGACAGACAGCACTCAGCGTCATTATCGGAATGGGAAAGAGTACGAAACTCTTCAGTGCTTGTTTTGAATTGCACAAAGTTTCTGTTGTCCCTTTTGAACCTAGATCTTGGGATCTCCAGTCAGTTAGGTTCGGTTTCCACAGTGACAATTCTTAATTTATAGGCTTCAAGCCCATTCCCCTCGATGACTTCTCAACTTGCTCTCGAGGTAAACCTTTAGTTAGTGGATCCGCTAGGTGTCCTTCGACTCAACATAATTGATTGATATTATGCTACTTGAGAGCAGTTGACCTATGGTATTATGTCTCCAACGTATGTGTCAAGACTTACCATTATACATTGTATTTTGGACTCTCCCAATAGCCGATTGGCTATCACAATGTATGCTAATCACTGGCACCGGTTTGGGCCAACTAGGAATATCCTCCAGGAAGTTTCTAAGCCATTCTGCTTCTTCCGCTGTTTTGTCTAACGCTATGAACTCTGATTCCATAGTAGATCGGGCAATACATGTTTGCCTCGAGGATTTCCATGACACGGCTGCATTACCAAGTGTGAAAACAAATCCAACCGTAGATTTGGAATCCACTATATCAGATATCCAGTATCGCTGTATCCCTTTAGAACATCAGGATATCTCTCGTAATGTAGCCCATATTTTGAAGTTTCTTATACCTCAAAACACTTACTATGGCTTTTCCAGTGGTTATGTCCTGGATTGCTAGTATATCTGCTAAGCCTATTCACAGCTTGAGCGATATCAGTTCGTGTGCAATTCATGAGATACATCAGACTTCTGATGATCCTTGAATACTCTAATTGCGATATGCTTAAGCCAGTATTCTTTGATAGAGGAAGAGTTAGGTTAGCTACTCCCAAATCTTTCATATCAAATTTGTTGGTTAACACATTCTTGGTAAACTGAATCAACTCATGATTATTACCAATTATCAGCATATCGTCTACATAGAGACATACAATGACATATCATTCTTGAGTTGATTTGGTGTCTATACACTTATCACACTCATCGGTTTTAAACCCACTTGACAACATCTCTTTGTCAATGTTCTCATGTCATTATCTAGGTGCTTGTTTTAATCCGTACAAGGATTTTACAAGTTTGCACACCTTCTGTTCTTATCCAGGAACATTAAACCCTTTTGGTTGTTCCATGTAAGTCTCTTCAGTCAATTCACCATTCAAGAATGATGTCTTTACATCATTTTGATGTATTTCAAGACCAAATATAGCTGCTAAGGCTATAAGCATTCTACTGATGTGATACGAATCACTGGTGGATATGTGTCAAAGTAAACAAGGCGTTCTTTTGTCTATAACACTTTTATAAAAACATTGTGTTTGTCTTCTATTGATCCATCCATTTTCATCTTCCGTTTGAATATCCATTTGTAGCCCAGTGGCTTACAACCTGGAGGAAGATCAACATACTTCCAAGTATGGTTTGTAGGATTGAATCAATCTCATTGTTCATAGCCTCTTTCCACAGAAGTGTCCGTAGAAGACATAGCTTTCTCATAGCTTCGAGGCTCATTTTCTAACCAGTTTGTCAGAAAATCGGGTCCAAATGACTTAGACGACGTCTAGGTTCATTTGCCTCAATATTTCCATGTTGATTTGACTCTTGGTCAACCTGATCACTGTCATTGACAGTATCAACAGATCTTTTGAGAGACTCTCTTCTTTGTCTTTCCTTACAAGGAAATGTCTCTTCAAAAAATATTGCATTCCTTGACTCAATCATCACATTTGGATTGATGTCAGGAATCTCATTTTTGTGTACCAAGAATCGATACGCACTACTATTGCACGCATATCCGAAGAATATACAGTCAACAGTTTTAGGTCCTATTCCACCTTCTTAGGTTTAGGAACCATCACCTTGGCAATTGGCAAGACACCCCCACATTTTCAGATATTTGTAGGAAGGTACATAACCTTTCCACAACGCATATGGTGTCTTGTCCAATCTTCTGTGAGGAAGCTTGTTCAGAACGTAGTTCGCGGAAAGCAGGGCTTTCCCCCACAAGTTCTGTGGTAAACCAGAACTAGTCAACATGGCATTCATCATTTCCTTCAACGTTCGATCTTTGCACTCAGCAATCCCATTTTGTTGAGGAGAATAAGGAGCAGTGGTTTCGTGAATAATTCCGTACACAGAATAATATTCACCGAATGATGAAACATATTCACCACCTCTATCACTCTGATTCTTTTGATTTCCTTGCCAAGTTGATTTGCAACTTCGTTCTCAGTGTATAAAGCTCTCAATAGCTTCAACTATGCTCCTCAGCAAATACACTTAACTGAATCTTGTGCTTTCATCGATAAAAGTGACAAAGTACTTTTTACCGCCTCTTGTTTGCACAACATTCATGTCACATACGTCATGTGTACAAGTTCCAAGGGTTCAGAACTTCGTTCTATGATGTTCTATGTATTTTTGCTTCAAGACATGCCTCACACTTATGTTGGCTATCAATGCAAATTTAGGTATAAGGTCCATGTTAATTAATGTACGTATTGTATCATAATTAACATGTCCTAACCTCTCATGCCATACATTTTTTGACTCAATAATATAAGCAGAAGTTTCAGCTTTATTAATAGCACAATTGACAGTCATTGAAAAGACCCTCAGCGAGGTATCATTTTCCTACATAGACATCTTTTTTGGTCAAAACAATCTTGTCAGAAACAAATACAAACCCGAGACCGAGTTCTTCCGAATATCTGGAACATGCAAACATTCTTATATGTAAGCTCCGTTCCGGATATCATTTTCAAAACTACTATGCCTTGTCCAACCACTCTAGAGGTAGACGAGTTTCCCATTGTCAGATGATCGCCGCCATCGACCTTTCTGATACAAGGAAAACATCTTGCTATCAGCACATATATGACGAGTAGCCCTACTGTCTACCCATCATTCTCTCGGATTCCCAACCAAGTTGGCTTCAGTTACCACTGCTGAGAGATTCATTTCTGAAATCTCATCAGTTAACTGCTTATCTTCAGCGACATATGCCTCATTTTTCCTGCCATTGTCCTGAGATATATTGTTTCTGCAGTCCTTTGTCATATGACCGCTCTTATCACAGTTGTAGCACTTCCCATTGAACTTATTGTTCGCTTGGGAAGAATCAACTTCACTGTTCTTTCTTTTCTTGCTACCATTTACATCCTCAAAGATGTTGGCCTTAGACTCCATAGTCTTGTAGCTGGCCTTCTCGGACATCATGTTGTCCTGTTCGATTCTCAATCGAACTCCAAGGTCTTCAAGGCTCATCTGCTTCTTTATGTGTTGCAGATAGCTCCTGAAGTCCTTCCATGATAGAGGCAACTTTTCAATTATGGTGGCAACTTGAAACGTCTCACAGAGTTTCATTCCTTCATTCAGTATTTCATGAATGATCTATTGTTGTTCACCCAACTGAGACATCACCGTCCTTGAAACTACCATCTTGTAGTCCAGGATCCTACCCATGACAAATTTCTTTTGTCCAGCATCTTCGGTTTTGTACTTCTTCTCGAGAGATTCCCAGAGAACCTTCGCAGAAGTCATGCCTTGGTACACATTGTACAGGGTATTGTCAAGACCACCCAAAAGGTAGTTCTTGCATAAGAAGTCTCCAGACATCCAAGTCTGTTCTCGCTCTTCCTTGGCCAATTCAGATTCACCCTCCACAGGACCCGGAGGATCTTTGAGGAATTTAGCCAACTGGAGAGTTGTCAGGTAGAACATCATTTTGCTCTGCCACAGGGTTCAATCAGTCTACGAAAGACAAATTACACCACGATCAACGAATGATCTAGTTCAAAGTGATGTACTAGGTAGTCACTTGTTGTTCTAATGGACGAAAGTTCCAATAAACACAAGTCATTGAATTTCAACTTAAAGATACTTAAGGAAAATTGAATGAACGAATATTCTTCAAACACTTTTTCCAATAGAATCTTTTAGCAATTCAAAACCCAGATTTACACTCTTCCAATAGCACAATTAATACGATAAGTGTAGATATATATGTCAATCAAGATTGGATGGAATTACTTGTGCAAAATTACACTTTAAATTCTCAACCAATTATGCAACAACCAATTAATTTCAACTTTATCACTATGTGTATGCTTGTGATAATTGAACAACTTAATAATAACTTAAATCTATACTACCAAGATTAATGTGTTTACAGTATATGACTAACCAAGTTAATATTAATTAAAGTTTGCAATTTATGATACTTCCAGGACAAGATCGTTAGTGTCACGTTCGTATCTACGTTCGAACGAGACTGTCTAGTATGTGCGTTCGTGTTGCATTTGATAACACGTTCGAACGGAATGATTCCAGAGAGTTCATGTTCGTATAGCGTTCAGGACGCGTTCGAACGTTCTAAGGCAGAAGGCTTGCGTTCGAGTTACGTTTGAAGACGCGTTCAAACATTCTTACGAATTTTCAGATTTTTGCCTTCGCGTGCGTCGGGCGTTCGAACGCCCTACGGTTTTTTCATGCACAGTTCGTATTTTACAGAAAATATACAAACCCTAACATGCGAATTACTACCTAATAACACGAGCAATAAGTTCTTAAGATTGTTGTCAAATTATTGTGTCATTAAACAGTAATATAACATGCGAATCAAACAGATCAACAACCAAAAGTAGATCTAGATGCAAAAACCCTAATACCAGAAAAACTTCAAGACAAACCTGGAAATCAAGTTTACAGATTCAATCCAAGTCGAGATCTCTTTGTCCTTAAGAACTTATTGGCCCCGTCACAGGTGCTCTACGGATTCAAATTGCCAACGTTCTCCCAGGATAACTTGGATACTTCTTGTTCAAGGAGCACTCCTTAACAAGTATGCGAACTCGGATTCAATGGTGGATCTCTCTCTCAAAAACAAGGAAAATACAATGCCTTCTTTTAGGTTAGATATTTTGTATATTTTTCTATATTTAATTGGAATAAAAGCCTTCTTTTATAAGGCATGGATGGGTGCCAATAGGGCACCCCTTGGGGTGGGTTGCAACCCTCCATACACCCCCTTTAAACATCCCAATGATATACACATATACATATCATGTTTTAAATGAATTTTGAGGAATTTACAACATATATACTATATATTTTTATTTTAACCTTCAAATAAATATATTTACGATTTGATCCTCAATATTTTAAATTATAACATTGTACGAAATCACTTTTACTTTATTTGTCTCCTTCAAAATTTTTATTACCAACTGATCCGTGTCTCCGTCCCGGGCCATAATGAAACAAAAATGGATGGCAAAGACATGGTGAAATTTTTCTCTGAATAAATATATGATTATATATAGAATATTGAATAAATTAAAATGCTTTAGTTAAGTTAAGAAAGAAATGAACGGCCGACACACAATGCATGGAGTTATTATTTTAACGGTAATTGTGAGCACACCAGAACATGGTCACCGGCTTTTCGCCGCGACATGTTCCTCGGTTCCCTTTTACATTTTTACCAACACCATTATATTTCAAAGTTTCTATTAATTGTCCATACTTCACCACGTGCCCACATCATTTTTTTTATACAAATTTATTATATTTAACATTATTATTGACAGTTGATTTTCGTTCCAGGGGTAAATTGGTAAACTTATTTCTCGAACAATCCTCCATCAACTGTGAATTTGTTTGGTTTGGGGACCAAATACAAACTTATCAAAAGATGAGAAAACATACAAACAAAACATAGAGTTTAACGTGGTTCGGCGGAATGGATCCGACATACGTTCATGGGCACAAGGGAAAATGGAGTTTTTATAACGTGGTCGGGTATGACCGACCTGCCTATCTCTTGCTTACAAAAGGCTTTTTGCTCTCTTTTACAAGTTATGTGTCAAAAAGAATCAATTCACCTTAATGAGTTCTCAACCCCTCTTTATATAGTACGTCTGAATCTACTGGTCTACCGCCTATGACATCAGCTCATGTCACATTTCATCATTGCAGTAGCAACTCTCATTAGCTTCCCACAATTTGGCCAATCAAAACACTTCATTTTTCTGTCTCTGCACCGACCTATGGCGGCTCTGCTCTGCCACCTACCTGTCACCACATTGGCCTATGGTGGCTCTGCTCTGCCACATACCTATCACTGCACCGACCTATGACAGCTGGCAGAAGCTACTTTCGATGAGAACCGTTGCTTTTCTCATACGAGAGCTCGAGATACTGCAAACCATTCTTTGGTCCCCAAGCTGGTGTGTCGAGGCGAATGACCACCTCGGGTCCAAGTGTTTTGTTGAATTTAATATCTTCTCATCAGGTCGGGTATGATCTGCTGAGCTGATCATCACTCTGACATGAGGCTCTGAATGCTGAGACTGCTCTAAGAGTCTAATGTTGGGGCGACCTGACCTAACCACCTCGGACCTGACCACATCGGGTCAATCTTCCCTTCTATTCTCATGTTCTGCCTCGGGTCGCCTCTCTATGCCTCGTGCTCGAGTCATGATCTCTTATAGGCATCACCTCGAATTCGGGCCCCTTGTCTGACTTCTCATCCTCAAAAGGACCTTGGGCTTTTACCTTGTCAAGTGTAAAACTCATTTTACCCTTAATTGGGATTCTGACTTCTTGGGGGCCAAAAACCATCATCAACATATGTCCCATAGTTCTGAGTATCAACGAGCTAGTGACTTGGTGCCAGGAACTATAAAAAAGATAGCGGTGCATGAAGCCAGAAACCGATCTGGTGTCCTCGGGCTGATACTCAGACAAGTCTGCCCCACCTCTCAACAGGTATCACAACTGCAAGCTTCAATGCTTCTTGTGAGAATCCATGTCGGGTTCACAATTCTGATCTAGCATCTTAGCTTTTGATCCATAACTTGGTCATCTCTCCCACTAGGCCTTCTCTGACCGGAAAGGTTGACCCAGACTAGCTCTAGTCAGTCAATCACTTTGGTTTTGCTTGAAGAAGCCCATCTTATACCTCATCGGGTAGATACATGCTCTCGTCATTATACTAACTTGGAAGGAAATGATATGCAGAGTCCTGCAAAACAGAACAAAACCACAAGGGAACATTCACCTCCTCAGGCTATTAGGAAAATAACAAGGACCTCGGCGAAACGTATCTCAGCCCCTAGCCAATGTAATAACTTGGCCATAAGGGAAATATATATCCTTGTGCCACTCAATACTTGGTCATGAGGGAGAAACTCTGACCTCATACCAACAAAGATAAGGAGGACTCGGAGGGACATAACCCCACCCCGAGCCAAAGAAGTAACTTGGCTACAAGGGAATGTTCCCTCCTTGTGGCAACAAACATGGCCTCGGCGGAACGAATGCAGCTCTAAGCCATCATAACAAACTGGTCACAAAGGAATGCTCCCCCATTGTGCCACTAAATACTTGGCCATGATGGAGAAACTCTAACCCCATGCCAACAAAGATAATAAGGCATCGGTGAGACATAACCCGACCCCGAGCCAAAGAAAAAACTTGGCCACAAAAGAATGTTATCTCTTTGTGCCAACAAACATGGTCTCAGCGGAACAAATGCAGTCCCGAGCCATCATAACAAACTGGCCATAAGGAAATGCTTTATCCTTGTGCCACTAAACACATGGCCATGGGGGAGAAACTCTGACCCCATGCCAACAAAGATAATAAGGCCTCGATGGGATATAACCAGACCCCGAGCCGATCTGAAAAGAAATGCCTTGGGGGAAGATCGACCATAAGCCATCTAATTACCACAGAATTTGAGGTATTAAAGTAGACCCGAGCCTTCAAATCATCACGACCTCGGTGGTACTAAATTAGACTTGAGCCATCGAATTACGACGGCCTGAGCGGTACTAAGGCAGTCTCGAGTCATCAAACTTCTACGGCCTCGGAGGTACAAAAGCATACCCGAACCATCAAACTTCACGGCCTCGGCGGTACTAAAGCAAGCCCTAGCTATCAAACTTCACGACCTCGGTGGTACTAAAACAGACCCAAGCCATCAAATCATCACGGCCTCGACGGTACTAAGTAGACCCGAGCTATCAAACTTCACGGCCTTAGTGGTACTAAAGCGGACCTGAGCCATCAAATCATCACGGGCTCGGTGGTACTAAAGCATACCTGAGCTATCAAACTTCACAGCCTCAGCAGTACTAAAGCATACTCGAGCCATCAAATCATTATGGCATGAGCAGTACTAAAGTAAACCCGAGCTACCAAACATTATGGCATCAGTGGTACTAAAGTAGACCCGAGCTATAAAATCATCACGGCCTCGATGGTACTAAAACAGACCCAAGATATCAAACCTCATGGCCACGGCGGTATTAAAGCAGACCCGAGCTATCAAATTTCACGGCCTTGGTGGTACTAAAGCATATCCAAGCCATCGAATCATTACGGCCTCGGGCCCTCGGCGATACAAAACATACCTGAGCCATTAAACACACCACGACCTCATTGTGGGTCATAATAAGCAAGCATGGATAAAAAAGTTTTTATCTAAGTAAGGGAATGTCTTACTCATATTATGGGGATCTACTGCCTATCTTACAACTTTTTGATAGTCATTGTAAGAGAGGCTCTATTGAAAATATCCCCTCAACACCTCGGCATTCCAGAGTTTCTTGATCCGGGCACTCTCGGCCATTTACTCCAGGTGATAGGTGCCCGACCCGATGATCAACATACTCACTGAGGTGGCCATTTTTTATCAGGTCTTATACCTACTCTCGCAGGTCCTTGCACCCATTCATGGCATGACCACTTACATTATGGTGCATACAATAAGCTCTGTTATTTTTTTTCTCAATCGGAAACCTCATCGGGTCGGGCTCATCCAATAGACCTTTATCCTAGATTTCCTGAACTATTTGGGCCAAGTATCTATTCAGGAGGGTGTACGCCGTCCTTCTGGCGACATGGTTGACATGGACAAGTGTATTCTCTCTTGAAATTGATTATTATGAGGCATCGGCCTGAACTCATTTTGCCTCGGGACTGGTCTCCTCATATCTCTGCCCAAATCCCGCCGACTATCCGGCCTGAGTATATTGGTCCTATGAGTGCTCCATCCTCGAGCAATCTTCTCCTCTTCCTCCATTAGCAAAAACTTCATTGCCTGCTCCAAAGCCGCAGCATAGTCCGGTATCTCCTGGATTCTCAGGTGAGACCATAACCTCCCGACCTTGAGGGCCCATTTAAAACTTTCCATGGCCTCCGGGGACTCCTACGCTTCGACCTCTAACACCAAGATATGAAATCGGTCAATGAAACTTTTCAAAAGCTTGTCATCCATTTGCTTCATCAACCTCAACGAGCCATCATTTTCCTCGGCACGCTCGCCCCTTTGAAGTTTCATACAAAAGATTTCCTCAACTGTGCGAAGCTGCTAATACTCTATGGGGTCAAGTTCCTGAACCACAAACTAGCTGACCCACCGAGGGTTAAAGGGAACACCTTGCAGACGGCCTCTCCGACCAGTCCTTGAATCTCTACCAACAAAATGAACTTCTCAATATGATACTTGGGGTCCGTGCTGCCTTTTTAAACATCCATGGATGGCATAGTGAATCTCCTTGGAAATCCTATCACCAAAATTTCCTTCGTGAAAGGGGATGATGTCCCCATGTCTTGGTCACCCTTTGGTCTGTCTTTCATACTTTCCTCTCACTTCCTCATCTCCTTCCGAAACCAACTCCTCATCTAGTTCTCAATACTATCATGCTCTCGTTCAAATATTTCCCCGCGTCTTCCAATCATTGTATGATATTGTTGGGATATATGCCCTACAGCATCATGTAATGTAAACGGTATTATATTTTATGAAATAAAATTATGCATTGTTTATTTATCAAAGTATTTATTTAATATTACATATTTTATATTATCATGTTTACCATGGATTACTCATATACCTTCAGACTTAGTGTATGAGTGTCGTACACAAGAGGATTTAAGTTTAAAGTTAGTAATCTAAAATAGTTCATAGAGAACAAACAAAGCGGGTACTTTGTTTGTGATTTATCTATAGTTATTGTCCATTCTATAATTGTATGGCGACATTGGTCCGGGATCATCCACATGAGAATGAAGGCACCTTGTATGATGTGATCATATAGGACTGGACCCAGATAGAAATGAGTTTCTTATAATTTTTGTTAAATAAATAAATTCATTTCGATATACCAAATGGTCATATATGGATTGATCTTAATCCTGAGTGTACTACGAACTCCTGCATGGCAGGCTATGTCCTTTGATTTACAAATGTGAGGTTATGTAGCAATAACGACCAATAGCTACGTATTTTGGGACATGGTTTGGTATGTAGCTGGGGACGTTTTACATAAATATGAAGTTCACTCCTTCTTGCGAGAAGTAAATGAGTATTTTTCCTAATGGTTGATTCGGCACTTGAACGGTTAGAGCGCTCAAGTCTTTATATTACGAATAGAAAGATTAACATTCATAATGGTTATGAATAAATGGTTCATTAGAGAATCAATGGTACTTGAGGTAAAAATAATTAGAGGGGTATAATGGACATGATGACCTGACTCTAATTACAAGATACTCATGAAGGGTTAATCCATATGTAATGACTATATTGATGGCGTGGTTCGGCTTAATTTATCTATTTGTGGCAACGAGAGTGCAGCTTCGAGTATTTAATGGAATAATCCGGAGTTAATAATGTTGGGAAGCGGCTGCGAGTGCACAGCGAAAAATTAAAAATTATGATGCCGTTATCCCTTTGCCCAAGACCCATTTGTTTTTATTATTCTACAAGCCTAGGCATGTTACTATATATTCTAAGCATAAAAACTCATAAAACATGCAAAGAACATAAACTTAAACATGTTAAATATCATAAGAACTCTAATTAAAATAAAGAAAGAAAATGACTTACTTGAACCGAAGACTCCTTCAGTCCTCCCTCCAATCTACAAGTTTTCTCGAACTCAGCAAGTTTTTTCACGTTCCAAAGAGCCACCCAAGTGTGTGGCCTCCAAAGGTGCACACACCAAAGCCAAAACTCAACGGCAAGACTACGCCTTGAGTGCACATGTATTTTGCCATTGGTGCTAGCCTAGGCAAATACCTCAAAACTTTTAACTCGAGGTTCCTCTAGTCAATTAGACTTAAAGATCCTCAAAATCAGTGGTTTACTCTTAAATTTTAGAGTTGCTCACTTATATAAACCCAAGATATGAAAGGTTTGGTGCAAAATTTTGTAAAGAATTCTTTGGGTTTATATAGGTGCTCCAAAGACAACAAAATTAATTAAGAATCCGATGTGGGATAAATACTAATTTAATCTTAGCCGTTGGATCTTAATTTAGTGGTTTAATGAGATTATAAAACCCTAATAAGAGTTTGGGCCGAATTGGAATTAAAAACAAATAACAAATATAAAAAAATTTACTATTCACATTACTATTCACGTTTATTTATTTATTTATTTATTCCAATTCCCAAAGCGCCCCTATCGTCATTCACCAATCCCTAAGCCACTATGGAACCTCATAAATGATCTGTTCAATAATTAAACACATTGAACCATTTATGAACAATTCCTACATCAATCATATATACTGTTAAATTTGTACTGTACTGTGCACTATTAACCATTGATTTCGACTTTGTTGTGTGTGACCTTTTGGGTTCCCCTCAAATTGGACTTGAAATGAATCATGATAATTTAATCGAACATAAATTATCCTCTAATCAGATGGTCGTTCGATTTCAATGACCAAGGTTGACATCTAGCAACATGTCAAGGCCCCCAAATGAGAAGGAAATATATATACCCATTATGTATGCGATTTACATATGATAGGGTCATTCGCCTCACTGTATCCCCACCATTTGACCCAGGGTATGAAAAATGTCTACCCATAGAGTCAAAAGTATGATGTTGATAGTGTCATGAATCGTGCTAACCCAAGAATCTCATATGATTCTTCCGCTGCGGCCACAGTCTCAAGAACTGATCACACATATCAACCTGTGAATTGGAATACTACTCTTATAAGAAAATATTATCCGAGAGAGTGGCGATTCTCTATTGTATCTTTACAAACTTCATGTGTTTCAACAAATGACCCAATCATACCCTTATGACCGGATCTTTTGATCCGGGGAAGGAGAATGTCAAAGTTATTTGATCCACACATAAGATTGTAAAGACCTAAAGTCTAAGGACTAGTCATACAATCGATACATGAAAGTTCTCACAGACACATGGGATAAACACTCCATGTGAAAACTTTCGGCGGTCAGTTCGATGGACACGAGCAACTCATGCATCCATGTGATACACCAAGCGGACGGATCTCCGCTAGTAGCCTATGAGATCGGCTACACTTAAGGGCGGATCATATCATCATGCTAGTCTCTCCGCTTTGTGAATGCCCAGATTATTCACAAAACTATGACTAGGAACGTTTAAGAGTAATGATTCTCATAAGGCGTGGAAGCCATCATCTTTATACTCCAAGGGCTTTATTACAGTGTTTGATGATTCATATAAGTTATGTAAGACACGTATAATAAAGATTGTCATTTTATTAATTAATGAAAATATTACAAATACATGTACATATAGCTCATCCACAAGTTGGGTATAGGGCATATCCCTAATAAATAATTCGAAATATTTAATTAAGAGTTTAATTAATATTTAATGATTATTGGAGCTCGGAACCGTAGGTCCATTTGGTCCTCGTGCTAGCTCGATATACTATAGCAGATTAAATATAATTGGATAGTCCAATTATATACTAACATATGAAAATATTATAATATGATTAATAATATTATTTTGTCACACTTGAAACTATATGTTAAAATTCATATATGATTTAATAATTATATGATAATTATTAAATACATGTTATTAAATTATATATGATATAATTTAATAAAGGATAAATTTGGAATTTTTAAATTTGGGTTTTGGAAACTCTTGGTTTTATTTTGGACGTTACACATTTTAAAAGGGTGTTAACTTTTTATTTTGTAATATATTTTCTCTTTATGGAAAGTAAATGATATGTTGCAAATTTTTTGAAAATAAACATACTTTGGTCGAATTTCATCACATGGGAAATGGAATGATTTGTTTTATTTTGGAAACTATAACCCTAGGTAGGGGTCGCCACTGGTCCGGTTCCCGGTTCCACAAGTGTGTAACCGGATAATTCTGGTTCGGTTCCGGTTCCACACTTATGTGGAACCGGAACCAGAATCGGAATCATTCGGTTCGGTTCCGTTTCAATTCCGATTTTCTTTTCTTTTTTTTTTAATTTTAATAATGATTTTTTTTTTAAAAAATAAACGATTCCACCGTAGAACCATTGGCGAACGGTTCCAACGGTTCCGGTTCGAACCGATGGAACCGTTCGATTCCAGTGGTTCAATTTCGGTTCGGTTAGGGGAGAACCCTAACCGAACCGAAATATTACGATTTCGATTATGGAACCAGAGGAATCGGAACCGTGGCCGGATCTAACCCTAGGTATATAAAGAAAATATGATTTTCTTTTTGCCTTAGCCTAGCATTCTTAACCCTAGCCACCTTTCTTCTTCTTCACAATTCTTTCAAGTGTTGAGAAAAACCAAAAACAAGAACAAGAAGAAAAACAAAAATAAAACTAGTGTGACTAAAATTCTCTAAAGAGTTTAGGGATTGATTTTGTGAGTTTAGCTCACCCTAACTTCTGTTGGTTGTGAGACATAATGCGGAAGACTTCTTGGTGTCAAATGAATTTCTCTATCTTCTTCTTTCTCCTTTGATCCACGGCAGTGAGCATTGTTTTTCCTCACTGTCGCACTTTGTATTGGTGATTCGGGGCTCGGTTTGTTTTGCGTTTGATCCAGAATTTTTAGGGAACTTTAAGGGGTATTTTGGGGATGCGTTGGGACTATTTTTGGGTGAAAAATCAGACCAAAAATATATCAGAAACTGAATCATAAAAGAGCTGAACTAGACAGTGAATTAGGTGCAATTCGAGTCCAAAGCAGTCCAATTTTTGTACCGCTATTCGAGGGATGTTCATGGGTTGTTTCGGGGCTGAAAATTTGTTCAAAACAGAAGTAAAAATTCAGTGGTGGTACTGGTAACTTTCATCCAATATGAGAGAATGACAGAAGTAAAGTCTGATCCGGGTGCTGAACGTGTTTCCTCTGCGCTAGGAAAGTGGTTCCTACAGATATCTTCCATAACTGGAGACTTCATATCTTTCAACTGAAAACCTTCCAGGTCACTATCCGTAAAAAGTGGACTGTTACTAGAGGATTCTGGATTCTGTCTGTCTTCCTCTTCTTCCTACAGCTCATATGCCGATATGGCTCCAGAGATGACTATGTATTTCATCATATGGGCACTCCTATTCCAATTTTCACCATCTCCATCTACCCCAACGGTCTTCTTTCCTCTCGCCACCTCATATCTTCTCTGGTTGGGGTCTGCTTCTCCCTTCTCCCCGCCTTCTTTTCTAATTTTTCCATTTTCTACATCATAACCTTCATAAAGGTCTGGGTTGATTCTATCTCCTTCTGTGCTTCCTCCATCTCCTTCCGTATTGTTGCTTACATCTTTTCCACCTACTCCGTCGTTGAAGCCTCTGAAGATCTATGGTTCCCGTCTTCTGCCATCGTCTTACTGTGTTTGTTACTTTTTATACTGATTCCCCACAGACGACACCAATTGTTGACAGCTGATTTTTGTTCTATAGCTAAATGGTAAACTTAATCCTCGAACAATCCTCCCTCAACTGTGAATTTCTTTGGCTCCGGACCAAATATAAACTTAGCAAAAGATGGGAAACACACAGACAAAACATAGGGTTTAACGTGGTTTGGCGGAATGGATCCGACCTACGTCCACAAGCACAATGGAAATTGGAATTTTAATAACGTGGTTGGGTGACCGACCTGCCTATCTCTTGCTTACAAAAGACTTTTTGCTCTCTTTTACAAGTTATTTGTCAAAAAAAATCAATCATTCTTAATGAGTTCCAACCCCTCTTTATATAGTGCCTGTGTGTAGAACACAGAAATCGGAGACGCTGTCCGGGCTCGCGGCCCGGTCGGTAGTACGGAGTAGCCCGCGGAAGACTAAACTGGAGAAATAAAATGGAGTCGCCACACAGTGTGAACAGGGAAATAATTTAAGGCCGCACTCACCCCTCGCAAGGCAAAATGCATAATTCATAAACGTATTAGACGATGAGGCGCAATAGTGTAACTAATAACAACTATAAAGGCATTAATAATAAAAGCGAACACATAATCTCATGGACATATCAAATAAATAAATGAGGAAACATAAATAATTAATAACGGTAAAAGTGTCAATAATGAAATGGTATGGTTAATTATGTAATGCGAAAGAAATGACTTAAATAAGCAAACATGCACGAAATATGAGGAAAAGAAGTCGATCCATTGCAGGGACGTTCGTGGTGCGTTTGATAACGTGTTCGAACGGTAAACAGAATGCATGCGTTCGAGTAGCGTTCGATAACGCGTTCGAACGAGATTACCAAAGTGGTATCTAAAATAACACGGAAACATGTATGAATGTTGCTCAAGCGGTACGTGGAGTTGTATCCCAAGTACAGACCGCACTACCGTCCATTCGGATTCGGCTACGAAATTTATGTCTGGGTTTCCATCCGATATACCATTAAAAGCAAACGCTCAAACATAAACATAGCACGAATGCGAAAATGAAAAGATGTAAAACAACAACCAAAACAAAGATGGATAGCAAAGTCAATAGGGGAAGGGCGCGGCAAAATATTGTGGTAAATATAGCCTTTTAGGCTTTTTATCCCTCAAATAGAGGACCTTAAAACCGACGTAATTAGCCGATGCGCATCAAACAACAATGCATAATTAAATAAAAGGGATGTGACCAAGGCCGACATCTATATAGGATCCCGTATGCCCGATTGAACGTATTTCGCATTCAATCAAGCATACCTCATCCGGCGCGGAAAAAAATCATGGTAAAGGTAGCCTTTAGGCTTTTATCCCTCAAATAGAGGACCTTTAATCCGCTGTGATTAGCCCATGCGCACTATATTACAATGCATGAATAAACAAAGAAATAATATATGGAAAGTAGATAAAAGGGCGCGGAAAAATATTTGGTAAATGTAGCCTATTAGGCTTTTTCTCCCTCAAATAGAGGACCTTAAACCAACATGATTAGCCCATGCGCATCAAGCAATGATGCATGAACAAATAAAGAAATAATATGCGAAAAGTGAATAACAGATTAAAAAAAAGGAGATGCGACCAATGCCGATATCTATATGGGACCTCGTATGCCCGATTGAATGTATTTCACATTCAACCAAGTATACTTCGTCCGGTGCGGTAAAAAATCATGGTAAAGGTAACCTTTAGGCATTTCCCTCGAATTGAGGACCTTTCACCTACATGATTAGCCCATGCGCATCAAATACAATGCATGAATAAATAAATAGTGGAACAACATAGATTTAAATCACAAAATGAAACACATGCTTAAAAATTTCTCAAGCGGTACGTGGAGTTGTATCCCAAGTACAGACCGCACTACCATCCATTCGGATTCGGCTACAAAATTTACGTTTGGGTTTCCATCCGATATACCGCAAGAGATAACACTCAATCATCAACCCAACACAAATGAAACCATACGTAAAACACAACGATGCATGCGAATGATCGACAAAGAATAACTGAAAAGATAAATAATAAAAGGGGGGCCCTCAGGTCTTACCTTCTAAGATGCTCATCGGAAGTGCGTTACGTCGTCGCCGGAAGGGTTAATGCTCCGTTATTTTTCTGGTTTGCCACTGTTTTGGAATGCCATTTCTGCCATTTTTCTTCACTGTTTTCGTACTGTTTTACTACTGTTCTGGGGTCGATTTGGCTACTGCTTTTGGGTGATATTGGGTCACGTTTTTGGGGTATTTTTGGGACTATTTTGGACTGTTTAGTCGGCAGTGTGTGCTAGTTGGGTGTTTTGTTTTTATTTTTCAATCGGTGATTTGATTTGTTTTTTAGTGGAGGGCTGTTGCGTTAGTAGAGTCTTTATTATTTGTGTGGTGTGCGTTTGTTGTACGGTTTGTATGTTGAGTGCTTTCGGTCGGTTTGTTTGTTGAGAGTGGCGTGTTGAGTGAGAAGTGAAGGGTCGTGTGTCTTTGTAGGTGCGTGAGTGGGCAACGAGTGAGGGCTTATTGTTTGTAGGTTTAGTTGGCTTTTGTTTGAACGTGAAGAGTGGCTACTTAAGGATAAATGTGTCGGCTTTGTGTGTTTTTATAGAGAGAGGAAATTGAGTGTTTATAGCATGACTTCGGATTTTTTTGGAAGGGAGTGTGTTGATGGCTGTTATCGTGAGGGGCAGTTTGCAGTGGCGTGATCTGTGAGGTGAGGTGTGTGTGTGATTAGGGTTGCTGGTTTGATGGTAGTTTGCCGAGTGGGGTTGTTGCTTTTAAGGGTTTGATTTTTTTTGTTTATTTTGTATTTGTAAGTGGCGTGAGTTAGGGTTTGTTTGTTATGAGGAGTGAGGGAGCCGTGAGTGTGTTTAGAGAGAGAATGAAGAGAGAATTGAGAACCCAAGGGAGAGAGAGAGAGGACGTGAGTTGTGAGAGCCAAAAGGGGTGTGTCCAAGAGAGCAATAGGGTTTGGTATAGGTCTCTTTTTATAAGAGTGGGCTAGGGTTTTCTTGTGCATGAGATTTCAAAACAAGGAAACAAAATCTTGCAAAAAAAGGGATGTGTTTAATTAGTTTATGAAGGGAAACAAATTTGTGTAATTTTGGTGGGGAATATCTTTAATTTGGTGAGTGATTTATTTAAATTAGGAAGGGGATTTATTTAATTTATGAATGTGATTTGTTTTGATTTTAATTGGATTTGATTTAATTTATTTAATTTGTGACATGTGTTTTAAATTCTTTTCTTATTTTGGATTGGGCTTGGGCGAAATGGGCTTTGGATGAGTGCGGGGGTTTTTTGCCAAGTGGGCTAATATTTTAAAAACGAGATTAATCGGCGAACCCGAGGCCAATTAGCGAGTTTAATTTTGATTGATGTATTTATTTTAAATTTTTTCCTTCCGACGTCCGTTTCCCGCGACTTCCGTAACTTCGGGTAGTGCCTCCGTACGAGGCTCATCATTGGGCTTTATGCAAAAATGCAGTGTCTACAGTCGCCCCCAATTTGATGGGACTTGTGCAGTGTGTGACAGTGACAATCCTATCAAAGTCATGCATGTATTTTTTTTACTTACTAGGGTTGTCGGCTGTCGTACTTACATGCTGCTTTGCGAGATGCTTCGAACTGAGTTGATGTAAGATGATGGTTCATTTCTGAATTGTTATTGATGTGAGATGATGGTTCATTTCCGAACCGTGACTTGTTGAGATGGTGGTCCATTTTTGAACCGTTACTTGCTGAGATGGTGGTCCATTTCCGAACCGTTACTTGTTGAGATGGTGGTCCATTTCCGACCCGATACTTGCTGAGATGGTGGTCAATTTCTGAACTGTTACTGATTCGCTCGTCTTTGCCGCTTTTTCCTTTTTTTCTTCGAAACCTGCGAACAAAAAAAATACAAATTACATGTATATGATGTGTATGCATGTATGCATAGATGCATTCCCTATTCCGATGGGTTAGGCCTTCATTGTGTTTCTTTGGCGCCTTTGGCATATTAATGCCTTTAGTCGCCCCCAGGCTTGCCTATAATTTTCCTCTGTCAATTCTATTCCGCTTCTTACTTGCAATTGAAGTTCCCTCGGGGTTTTCACATGTACCAAGATTAGACGTACTTGTCGAATTAATATCAAATATGCTCATGTCACACATGTTATAACGCAAATCGAAAAGGTTCGAACAAGTAAGGAAAATAATGTCTTTGTGACTAATAAATGCAGGATTCAAAATAAATGTCTTCGTTATCTGCAGCTTTGTCTTCTCTGTTTCTTGAGCATCAAATTCTCCGACTGTAGCAGTTCTTCTTTCTATTCATTCTTCTCTTTGTTACTGATCGAGAAATTTTCCCAGGAATCTATCCCTTGCCCCGTTTCATCTTCACTACTGCTACCCCATATCTCCATGTATAAGGCTCGGTGGTCGATGGTTTGGAGGACAAGGCTTTCTGGTATGCCGGAGCTAATCATGTAGGTGGGTAGTGGAACATAGTGGTAGTTGGGTAGAGGATTTATGTGTGTATTGGGTTATTCTTTTTCTGGATCGGGTATTTTATGGGCGTCAATGAGGTTTTGGATCTCATGCCTAAGGTGGGTGCAGTTGTCAGTTTTGTGGCCTTTCCTCTGATGGAAGTGACAATATAGGCTTAGGTCGAGGTTGGGTGGCACAGAGTTTGGAAGTGGTTTAGGCTCTAAGGGTTCTAGGAGTCCTTGCATCTTCATCTTTTCAAACACCTTTTTTTTGTAAAACCGCATGTTTTTTATGGCAGTGACCTCAGCAGTAGCGAGCATGGTCCTGAAGGCCCCCCAATAGTCCTTCTATTCTTGCCATAGAACTTTCTGTTCTCAACTTCTTCCTCCTCAATATCCATAACAGTCTCCATCAACTGTCAAAAATCGCCAATCATATTGGTCATCCTCCTCAGCTTGTTACAAATAGAGGGCTTGGTGCCCTTAATGATCATCTTGATCTGGTCCTTCTCCGAGGGCTGAGTCTGCATTTTCAAGAGCTGGCTTCTCTAGCAATCTACATAATCCTTGAAGCTCTCCTCCGGCTTATGCTTGGTATTCTCCAAGTCACGGAGCGATAAGTCAATCTCCAAGTTTGTGACATACTGATTCAGAAATGCTTCTGCTAATACCCTCCAATCATCCTTGACATTTCTCTCCAGGCCGTGATACCTAACCACGGGCGCCCTCTCTAGTGACATCCCGAACATCTTCTGAACCTGACGCTTCGACAGACCCATGAACTTATCACAGAAACATATTGTCGGAGATGGACCCTCGGATCCCCGTTCCCGTTGAACTTGGCTATATCGGGCATCTTTAACTGCGAAGGCAGCTGCTCTTCGAAAGTCATCGCATCGTAGTCTAGCAAATCCTCATGTTTGCCCTTCAACTTGCAGGTAACTGACTCTACCTGATCCCTGAGTTTCTGTAATTCTGCCTGAGACCCGGTTACCTTTCCCATGGTATACTCTACCATGTCATCATCGAAAGCGGGGATCTTATCACTCACCCTATTCGGAGGCTCTTTATGCCTGACATTCTCATTGTTTTCTATTCCCCCTACGCGGGGCACTG
The DNA here is from genome assembly GCA_019454045.1 of Zanthoxylum bungeanum. Lineage (NCBI taxonomy): Eukaryota > Viridiplantae > Streptophyta > Magnoliopsida > Sapindales > Rutaceae > Zanthoxylum > Zanthoxylum bungeanum. The sequence goes on from SKCR01014349.1 coordinate 58,462, forward strand.
CCAAACTGGTCACGGCAGTGGCTAAAGCTTGTAACTGTTCAGTAATCTTAGTGAGGTTGGTCTCTAATTGATCCATGCGGGAAGTCTCATTATCTGACTCACTCATGTTTGCTAACTGTTTTTTAATGAGCCTTCATTTTTCTCTAACCCAACAGATATCTATTAAGGCTGTTAAAACTGTGAGTTAGCATGATGCGTGTATGCGCGCGATGCGTGAGATATATAAGATTTATGTGGTTATCAAAACAGCATATATCCTTCCTACCTTATTCCTCCCATACTCGTGGTAAATCCATTTCTATCCTAGGTATGGCTCATTTTATGCACCAATATGGGGTACATAAAATCGTTCTCTCTTATGCTACAAGGGTGAACCTTGGCTACCTCAGTCCCTTTCCATCGGTAAAAGACAAAGACCGCCCATTTACAACATGGACTAAGCCTATTATGGGATCATGCCATTGTCTAGAAATGACGAATTGGGCTTTCAGCAACCGCGGTCATGGGGATGAACTTGGAGGTATCCAAAGTAAACAAATATGTCATAACAAGACGTATCCTTTTTTGATGAAAGCCAGTGCGGATATCGGACTCATGCTTCTGGCATACTTGGATCGTATTTGGATTTTCTAAGCCCATCAAGGTTTTCATACAAGTTGGCCCATTATCATTTTAAAGCATTCAATCACATTATTGCGAGGTGCAAACTTGTCCCAATTGCAAAAGGCCCAACAGGTTTACACTTTGCAATAACGTGGCTAAACAACCTCAAATGATAGGGGGCCTAAACATAAAGTGGCCCATTGGAATTTTAGAAGCTTTTGGCCCAATCGTCATAAGACACAAACTTATCCCAGTTTAAATGGCCCAACAAGTTCACATCTCATGACAAGAAGTCCAAATGAATCCAAATGATGATGGTCCCAAACACAAGCATAAAGGGTGGCTTTTATAGGTCATGCAACTATGGTTCATAAGTAGGTTTTACAAGGGTATGGATAAAGGCTCATGTCGGCGAAGGGTTGCCCATAACTAGGTCTCCCCACTCAAGGGTTCGAACGACCAAGTGAGCGCACTTTTTTTATACCCTAAGGTACGTGCCAACGAGTGATGATACCATATAACGATCCACCGCTTCGAGCGAAAATGACTTCACGATGCATGAATAACTGTCAAATGGATTCCTCTATTGAAAATTCCCCAGAGGGAGGGTGAGGCGAACTCTCTTAAATACCCTTACCTCTTAGGCTCTTATCGCCTTGGTGACAGGAATAAACAATAGATCCTCCAAATTAGTCCATCACTTTAAATATGCCTTAAGGTAAGCTTTGAGTAAATGATTATCTAGATGTCTTCACAGCTTTTCCTTTTGGCTATAAAAAGGTAGTTTGGAAATATTTATTAACCTCTTGGTCCCAACCCACTTGTAGACAAGGTTAACTAAAGAAAAAATCACAAACATTACAAGACATTATTTCGGGGCCAATTCTATGTCCCCAGTGGAGTCGCCAGACTGTAGAACACAGAAATCGGCGATGCTGTCAGGGCTCGCGACCCGGTCGAGAGTACGGAGTAGCCCGTGGGGGACTAAACTGGAGAAATAAAATGTAGTCGCCACCCATTGTAAACTGGGAAATGATTTAAGGCCGTACTCACCCCTCGCAAGGGAAGACCTCAAACCGTTGGGTTCGGAATGGTCCCTTACTTATGTCAATTGTAATGAAAAGATTTATGCAATAGTATAACCAAGTCTTATGTAACACATGCAAGATAATGTAATCAACACACAAGATTGCACACCCATAAGCGTAAATAAAAAAATGAAGGCAAAATGCATAATTCATAAACGTATTAAACGATGAGGCGCAATAGTGTAACTAATAACAACTATAAAGGCATTAATAATAAAAGCGAGAATACAATCTCATGGACATATCAAATAAATAAATATGGAAATATAAATAATTAATAACGATAAAAGCGTCAATAATGAAAGTGTATGGTTAATTATGTAATACGAAAGAAATGACTTAAATAAGGAAACATACACAAAATATGAGGAAAAGAAGTCGATCCACTGCATGCACGTTCATGGTGCGTTTGATAACGCATTCGAACGGTAAACAGAATGCATGCGTTCGAGTAGCGTTTGATAACGTGTTCGAACGAGATTACCAAAGTGGTATCTAAAATGACACGGAAATATGTATGAATGTTGCTCAAGTGGTACGTGGAGTTGTATCCCAAGTACAGACCGCACTACCGTCCATTCGGATTCGACTACGAAATTTATGTCTGGGTTTCCATCCGATATACCGTTAAAAGCAAACACTCAAACATAAACATAGCATAAATACGAAAATGAAAAGATGTAAAACAACAACCAAAACAAAGATGGATAGCAAAGTCAATATGGGAAGGGCGCGACAAAATATTGTGGTAAAGGTAGCCTTTAGGCTTTTTCTCCCTCAAATAGAGGACCTTTAAACCGACGTAATTAGCACATGCGCATCAAGAAACAATGCATAATTAAATAAAAGGGATGCGACCAAGGCCGACATCTATATGGGATCTCGTATGCTTGATTGAACGTATTTCGCATTCAATCGAGCATACCTCATCCGGCGCGGCAAAACATCGTGGTAAAGGTAGCCTTTAGGCTTTTATCCCTCAAACGGATGACCTTTAATCCACCGTGATTAGCTCATGCGCACTAGATTACAATGTATGAATAAACAAAGAAATAATATACGAAAAGTAGATAAAAAGGCGCGGTAAAATATTTTGGTAAATGTAGCCTATTAGGCTTTTTGTCCCTCAAATAGAGGACCTTTAAACCAATGTGATTAGCCCATGTGCATCAAGCAACAATGCATGAACAAACAAAGAAATAATATGCGAAAAGTGAATAACGGACTAAAAAAAAGGAGATGCGACCAATGTCGACATCTTTATGGGACCTCGTATGCTCGATTGAATGTATTTCACATTCAACCAAGTATACTTCGTCCGGCGCGGTAAAACGTCGTGGTAAAGGTAGACTTTAGGCATTTTTCTCAAATTGAGGACCTTTCACCCACATGATTAGCCCATGCACATCAAGTAACAATGCATGAATAAATAAATAGCGGAACAACATAGATTTAAATCACAAAATGAAACACATGCTTGAAAATTTCTCAAGCGGTACGTGGAGTTGTATCCCAAGTACATACAGCACTACCGTCCATTCGGATTTGGCTACGGAATTTACGTCTGGGTTTCCATCCGATATACCGCAAGAGATAGCACTCAATCATCAACCCAACACAAATGAAACCATACGTAAAACACAACGATGCATGCGAATGATCGACAAAGAATAACTGAAAAGATAAATAATAAAAGGGGGCCCTCAGGTCTTACCTTTTAAGATGCTCATCGGAAGTGCATTACGTCGTCGCCGGAAGGGTTAATGCTCCGTTATTTTTCTGGTTTGCCGCTATTTTTGACTGTCGTTTCTGCTATTTTTCTTCGTTGTTTTCATACTATTTTGCTGCTGTTCTGGGGTCGATTTGGCTACTTCTTTTGGGTGATATTGGGTCACGATTTTGGGGTATGTTTTGGACTGTTTTGGACTATTTAGTCGGCAGTGTGGGCTGTATGGATTTTATTTTTCACTCGGTGAATTTGATTTGTTTTTTAGTGGAGGGCTGTTGCGTTAGTAGAGTCTTTATTGTTTGTGTGGTGTGCGTTTGTTGTACGGTTTGTGTGTTGAGTCTTTCGGTCGGTTTATTTGTTGAGAGTGGCGTGTTGAGTGAGAAGTGAAGGGTCGTGTGTCTTTGTATGTGCGTGAGTGGGCAGTGAGTGAGGGCTTATTGTTTGTAGGTTTAGTTGGTTTTTGTTTGAACGTGAAGAAGGGCTGCTTAAGAATAAATATGTTGGCTTTGTGTGTTTTGTAGAGAAAGGAAAGTTAGTGTTTATGGCATGGCTTCGGATTTTGTTGGAAGGGTGTGTGTTGATGGTTGTTATCGTGAGGGGCATTTTGCTAGTGGCGTGATCTGTGAGGTGAGGTGAGGTGCGTGCGTGATTAGGGTTACTGGTTTGATGGCAGTTTTCCGAGTGGGGTTGTTGCTTTTAAGGGTTTGATTCTTTTTGTTTATTTTGTATCAGTAAGTGGCGTGAGTTATGGTTTGTTTGTTATGAGGAGTGAGGGAGCCGTGAGTGTGTTTAGAGAGAGAAGGTTGAGAGAAGTGAGAATCCAAGGGAGAGAGAGAGAAGACGTGAGTTGTGAGAGCCAAAAGGGGTATGTCCAAGAGAGCAATGTTGGACAATTATGACCCATAGCGTCACTATTTGTACAGATCATAGTGTTGTTGTACAAATTAACTATGTGACAAAGGAGATTGCTCTCTTATCATTTGTGATTAGATCACCAAGATGTATAAATGATAGGAGGTCCTTATGATTTGTTCATGGATTGAGAATGATATGAGACAGTATCAGTCCACGAAGGATAAATCATTAAATATCCATAGTCATAGTATTATCGAGATTAGACATCGATAAATGCGTAAAAGACTAGTATTACACTTGTGCGCGTTGTGAGGGCACAACGACATAGTTCTCATATATTTAGGTCTAGGATACTCATGCAAGTGTAATAGAAGGTTGTGTTTTACCGATGGTACGGGAAACAGCTTCGCTCTGGATAGACCCCCTCGGAATTCCATTGGTTGTATGACTATGTGTCTATGGAAGTCCGAAATCAGGGTAGGTGTATTTGGTCTTAACCTGAGACTTGCACCGCTAATACTTGCGACAATCAATATACTTTGGTTTTGGTCGTCTAGGGCTTTAACCGGTTTTTGTGTACGCCTCTTCTGGGTATATCGAGAATCGTAGTGTGTTGGGTGTGATGTCAAGACGGAAGTATCACTCCAGTCATATGGAGATGATGGTCACGTAGGATACGGGAATGGTTCTCTTAAATGATGCAGCTATCGGGATATTATGACTAGGTCATGTATATCCGATTATAGAGACTAGTTACCAGACATCCGACATGTGCTTCGTACGGGGCAGACACAATTCCAGCCCCAGGCCTAGCACGTGATCTTCCGATAATGGATCGACATACGCAATACTATGTATATTACGCCTGATATAGATCCTTATATTCCTGTAAGGATATTTCTGGAGAATTGGGTAGGCATGGCGCTTTGCTAGAAGCCAACCTTATCTTGTAAATCGGTACAAACGTAGTACGAGGTACTTACGTGTTCGGATAGTCCGACGACCGAATTTACTACCAACATATCCGGGGATCTCATGGGTCGCTTCCCAAATATTCACCGATGACGTATGACTCGCACTTTTAATTAATCTGGGATTAATTAGATGAGAGAGAAAATTAATCTGGGATTAATTGCGGAGATATTTTATCTGGGATAAAATATCAATTAAAGAGATAACGATTAATTTGGAATTAATCGATAAATTAATATATTCGATATATTAAACGAAATTGGATTTCGACGCGGAATTGAAATTAGATTTTAATTCGGGCGAACGAATTAATTTAGAATTAATTCGTTAGCGATATGAATAGTAATTATGCTAGGCATGATTATTTAATTAAATTAGATTTAATTACGACATAACGGAAAATTCGTTAATTTGGAATTAGTGAACCCGAGCCCAAGATTGTTTGCGAGCGCATTCGCATTTCGAATTCGAGTGCGGCACGCAAGTCAAATCTCGAGTCAAATCGCTCGTCGTATCTAGCGTCACATCATTCGTCAATCAAGTGATAGATGTCTTTCACTTTGAGTGATTGACGCAAGTCACTATTCATGAGTGATGTGAGTTGATGGAGGTTGGTGTGGCTTTTATTGTTTGACTTTAAAAAGCCAAATTTATTGTAAATCATTTATTGATTTTTTGAAAAAGAATTATGTGTATTAGATACACAAATACACAAAACCAAAAACCATTCCATTCTCTCTCTCCTCTCACGTTTTTGGAGCCAAAAACTCCTCTCTCTCTAGGCCATTTGGCCATTTTCTTCACTGGTTTTTCTGGGCAGAAACCGTGAGATGGGAAGCAAAGTGTGGGAAATTTGTGGTAAATTTCTTGAGAGCTAGCACTCCGAGAGACATGCGAAGGTGATAGGGAATTCCACCCATGAGCATGGAAGTTCAACACAAGCTTGGAGCTTGCTTGGAGGACCACACATGGCCGAAAATGGGGATGACAGAAACTGCCACTGCCGAGCTTGGAGGGAGGCAGAAATTCAAGGCGCACCTTACTTCGATATTCTAGAAACCCGAAGCTTGGCCAAAGGCTTCTGGAGTGTGGAAAAGGGCAAATGCAAAATCATTATAATCTTCTAGGAAGATAAAAGGACATATCCCAAAATGTCTGCCTAAATGTGGCAAACGGGATCGCGGAAGCGTGACTGCCGTTTGGACAAAGCAGACATGAATTGAAGACAATGCAAGGCTCCGACTTCAAATATGTTTGTCATAATTATGTTCACTACTAGTATTGAAATTAGATTTTAAATACTAAGTGTGGTACATAAAATATATATGTACTAATGATCAGAACCTGCTATAAGCAGGATACTGACTTCAGTTTGAGATTAATCTGCGAATTGGAAACGGGACGAAAGTCGCTGTTTCAACCGTAGATACCTAAGTTTAGGAACTACCTTCGGGTGTGTACTTAAATTAGGAAACTGTTATAATGTAACTAGTTTGACTAGAAACATTATCTCTATATCAGTGTTTAACCCCTGCTGCGGGTGAACCTTTATATTCTAGAACACTAAGGTGTTTTATTTTATAAATATAATATTAGATAAACACATTAGATGTGAATACAGAATTTATATTTTGAATATAAATAAATCTCAAACATATAACATGACAAACAAATAGCTCAAACTGATTTGATCAGAAGAAACTTAAATGTGGCATTGTTGTCTGGGACACAATTAAACAAGAATCGTATATCCACACTTTCGAAGAGTGGGTACTAGGACGTATTTGATCCTATTTAAATAAAGTCTACGAATCTAGTTTATTGGGCAAAGTGCCTAAAACACTATTTTACTTGGCAAAAGTGTAAATGCCATCGATATGATAGCCCTAGTTCATAGTGAAGCAAGTGGGCCCATTTCTAGCTAGGCTAGAGGTGGGTATGAATATTTCGTGACCTTTACGGATGTGGCATCGCGTTATGGTTATGTGTTTCTTTGAAACACAAATCGGAAGCTTTTAGAGTTTCGACACGAAGTAAACTAACAGATCGGCTAAAGTATTAAACTGTCACGGTAAGACCGTAATGGAAAATACTTAAGCAATAAGTTTCTAATATACTTGAAAGAGTATAGTATTCTTTCAAAGAGGACTCCTCCCGGAACACGTCAATTTGATGGTGTGTCCGAACGGAGAAACCGAATTTTGTTAGACATGATAAGGTTAATCATGAGTCGCTCTGAGCTACCATTTCCTTCAACGGATATGCATTAACAGTGCAAAACTTATTTAGAATAAGGTCCCATAAAATCTGTTTGACAAAATTCATATTAGATATGAACAGGAAAGAAATCAAGTTTCTCATTCTGCACATTTGGGTATGCTAGGCATATGTTTGGATGATACCAAACTAAAACCCAAATTGGATAAGTGCCAATTGTAGGTTATCCTAGGGATACCGAAGTATAGTACTTATACAACTCACATGAGAACAATGTAATTTTTGCTCACCATGCGGTTTTCCTAAGAGGAATACCGATATGCAGTGGTAAATGGGAGGATAGTAAAACTCGATGAAAATCAGAGTAATACTATTCAAGGCACCAATTCCTATTGGCACACAAACAGTTCATCAATGATGAAACTATACCATAATCTTCGAATACACAAGAACCGCGTATGTCGGAGAGAGTCAGAGAAACAACCTGGGTATGGGTTTCTGATCTCACCTCGTAAAGATGTCAATCTGTTGAGGTATACCAACTGACTACGTATGAGGAAGTGATACAAGGTATCGACTCCCTATTATGTCAAAGTGCCATGAGTCCGAAATGGATTTCATGTAAATCAACCAAGTTTGGATACTAGTTGATGTACCGCAAGGCATTGTGCCTATTGGTACTATATAAGTCTTCAAGTAAGACGTACATGGATGGCAACATACCAACGAATAAAGCTAGGCTTTTAGCGGAAAGGTATCGTTATCAACATGTGTTGATTACGATTCAACCTTTTACTTGTTGCCACAGTAAATCCATTTAGATAATGCTTGCAGATGCTGCATATTCATTTATGAAATGTGCTGAACGGGAAATTGATTCCTGAAAAGGAAACCTTTAGGAGGATGTTTACAACATCCTGTCGGTTTTATCGTACCAAAACTAGCAAACAAGGTTTGCAAGTTATTCGATCCATGTTTGGATTGAAGCAAGCATTAGGTTTTTAGAATTATCTTTTTGATGTAATCATAATGATATATGATTTAATTCAAAACGAAAATGATTCTTGTGTTATATAAGGAGGTTGGTGGGAGCGCACTGACAGCGATTGTCCTATAAATAATGATAACATGTCATTTCTGGAAATGATATTCCCATAATAACAATCGGTGAAAGCTTGGCTTTCGAGAAAATTCTCCGTTAAAATTCTTGGGAGAAACAACCTTTATTCTAGGAATAAAGATCTACTGCGATAGATTTAAAGTTGTTAAAACTCTCTGAGAACTCGTACATTGAAAAATGTACGTGACCTGTTGTCTCATACTCTTTGAGCATATGGATTCACAATCAGGCCAATCCAAGTGATAGTCACTGGATTGAAGTTAAGAACATCCTTTAGTATCTTAGAGAACTAAGGATACTGTCTTAAACTATGGAGAAGGAGAACTTGAAGTGACTGGGATCACTATTGCAAGTTTCCTAAGCCGATAAAACGACTATAAGTCGCAAACGGTACTATAAATTTGAATAACGGAATAGTGAGCTGGAAATCTTCCAAGCAAGATATTGTTACCGAATAAACAACAAATGCGGGTTATTGCTGCAGCTGAGGCGGCAATAGAAGCCTTCTTGGTCGATAATAAATCTAATTAGATTAGATATAGTTCTGTTAGCAGTTGAGCTAGGCTACAGCACAGGCTAAAGAATTAATGGTCTCATCAACGATCCAGATATATACTTCGATATTCATCTGATTCGTTCAGATCATACATCGTGGCGATGTGATGATCGAATAAATCACATCAGACGATAATCATACAAATCCGCTGACGAAAGCATTTTCTCAGCAATTTGAGCCAACCGTACATAGTTCGGGTGTCAAACACTCGAGTGACTGGCTATAGGCCAAGTGGGAGATTGTTGGACAATTGTGACCCATAGCGTCACTATTTGTACAGATCATGGTGTTGTTGTACAAATTAACTATGTGAGACAAAGGAGATTGCTCTCTTATCATTTGTGATTAGAACACCAAGATGTATAAATGATAGGAGGTCCTTATAATTTGTTCCTGGATTGAGAATGATATGAGACAGTATCAGTCCACGAAGGATAAATCATTAAATATCCCTAGTCAGAGTATTATCGAGATAGGACATCGATAAATGCGTAAAAGACTAGTATTACACTTGTGCACGTTGTGAGGGCACAACGGCATAGTTCTCATATATTTGGGTATATGATACTCATGCAAGTGTAATAAGAGGTTGTGTTTTACCGATGGTACGGGAAACAGCTTCGCTCTGGATAGACCCCCTCAGAATTCCATTGGTAGTATGACTATGTGTCTATGGAAGTCCGAAATCAGGGTAGGTGTATTTGGTCTTAACCTTCCGGTAATACTTGCGACAATCAATATACTTTGGTTTTCGTCGTTCAGGGCTTTAACCGGTTTCTGTGTACGCCTCTTATGGGTATATCGAGAATCGTAGTGTGTTGGGTGTGATGTCAAGACGGAAGTATCACTCCAGTCATATGGAGATGATGGTCACGTAGGATACGGGATTGGTTCTCATAAATGTTGCATCTATCGGGATATTATGACTAGGTCATGTATATCCGATTATAGAGACTAGTTACCAGACATCCGACATGTGCTTCGTACGGGGCAGACACAATTCCAGCCCCAGGCCTAGCACGTGATCATCCGATACTGGATCGACATACGCAATACTATGTATATTACGCCTGATATAGATCCTTATATTCCTGTAAGGATATTTCTGGAGAATTGGGTAGGCATGGCGTTTTGCTAGAAGCCAACCTTATCTTGTAAATCGGTACAAACGTAGTACGAGGTACTTACATGTTCGGATAGTCCGACGACCGAATTTACTACCAACATATCCGGGGATCTCATGGGTCGCTTCCCAAAGATTCACCGATGACGTATGACTCGCACTTTTAATTAATATGGGATTAATTAGATGAGAGAGAAAATTAATATGGGATTAATTGCGGAGATATTTTATCTGGGATAAAATATCAATTAAAGAGAGATAACGATTAATTTGGAATTAATCGATAAATTAATATATTCGATATATTAAACGAAATTGGATTTCGACGCGGAATTGAAATTATATTTTAATTCGAGCGAACGAATTAATTTAGAATTAATTCGTTAGCGACGTGAATAGTAATTATGCTAAGCATTATTATTTAATTAAATTATATTTAATTACGACGCAACGGAAAATTCGTTAATTTGGAATTAGCGAACCCGAGCCCAGGATTATTTGCGAGCGCATTCGCATTTCGAATTCGAGTGCGGCACGCAAGTCAAATCAAGCGTCAAATCGCTAGTCGCATATAGCGACACATCATTCGTCAATCAAGTGATAGATGTCTTTCACTTTGAGTGATTGACGTAAGTCACTATTCATGAGTGATGTGAGTTGATGGAGGTTGGTGGGCTTTTATTATTTGACTTTAAAAAGCCAAATTTATTGTAAATCATTTATTGATTTTTTGAAAAAGAATTATGTGTATTAGATAACCAAATACACAAAACCAAAAAACATCCATTCTCTCTCCTCTCACGCTTTTTGGAGCCAAAAAACTCATCTCTCTCTCTCGGCCATTTGGCCATTTTTCTTCACTGGTTTTCTGGGCAGAAACCGTGAGATAGAAGCAAAGTGTGGGAAATTTGTGGTAAATTTCTTGAGAGCTAGCACTCCGAGAGACATGCGAAGTGATAGGGAAGTCCACCCATGATCATGGAAGTTCAACACAAGCTTGGAGCTTGCTTGGGGACCACACATGGCCGAAAATGGGGATGACAGAAACTGCCACTGCCGAGCTTGGAGGGAGGCAGAAAGTCAAAGTTGTTCGTTGTCGCGTCGCTCAACCGCTCTGTGTGAGTATTCCGCAACTCCTCGTTGTATTCGCACTTGTTTCATTACTTGAAATGATCTTGGGAAGCTTAAAAAATTCCAACAAGCAATAGGGTTGGTATAGGTCTCTTTTTATAAGAGTGGGCTAGGGTTTTCTTGTGCATGAGATTTCAAAACAAGGAAACAAAATCTTGCAAAAAAGGGATGAGTTTAATTAGTTTATAAAGGGAAACAAATTTGTGTAATTTTGGTGGGGAATATCTTTAATTTGGTGAGTGATTTATTTAAATTAGGAAGAGGATTTATTTAATTTAGGAATGGGATTTGTTTTGATTTAATTGGATTTGATTTAATTTAATTTAATTTATGACATGTGTTTTAAATGTTTTAATTCTTTTTTGATTGGGCTTGGGCGAAATGGGCTTTGGATGAGTGCGGGGGTTTTGGGCCAAGTGGGCTAATATTTTAAAACAGAGATTAATCGGGCGAACCCGAGGCCAATTAGCGAGTTTAATTTGTTGATGTATTTATTTTTAAATTTTTTCCTTCCAACGTCCGTTTCCCGCGACTTCCGCAACTTATCGGGTAGTGCCTCCGTACGAGGCTCATCATTGGGCTTTATGAAAAAATACAGTGTCTACAGTGTGAACCCACTGATCCACCGCCTATGACATCAGCTCATGTCACATGTCATCATTATAGTTGCAACTCTCCTTAGCTTCCCACAATTTGGTCAGTCAGAACACTTCATTTTTTCTATCTTTGCACCGACCTATGGCGGCTCTGCTCTGCCACTATCTGTCACTTACCGGCCTATGGCGGCTCTGCTCTGCCATCTACATGTCACTGCACCGACCTATGGCGTCTGGAAGAAGCTATTTTCGATGAGAACCATTATTTTTCTCATATGAGAGCTAGGGATACTGCAAACCATTATTTGATCCCCATGTTGGTGTGTCGAGATGAATGACCACCTCGGGTCCAAGTGCTTTGTTGAATTTGATATCTTCTCATCAGGTCGGGTATGATCTGCTGAGTTCATCCTCACTCTGCCACGAGGCTCTGAATGCTGAGGCTGCTCTAAGAGTCTGATGTTAGGGCGACATGACCTAACCACCTTGGACCTGACCACCTCGGGTCAATCTTCCATTATATCCCTATGTTCTGCCCCTGGTCGTCTCTCTGCTCTAAGAGTCTGAGTCTGATAGTTTCGATTCTGGTTCCGGAATCGGAATCGGAACCTGACCGGTTCGGTTAGGGTTCCTACCCTAACCGAACCGGTTGGAACTGGTTGGAACCCTAGGGTTCCACCCCCCCAGTGGCTAGTAGCCATTCGGTTGGGTAGGGCAAGGAGCCCAACAGCCAAAAAAATTAGGGAATTCCCAAATTACCCCTAATAACAATAATAAAACGACTAATCTTATGGGCATTTTAGGTACCATAAAATATTCTTAAAATGTATAAATATGGGTCATTTTTCATTATTTCAACACACCATTTCTCAATTCTCAATTCTCTCAATTCCTATAATTCTCTCATTCTCAAATCTTTAATTCTTTAAAATTTCTTAAACAACAAATGGCAAGCTCATCTGAGAACACAATGTCAAATATGCCAACCCAAGAGAGCGGCTCTAGTATCGTTTCACGGAGAAGAGAAGTTAATTCTCGTTCCTCAGATGTTTTCAAAATTCATTTTCATTTAATCTATATTGATGAAGGTTCAAGAGCAATATGCAACCATTGTGGGGTTTCTTACAAATTTAGTGGATACGATAATATGATCAAGCACTTGAAAAGACATCATGCGGTTGAATTTGGACTTGATACGACGCAAACTCAAATGGGCAGGTACGCATCATCTAGTATAGGTACGAGTGCTTTAGAATTATTTAAATATTCTGATGCTAAAAATATAGAATAATTTGCTAAATTAATTTATGTGGCACATCTTTCTTTTAGTTTTGGTGAAAAAATTACTTTTACTAATTACATTCAACATGCTTTAAATCCTGCTGCATGTAGAATGACTAGAAATACAACAAAACGTCAAAATTTTAAATTATACAAAGATGATAAAATCATTTTAAATGAAACATTTAGAGATATCAAATAGCGTCTATCTATTTCTTCTGATATTTAGAGTGACCATTGGTGAACACAATCATACATGGGTGTGACTTGTCATTGGATTCATGTATCATGAAACATAAAAAAATGACTTATTGCATTTACAGTTTTTGATGAACAACATACTGTACAAAATATTTATAGAATGATGAAAGTAATTTTTGATGAATATGGTTTATTAGGTAAAATTTTAACAGTTGGATTTGATCATGCATCTGCAAATACTGCATCAATCACTGAATTAATAGAAATATGCGAACCAAATTTAGGGGGTCGATTTTTTCATGTTCGTTGCACATGTCATGTCCTTAATTTATGTGTTCAAGATGGTTTGGAAAAATTATCACATTTCATTGATCCTCTTAAGAAAGCACTTAATTGTATTTGGCCATATTCTCAAGTTAGGAGAAAATGGGCCAAGTTTTGTAATTTTATGGTATTAAACCAATAAAATTTTCACGAGATGTTCCAACACGTTGGAATTCAACTTATTTTCTTTTATGTCAAGCTTTGCAATACAAAGATGCATTATTTAGTTTTTTTCTCAACATTTCAACATATCACACTTTTTCCTAGTCAATGAGAAATTTGTGATAAAATTTTAGAGATTTTAATAGTTTTTAATGATGCTACAAAAAATTTTAGCGGAGTTTATTACCCTACAACACATTTATTTATTCTTGAAAGTTTGAATATTGTTGGTACTCTCGATGAGCATGTTGATAGTCGTGATCCTAATGATATTGTTTTGCTTGAAGCTATTAATGTTATGAAACGAAAATGGTTGCATTATTTTAGAGACATTCCTTTACTTTATCTTATTGCTGCTGTTTTTATCCTAGATTTAAATTAGAAGGTTTGAATAGTGCTTTACCCGCTTACTATGGATATTTAGGAATATTATATGAAATTGATATTACAAGAATAATAGCTAAAATAAAATTTGATTTAATAGAGTTATTTAATGATTATGTTAGAAGATATAACTTGCAATCAGTAGGAAAATCTAGTAGTAGCGAAACGACCGTAATGCAATCAAGAATTAGCGCAGGTGATCGTTGGTTATTACAACGAAATAAAAAATATAGGGATAACACGACTAATAACCCGGAATTAGATAATTATTTATCTACAAATTTTGAGTTTTCAACTGAAAGTTTAGTTAGTAAAAATTTTCAAATCCTTGAATGTTGGAACCGACATCAAAATGTACATCATGTATTATCAATTATTGCTAAAGAGATATTGGCAACACATGTTTCTACCGTTGCGGTTGAGCAAGCCTTCAGCATGGGAGGCAATATATTGGAAGTCAGACAGTCTTCATTACATCCAAGCACTCTAAAAGCAAAAGTATGTGTGGATGATTGGACCCGAGCTGATCTGAGGCAACAAGAAGATGCCCCTGATGAATTTGAATACTTGTTCGATAATGCATCTGCAAGTGCATGCGGAACTGGAGCTGGAGGATCAACAGGCACTGATGATGATTGATAATTAAATAATTGTAAAACTACAATGGAGAAATATCTTTAAAATATAATGGAACTATGTGAGCTTTGATTCCTCTCACCCCTGGAGGATACGTAGGCAACTTAAGTTTTTAAAAAATTAAGTTCAAGCTCTTTAATTTAATAAAAAAATATTATTTTTAGATAATAATTTTATTTGTAATTTAATGTAATTATATAATGTAAGTTTATTATATAAATTCAAATTCATAATTTTAAATTATATTATTTTATCAATTTCAATTTTTTATTTTCAATAAAGTAAAAAAAAATAATGGAACCGGAACCGAAATTAACCGGTTCGGTTCCGGTTCCACACTCGTGGAATCGGGAATCGTCCGGTTTGGTTCTGGTTCAGAATCGATTCGGACCGCCGGCCGGGTCTACTTCTAGGCATCACCTCGAATTCGGGCCCCTCTGTCTGACTTCTCATCCTCACAATGACCTTGGGTTTTTACCTTGTCAAGTGTAAAATCCATTTTACCCTTCCTTGGGATTCTGACTAATTGGGGACCAAAAAATCACCATCAACAATTATAAATAATAATATTTATTTTATAATGTTGTAATTATATTAATTGTGTGCTTAATAAGATGACATTGCAGTTATATTTATCGTGGATGGTTAGTTGTGAAGTGAAAGTTGATATATGTTTGATAAAAAAATTTTATAATGTAAAAAAATATTAATAGAGGCTTAATCACAAATAGTTATTTGATCGATTCGATCAGGCAATTTTTGAATTTCCAAAAATCATCTGTTTTAAATTTTTGATAAAACCTATTAAAATAAAAAAATTCAAATATATCGAATACAATTCCTTTATCGTGAAATAATGTATTGAAAGTGTTGAGTCAAAGAAAGGTGCCACCTATTACACTTTGTCAAAACTAAAGGCAACTAGTTTGGTAAATTATGTGGTTGTTTGGTTCAACCATATTTGACGATTGGGTAGCAAGAATTTTCTATAAATAGCTTCATTTGACAAAGCTTTATGCATCCCAAAATTTGAGAGCTTTATCATTTTAGTGAAAGAAAAGTTTGAGTGTGTATTTTGTTAGAGTTTCATTTGAGAGAATTAAGTGTATTTGAGTTTTGGGTTATGAGATAAATACTTCAATATTTTTATTCTCCTTTTCATTAGTGAAATATTATCCTTTTGTCTTCACCGGTGAACATACGCTAAAAGCCAAACTAGGTATATCGTTGAGCCTTGTCTCATTATATTCTCAATATTTTCTCAATTTCATTTTAGATGTGACTTTGCTTCACGACATATTTCCTAACAATTGGTATTAGAGCTTCAGATTGGCAGGATTACTATTCACATATACATTCACTATTCACATGAAACGGTAGGAGTCAGTCCAAGTGAAAGCATTCTTGGTGAAAAGTAATGGCAATAAAATACGAAATTGAGAAGTTTAATGGAACTAATTTCATGTTATGGAAAATGAAGATAAAAATAATTTTAAGAAAAAATAATTATCTTGCAGCAATTGGCAAAAGACTCATGGATATCACCGACAATTCCAAATAGAAAGAGATAAATGATAATTCAGTTGGCAATATGCATTTAGCACTAGCCGATAGTGTGTTATCCAGTGTGGCTAAAAAAATACAGCAAAAGAGATACCAGATACTCTGACAAAATTATATGAGGCCAAATCACTGCACAATAAAATCTTCTTAAAAAAAACTGTACAGACTTTGAACGACAGAATCCACTTCAGTGATTGCGCATATTAATACTATGAAAACTCTATTTTCCAACTTATTTATTTGGGGCATACAATAGATACAGTTGAATGTGCAAATATGCTACTTCAAAGTCTATATGGTTTTCATGATAAACTCATCATCAACTTGAAAAACAATATCATATTAGACAACCTAGTCTTCAACGAAGTTGTAGCAGCTATACTGGATAAAGAATATGGGCGCAAGAATAAGAAAGACATACATACGAGTTCACATCAAGTAGAAGTTTGTTGATGACGAGAGGCATATCAATGGAGTGTGGTCCCATTGGGAGTCAAAATCATGGTTGATCTAAATCCAGAAGTAAGAAGAATGTCAATTGTTATAATTGTGGCAAGAAAGAAGAAAGATTGTTGGAGCAAGAAGAAAAGTGTAGAAAATAATCTTCAAGGGAATGTGGCAAGTACCTCAGACGATGGTGAAGGTTTATATAGCGAGACAACCATAGTTGCCGAAGGCAGAAAATGCTTCTCTTATGTTTGGCCGATTGACTCAAGAGTTACATGACACGTGACCTATAGGAGAAAATAGTCCATCAATATGAAACTATCTCAAGAGGATTATTGTTCATAGGGAATGATCATGCCTTAGAGATTGCTAATATTCGAAATATCAAATTGAAGATATATGATGGTATTGTCCGAACTATCCAAGAAGTGAGGTATATGAAAGGACTATAGAAGAATATATTGTCTTTGAGATAATTAGATAGCATTGGGTGTAAAACTCATTAGGAAAATGGGATCATGAAGATTGTAAAAGTTGCGTTTAACTAATGAAGGCATAAAAGATTACTGCAAATCTGTACATACTTAATGGAGAAAAATTACATAAAGCATATTTGTTTGTCGTATCAACTACATCAAAAGAAGAGTCAACGATAATGTGGCATCACAAATTAGGCCATATGTCATAACAAGGCTTGAAGATTCTCTCTGATCGTAAACTACTTCCAGGGCTCAAATCCGTCCAACTATATTTTTGTGAGCATTGTGTTATAAATAAGCAGTACATATTGAAGTTCAACATATCTAATTCAAGAAGTAAAGAAATTCTAGAATTGATCCAGTCTGAAGTTTGGCAAGCACCGGTGATGTCGCTAGTGGGAGCGAGATGTTTTGTACCTTTCATTAATGATTACTCTAGAAGATGTTGGGTGTATCCTATAAAGAATACGTCAAACGTGTTTGCAGTTTTCAAAGTATTTAAAGAACTTATAGAACTTGAATCTGGAAAGAGAATCAAATATTTGAGGACTGATAATAGAGGAGTATATACTGGTGATGAATTTAACGCATTTTGTCAACGATAAGGCATCAATCGATAATTTAGTACTGCTTACAAGCCTCAACAAAATAGAGTGGCAGAACAAATAAAAAGAACCTTGTTGGACGGAACAAGAGCTATGTTCAGTACTGCTGGTTTGGACAAGTCATTTTAGGCAGTTGCGGTCAAAATTACATGTTATGTGATAAATCGGTCACCATCAACGACAATCAAGTTAAAGACACGGATGGAGATATGTATCGGCAAGCCAGTTGATTATTCTCACCTTCATACATTTGGAAGTCATATGTATATAATGTACAATGCCAAGAAAAACCGAAGCTAGATCCAAAATTAAGAAAGTGTTTTTTTTCTTGGGATATGCTGATGGAGTCAAGGGGTATCACTTATAGGATCTTACTATCCATAAAATTGTCATCAACATGGATGTAATATTTACATAAGATAAACTGGAAAGTACAAATGGAAATGATAGCACTATAAAAATGAAAACAAAGACTAAGATAGTACAAGTGAAAAATAATCCAAAACAAGAAAATTCAGAATCTTCTAAAGAAGCACGATAGCATGAAGTATAAGAACTAGTTAAGTCTGATACTCTAGAAGCTTACCGGTCAACTCGTGAGAGATGATCACCAGTATGACACTCAGATTATGGCACAAAGGCTCATATTGCATATTGTCTTCTAACAGAATATGGAGAGCCATCAACTTTACATAAAGCTTCCAATAGCCAAGATGCTTCTTTTTAGATGGCAATAATACAAGAAGAAATTGAAGTCTTGCATAAAAACAAGACATATGAACTGGTCCTTTACCACGTGAAAGAAAAGCCATCGAAAATAACAAGATTAAACGAGATGGTAATGACCAAGTGGAGAGGTATTGTGTGAGACTGGCGGTAAAAGGTTACGATCAGAAAGAAGACATTGATTTCAACGAGATATTTTCTCATGTAGTGTGACTCACTACAATTAGATTAGTCTTAGATATATGTGTTATATTTAACTTACATTTAGAGCAGTTAGATTTGAAGACATATTTTCTTCATGGAGAACTTAAAGAATAGATATATATACTCCAACCAGAAGGGTTTATTGAAGAAAGAAAAGAGAACTTGGTTTGCAGGTTGAACAAATCTGTGTACGGTCTTAAACAGACGTCGATGTGTTGGTACAAGAAATTTGATTCCTATATCAAGAGCCTTGGGTATAACAGACTTAATTCAGGCCATTATTCGTACTACAAAAGGGATTAAGGTGATAATGATTTCATTATTTTACTGTTATACGTAGATGACATGTTGGTAGCAGACCCCAACAAAGATCGAATCTAAAAATTGAATGCACGGTTGCCTAGGGAAATTGATATGAAGGACTTGGGATTGAAAAATAAGATTTTTGGGATATAAATTTATTGAGACAAAAATAACATGAAGATTTGGCTTTCCCAGAAGAACTACTTAAGAAAAATTTTACGTCCATTCAATATGCATGATTGTAAGCCAATCTCTACCCCTCTTCCTATTAATTCAAGTTATCCTCTAAGATGTGTCATAACAATGAAGTGGATAGGAAGAAAATATCTCGAGTACCGTATGCATCAGTAGTGGGAAGTTTGATGTTGGCTATGATATATACAAGACCAGACATTGCACAAACAGTAGGAGCAGTTAGTCGGTATATGACGAATCTTGGTAGAAAATATTGGGTGGTGTAAAGAGGATCCTAAGATACATTAAGGATACCTCAAGTGTTGTATTATATTATAAAGGATCAGATTTTACTGTCATGGGTTAAGTAGATTCAGATGTTGCAGAAGATCATGATAAAAGAAAATCCATTACAGGCTATGTATTTACACTTGTAAGAGGATCTGTAAGTTGGGTTTCAAAACTGTAGTCTATTGTGGCACTATCTACAATATAAGCATAATACATAGCAACTATACAAGTTTGCAATAAAGTTATCTGGATACAAAGATTGCTATAGGAACTCAGCACAAACAATATAAGATTTTATTATTTTATGACAGTCAAAATGACATTAATATTGCAAGGAATCCAGCTTTTTCATTCAAGGACGAAGCACAAAGAAGTTTGATATCACTTTATTTGTGAAGTAGTAGAAGATGTAAGTGTGGATATGAAGAAAATTCATACAGAAAATAATCTAGCAGATATTTTGTTATAAGTCAATTAATACTGACAAATATGTATGATGTAGATCCTTACATGGCCTAATAGAAACGTAAACAACATAATAAAGGTGAAGATGAAAGGATGGTGTGGGGACTTGATTGATTCTCAATCAAATCTTCAAGTGGGAGATTTGCTGAGTCAAAATGTATCATTAGGGATGGCAAAATCCGGATCCGGGTCCGGATTCGGAAGAGTTTAGGTTACCCTGGGTCCGGTTCCGGACCCGAGTAAATATTCCCGGGTCCGGACCCGGGTCTACCCGGTCCGGATCCGGGAACCCGGATTCCTTTTTTTTTTTAAATTTTAATTGTATTATTTTATAGTTATATTTGTATTTTGTCAATAATATTAGTTTTATTTCAATTCTTTTAATTTTTTTATTATATTCTATTATATATATATATATATATATATGGGTTGGATGTGTTATTGTTTTAAAGATTTCATCTGTTGTTATTTTTAGACTATTTTCTGTGTGTTTGCTGAATTTCTTACTGGTAGTAAGCCCCCCGAAGGATAGGATTCCGTTTAGGGCAGTAAACCCATACCTGTAGGCAAATCTCATAGTAATAGTATAGGAATAGTTCCTCATGGAGTCTCTATTCTGTAGAACATCCTCTCTCTCTAGCTCTTCTACTGAAAGGACTAGTGATTCAAAAAATATAGTGAACTCTGAAGATCTCATAATTGAAGATTTTAATAAAGCTATTGATTGCTGGAAATTACCAAAAATCTCAAAAGACGTAATTTACAAAACAAAAAAACTTGATTTTCTTAAAACAGATTATGTTATAAAAACTGAAGAACGTGATATTACCCTTACAAAGCCTTTTGAAACAATAAATTTATTTTCTGAAAGTGCCCTAAAACATTTAAGAGAAAAGAAATTTAATTATGTGCATGTTGGTCTAATCCAAGTTGGAATAAAGCCCCTTACAAAAGAAGGCTTAGATACTTCTATCTTAGCCGTTTTAAGGGATGGTAGATTCATCTCTTTTGATGATTCTTTACTTAGTAGTATTGAATCAAGTCTCTGTAAAGGACCGATCTCTTTCGATTGTTATCCAAACATCACAATCTCTTTACAAGACAAAAATATCCTCAAAAGCATGGTTCTCCAAATTAAAACCCATAACTACCATATGTTTGAAGGATCAATCCCTGTTGCCTTGATTTACAAAATTTCCTACAAAGCTATGCATTCTGCGTTCAACACGCAACATAAGATCCAGTCAAAAAGAGATGAGACTCTTCTCTTACAACTGATCTGTCCAAATCTAACATGGTTATCCCCAGACCTATCCAATGGAAAGATATCAATCTTCCGGATGAATGGATTTTAGAAGGAGCTTCTGAACCAGTAATTCCAAAGCAACTTGAGCCTAATACAGAGTTACAAAATGTGACCCAGTATTCTGATGGAAAAGTCAAACTGTCTTTTAAAAGAAGTACTTCATCTAGATTCAGTGATAGAGACTCTATGTCCAGTATTTCTTCCTTAGAAAGAAAATTCTCTAAAGTTCCGTCAGTTATAAATCTACCACCTAGATTCTCTACTTCAGATATACCAAGTTCCTCCATACGTTCTGTTGATTATACTACTAATATCCCTCATCCTATATATACTAGTAGCCAACATGAACAAACTAAAGCTGATTCTCCTCCTACATCTCCTACATTTTCTGCTGTCACAGAAAATATTATAAATGTCCTACACAAAGATTTCAAGATTAATAAATCCTCTTTGCATGACGATTTTTATTCTGATCTAAATAAAGAAAAAAGACTCTGGTTTTTCAAACATTTCTTAAACCAAAGACAACAGATTCAAGAATCTTATTATGAATTTATAGAACTACATAAAGTACACATCACATTTTTTGATTGGTTTGAAATGTATGCTTCCGAAAAAGACATTTCGTACCCTTTTAAAGAATCAAATCCCATTACTATTCGTAAGAAAACTCCTCAATGGAATCTCTCTGATAGTGACAGAATTATTGAGTCTGAACACCCTCACTTGAGAAATATAACTATTGAGCATGGTGAACCTCGATTCAGGTTAAAGCCTCACCCTTAAAGATTCATAGACCTAATGATACTGATAAAGACTTAGATAGTATTATTCAACAGAATAATTTCTGTAATACTAATCTAAATACTATTGGCAAACAATTGACTAGAATAGAAAGTCAAATCCAACAGTCCACAATTACTACTTCTTCCTTA
Organism: Zanthoxylum bungeanum; assembly: GCA_019454045.1. NCBI lineage: Eukaryota > Viridiplantae > Streptophyta > Magnoliopsida > Sapindales > Rutaceae > Zanthoxylum > Zanthoxylum bungeanum. The sequence goes on from SKCR01014349.1 coordinate 80,938, forward strand.
AAAACAGTTGTAAAGCCTAGTGAGGACAAGAAACTTAAAAAGCCTATTTTTGAACCATTCCAGATTTCTAAAGATAGCCAGAGAATTGTTCATGATTCAAAGTCTGATTTTGTTAAAGCTATTAAAGAACAATTGGATAGGATCGAAACAACTTCCTCCTCTTCAAAAAATAAAGTTGATATTGCCTTAGATACTCCCCAATCTAGTAGCAGAATTGGAGTTCTAGATGTAGATAATTCTTCCATAGCATCTTCGGACATAGAAGCCTTTCAAGAAAATTCCAAACCTATCTCTAGAGTTAATAAAGTTCATTGGGAGTTAGCACTTCCTGCTACTTCTTATTCTCCTCCTGATATAGCTGTTGATAGTAAGCCTAGTGCAATAAGCCAATCCCGGTTTAATGCATCTTCTGTCTATGAATGGAATATAGATGGAATGTCTGAATATAATATTCTTAGCCTATTACAACAAATGACCATGGCAACCAACGCTTACAAAACCCAAACAGGAACCTCTGATAAGGCGATTACAGAGATTCTTGTTGCTGGTTTTACAGGTCAACTTAAAGGTTGGTGGGATCATCTTCTCACCAAAAGTCAACAACTTGACATCTTGGATGCTATTCAAACAGATGAAGACAATGTTCCTATTCTGGATGAATACAACAGTCTCATTCAAGATGCTGTTGCAACTTTAATTCTTACCATTTCCCTCCACTTCATAGGTGACCCATCTCACTTACGAGATAAAAATGCTGAGTTACTACATAATCTTAGATGTAGAAAACTTAGTGACTTCCAGAGCTATAAAACCACCTTCTTTACAAGACTCTTTTTAAGAGATGACGCAAATAATATAACTTGGAAAGAAAAATTCCTTGCTGGTTTACCTACCCTTCTAGGTGAAAAGGTTAGGAATTCTATTAAAGCCCTCCATGACAATCGAATCCCTTATGAAAGACTTACCTATGGTGAATTAGTTAGTTTTATCAATAAGGAAGGATTAAAGATATGCCAAGACTTGAAATTACAGAAACGCCTAAAATGGGAGCTTATGAAATCTAAGCAAGAACTAGGTAGTTTCTGTAAACAGTTTAACTATGATCCTTTCAAAGCTAGTACCTCTAAAGATTGTGAAGGAAAATGTTCTTCAAAGCCTTATAAAAGAAATTACAGTTCTAAAAAATTTAGAAAATCTTTTCCTACTTCTAAAGAAAATTTCTATAAAAACCTTCAAAACCTTATAAGAAATCCAATAGAAAACCTCACACTTCAAAATCTAAAGCCCCTTTCAATTATAAAGAAGCTACTTGTTACAAATGTGGAAAGAAAGGACATACTGCAAAATATTGTAGGATGAACAAAAAACTTCATGAATTAGATCTCAGTGAAGAAATTCTTTCCAAAATAACAAATCTGCTTATTGAATCTTCTGAGTCTGAATCTTCCCTAACAGGCAATTCTGAACCTTTACAAATTGATGAGTTAGTTGATTCAGATACTTCTAGTCATAGCAATAGTGATTCTGACACAGATTCCTATTTAAAGAGTAAGAAACTTAATGTTTTGACTAAAGAACAAGAAACTTTTCTTGAAATTGTAAAACACATTTCTAATCCTGACCTACAAAAAGAATACCTTGACAAACTCCTAAAGACTTTTGACAAAGGAGAATCTTCTAAAACTCCCGTTTTAAAACAAAATACTTATGATCTTACACAAATCCTAAGTAAGAAGAAGAATAAAAAGACACCAAGTTTGCAAGACCTTCAAAAGGAATTCCAAGAAGTAAAAATTGAAATAAAAGATCTAAAAGAAAAAAGAAAAATGATTCTGAAACAATCCAACTTCTTCTAAAAAGTCAATTAGTTGATAATTCTGAAAAAGGTTCAGATTCTGATAATGATGAATCTGAAAACCAAAAGCTTGAGAATATTGAGTCTCTTCCAAATGATTTTCTTTTTGTTCTAAAACAAGTAACAACAAGAAAATACCTAATCTGGATTACCCTTATCCTTTCTCTGATTTCCAAATTGACACAGTAGCCTTATTTGACACAGGTGCTGATCTAAATTGTATCAAAGAAATTATTATTCCAAATAGGTTTCATAAAAAAACACATGAAAGACTTTCTGCTGCAAATAATTCGAAACTAAAATTTCTTCCAAAGTTGATGCTTCAATTCCTAATGATGGTTTTGAATTTAGGACTTCCTTTCTTTTAACAAATGATATACATCATGCTGTTATTCTTGGAACTCCATTCATAAACCTCATTACTCCTTACACTGAAAATTTTCTTTCATTGAAAAACCTAAAACAAGAAACTTGAATATTGTAAAAGCTTGTTCTGTTTACCAGAACCACGTTAATGTTTTGCTAAAGAAAAAACAAAATGACTTACTTCATTTAAAAAATGATTTAAATATTGAAAGACTTGAAAAACAACTACAAACTGATTTGATAAAACAAAAGATTAATGATTTCAAAGTATTAATTGAAAAAGAAATCTGTGCTGATTTACCTTCTGCCTTTTGGAATAGAAAGCAACATTTGATAGATCTTCCCTATGAATCCTCTTTTGATGAAAAGCAAATTCCTACTAAAGCTAGACCTATTCAAATGAATATGGACTTAGAAAAACATTGTAGAAATGAGATCAAGGATTTAGAGTCTAAAGGTTTGATTGTCAAGTCAAGGTCTCCTTGGTCCTGCGCCGCTTTCTATGTAAATAAAAATTCTGAGATAGAAAGAGGAACACCTAGACTGGTCATCAATTACAAACCTTTAAATAAAGCCCTAAAATGGATTAGGTATCCCATACCTAACAAAAAAGATTTGCTCCAAAAACTCCACTCTGCTTTCATATTTTCAAAATTTGATATGAAGTCAGGTTTTTGGCAAATTCAAATCCATCCTAAAGACCGTTATAAAACTGCCTTTACCGTTCCATTTGGACAATTTGAATGGACAGTTATGCCTTTCGGTTTAAAAAATGCACCTTCTGAGTTTCAGAGAATTATGAATGATATTTATAATCCTTATTCAGATTTTTGTATTGTTTATATTGATGATGTTTTGATTTTTTCAAAAGACATCGATCAACACTTCAAACATTTAAAGACCTTTTATTTTGCCACTAGAAAGGCTGGTTTAGCTGTCTCTAGTACAAAGATTTCTTTATTCCAAACTAAGGTCAGATTCCTAGGACATTATATTCCAAAGGAACTATCACACCCATTGAAAGATCTCTTGCTTTTACTGATAAATTCCCTGATAAAATTCTAGATAAGAGCCAACTCAAAGATTTTTAGGAAGTTTAAATTATGTTCTAGATTTTTGTCCTAACATCAATAGAATTGCAAAACCATTGCATGATAGATTAAAGAAAGTTCCTGTTCCTTGGACTGATGAACATACAAAGGCTATTAGACTAATAAAAAACACTGTCAAGGATATCCCTTGCTTATATTTAGCAAACCCTAGTTTACCAAAAGTTGTTGAAACTGATGCATCTGACTTAGGGTATGGTGGTATTCTAAAACAAGTAGATAATGGTAAAGAACAAATAGTTCAATATGTTTCTGCTCATTGGAATGATTGTCAGAAAAACTATTCTACTATTAAAAAAGAAATTTTATCAATTGTTCTTTGTATATCTAAATTTCAAAGTGATTTACTAAATCAAAATTTTTGCTAAGGATTGATTGTAAAGCTGCAAAACATGTTTTAGAAAAGGATGTTCAAAATATTGCATCTAAACAGATTTTTGCAAGGTGGCAAGCAATTTTGAGTGTTTTTGATTTTAAAATTGAGTTTATAAAAGGAGATAAAAATTCTGTTCCAGACTTTCTAACCAGAGAATTTCTCCAAAACAGATAATGCCGCCCAAGAAAAGAGACACTGGCAAAGCTAAGCTTATTGAGCCCTATGTCCAAAGCCGTTACAAAGAATCCCAATCTCCTCCACCCATTCCAAAGTTAGCCTCAGGCATTCCTATAAAATCTTGGGTTGACACAATCCAAGAAGATGAAGAATCTTCATCTAAAGCAATTACTTCTCAAGATCAGGTAAATGAATGGATTGAATCCATTTCCAAATCCCCTGAACTTCTACTTGCTTTACAAAGTTTTTCAAAAAGTCAAGACATTCAAAAATCTTCTTCCAAAGAAATTACTTTTCCAAAATCTCAAAAAGAAGTTGTTTTAACTGGAAGTTCATCTTCCCAAATTATTTCTCAAAAGCCTTCACAAAAATCGGATTGGTATAATAAAACCTATCACCAAAATATTTTGAGTATTGAAGATGGGTTTTATAGTCCTGATCCATTTATTACCCTTTCAAAGTTTTTTCCAAAGGGTTGGTTTTTCAACCTTGGGATTTTTCAAAACCCCAATCCTTTTATCAAGACATTCTTGAATTGACGGAATCTGTAAAATTCAAACACTTTTTCCTTTCTGATGCTAATTCTGAGCCGGCCTATTCTACGGCCACTATCCTTAAAGTCATTTCTCCAAAACAATGGGGAGAACCCCTTCATAACCCTAAAGTTTTCCCTGCAAATTTCCAAAATAGATTAAACCATTGCTTATCTTACTCTTATTGGGATTACCAGCAAGCGTGGTTTAATACCTTCCTAATCCAAAACCCTAAGAAAAGCCATTCATGGTTATTTTTCTTTAATTCCAAAATAACCGTAGAAAGCCTTCCAAACTGGTTCCAACACTGGTGGAACTATTATGGACCAAGCCCAGAAATATTAACCCCCAATGCAAAATCCTGCCTAAATCTTTTCAAAGCCCACTATGTTCCCTCGGCTTCAGAGAAAAGATTCCCCCCTTTTCTTTGTTTCTGTACAAATTTTTTCTTACCTTGGGTCTGGATGTGGAGTCTTCAATTCTACACCCAAGAAACCCATTTGCTTCTCCAAAGAACCTTCAAAGTTAAATGGTGGTCCAAATTTGACGAAGAGTCAAAGCTGACACAACACATGGTCCAGCAATGGCTCTGTGCTAAAGGCCATATTAAATCCAATATTGAAGTTGTTAAAGCCCAAAGCACGTTTCTCTCTCAGAAATCTATGGCCCAATCTCTCCTTGCAGGTGCCAAGTCTGAAGATGAATATTTTCAAGTTATGCAACAACTTCTTGCCTCGAGACCAGCATCTTCTGCTGCCAGCTCTTCAAGTGGTGGGGAGCCACAGCCTTTTATTTCTCTTGGAGATGATAACGAAGATGATTGTTTCGGCATCCTATCTTCTTTAAAGCATTAAAAAAAAAAAAAAAAAAGTCTTTGTACAAAAGAAAATTATTTTCTTTTCCCCTTCACTCACTATTCTCTTCACGAGAAAAAAGCTGTGGGAAAAGTAATTCAAAATCAAGTATCCAAAGCTCACAACAGGTACCTGTGGGACCTTGAGCAGCAATTCAATTCAAAATAATTGATGACATAGCCACATGAAAGCAAAAGCAAAAGCAGAGCATCTTATGACAATCTTGAAGGAAAGCATTCATACCCATGTGAAGAAAGCATCCAAAGCCAAGCATCTTACTATAGCCATGTGAAAGCATTCAAAGTCTGTGCCAAGCATCTTACTATAGCCATGTGAAAGCATTCAAAGCCATCCAAAAGCTCGAAAAAGAAGAAGCATCTTACTATTTGTAATAATTGTAGTTTGAAATAGTTGTTGGATGTTGGGTATATAGTTCCCATTCACCTTCAGCTGAAGGCATCCGTTTTCTTTAGAATCATCTTTCAATTTCTCTCTTCAACCTTTCTCTTTAGTTTAACTTTCATTTTGTTCTTCCAAGGAAATGTAAGCATTTGTTTCGAAATATATGTAAAAGCTGTGTATGTTTATTTAAAAGCAATTTTCAAAGCATGCTCGCAGATTGATAATTATATCAATCCTGCCATTTAAACTGTTACTACTCCTCTGAGGCATAGAGACCAGATCTCTCCCTCAGTTGTATTTTCTCTTCTCCCTCCTACTTCAGAGCACCATTTCTGGGATCCAGATCTGGTACTGTGTTTGCAAACCCCCAAGCCAACATTATATATATATATATATTATATATATATATATATAATATATATATATATATATATATATATATATATATTATATATATATATGCATAATAATTTTTTATTTTTTATTATAATCTATTTTTTTTTTTTTTTTAATTTTTTTCCGGACCCAGGTCTACCCGGTCCGGACCCGCGTGATCCCGGGTCCGGACCCGGAATCACCCGGGTCTTAATTTTAAAGACCCGGGTCCAGATTTTTTAATTCCGGACCCAGGTCGTCCGGGTCCATGCGGACCCGGGCCGGGTCTGAGTCTTGTTGCCATCTCTAGGTATCATCTATTACAATTTATCAAAACTAAAGGCAACTAGTTTGGTAAATTAATGGTTGTTTTGTAAATTAGATGGTTGTTTGGTGCAACCATATTTGACAATTGGGTAGCAAACTTACCTATAAATAGCTTCATTTGAGAAAACTTTATGCATCCCAAAATTTAAGAGCTTCATTCATTATAGTGAAAGAAAAGTTTGAGTGAGTGTATTTTGTAAAAAGTTTTCAGAGTGATTTAAGAGAATTGGGTATATTGGGGTTTTAAGTTGAGAGATAAATACTTCAATATTTGTATTATGTCATTTCATTAGTGAAATATTATCCTTCTGTAATCGCCCGTGGACGTAAGTTAAAAATCGAACCACATATATCGTTGTGTCTTGTCTCATTTTATTCTCAATTTAATTTTAGTTGCAACCATACTTCACATAATTCCTAACTGAAAAAGATTGTTATTTGATCTATTATTTAACTGAAAAGTGTCATATGTAACATTTTAGTAATCTTATTTTAATATGTTAAAATAAACAAATTAAGGATAAATTAAATACTCTTATCTAATAATTTTTATTTTACTTTTAAATTTTATTATCTTTTCCCCCCAAAATTAAGATAAGTTGTATAATAAAAATTATATCATGTATCACATCACCCATGTAACAATCCAATAATATCTTATCATATTTACTAAAATATAATAAAAAAAATTTAAATAAATGATATTTATATATAAGGAAAATACATATTACAATTTTATAAGAATTCTATTATAACAAGAAAATATATTAAAGTATTCTATTAAAATAAAAATTATATTATTAAATATTTACAATTAACCTAATCTCTACAATTATTTTTTTATTATTAAATTATAAAATTAAATAATAAATTATTAACATAAGAAACGTATTACAATATAAAAATATTATCTACTATTAAAGTAAGAAACTTATTAATTTAATTAATTAATTAATTAATTTTTAATTTTTTATTATTGAATTATAAAATTAAATAAAGAAACCTATTATAATAAGAAAAAATATTATAATCTCTCATTAAAATTAAAAAATATATGTGGCACATAATCTATACAATTAATTTTTTATTATTAATTATAAAATTAAAATATCTTTATAATTATTTTTTTATTAAATAAAAATACATATTATAATTTTATAAGAACTGTATTATAATAAGAAAACATATTATATTATCCTATTACTATTAAAAAAATATTATTAAAATATTAAATTAAATTAATAAATCTATTAAATAAGAAACTAATTATAACAATAAATTATTTTATATTATCCGATTAATTTTTGAATAATATCACGAATTATTTGACAAAGAATATTTTTGAATAATATCACAAATTATTTGACATAGAATATATATATATATATTCTCATCATGTCACATGACACTTAATATCTACAATAATTTTTTTATTACCTATTACAATAAGAAGATAAATTATAATTTTATATTAAAATAAAAAATATATGTGACACCTAATTTCTACAATTAATATTTTTAATTATTAAATTATAAAATAAAATTAAAAAATCTATTACAATATAAAAATATATCTCTTATTAAAATAAGAATCTTAAATAGTAGTCGCCCACAAAACCTATCCAATTTTTTGGATTTCATGTCTATTATTATTTGTTATTTTATTTTGAATTATTTCTATACGTTTTTTTTTTATTTCATAAATTTTTTTTTATTTATTGTGCTTCCGGATGTAGATTCTGACTTTCAGCTCTTATACAGTGAATTAGAAATATTATTTGAGAACTGAGAGATAAACGAATGAGACATAAATATTACATGTAAGTAAATCAATTGTCTCATTTAAACTATAAAACCGATAAGATCGGAAATATTTACGATATCATTACCTAAAATATATGCTCATCCCATACAAATACGAGTAATGTGCTAATTTATTTAAATAATTAATGATACAACCTCACTGTAGATGCCACAGGCCCACAACGCTCGGCCAACTAAAAACAAATGCGCTTTTATAATAACCAATATTATTTTTATTTTACATTATCCGTAATTTTTAAGTCACATCATTAAATACTAAATAAAATATTAATCAATTAAATAATAATAATAATAATAATAATATTATTATTATTATTATAACTGCCCCAATGACGTAGGTTAGTAAAAATAAGTGTTTTCAGAATAAAATATCTAAATTCGAGCTGGGGTTGAAAATATATTTAGTTTTACCCATTTTTTTTACTTAAAAAAAAAAAACTCAATTATTAAAAAAATAAAAAGGCAGAAATAGAGAATTGGCCGTTTTAAATGTGAGGGTATTCAATAATAACTCATGATGGCCCTTTGAAAAAAAAAAAAGAACAGCCAGCATCTCTCTATTATGCTCTGTTTTTGCCTCTTTTATAGACAGAATCTTAGAAATTAATGGCCGCTTTCCTTATGAAGCTTATTCCAACTCAATCCTGCAAATTTTTTAATTGGGGTGGGGGGCTTGTTTCAGCATAAAAGGTAAAAGCAAAAAAAAAAAAAAAGATCAACAAATGCATAATTCATATATATAATAATAATAATAAACATTGAGCCCCTTAAAAGCTGAAGATGCCATCATGCTCAGTGGCGTATCCAGAAATTATTGTCAGCGGGGGCGAAATTTTTTTCCTAACCAAAATAATATATAACGAATTCATACATATTTTTTAAAATTACAAGATAATCCCTATATTTTTGAAAATATGAAATAACCCATAATTTTTAAACTTATAAATTAACCCAAAATTTTCAGAAATATATTTTTATCAATAATTTCTAAAAATACCAATTTACTCTTAAAATTGAATTAAAAATTTATTTTTAAAATTATGTATTTTAAATTTATGTAATATTATATACTAAATTTCCCCACTAATTTATTATAAATTTAACCATTTTTTTAATTACATTATTAAAAACCTCGTGCTAAATGTAATATTTATGCTTTGAACAACTAAATATATACAAAATAATTACATTTATATTAATAAGCGAATATTTTACACATAACAACTATACAACAATGTGGTTTAGTTAAAGAATCACTAGAATATATTAATAAATTAGAAGATCAATAACCAAACCTAAGTATAAATATAGTTATTTTTATTTAAATGTAATGGACTCCCCTCTTTTTTTTTTTGCAAATTGAAAACACATAAATGAGTGGATTTAAAATGAAAAATAAGATTGATGGATAAATGTATTGGAATTTTTTCAACTAATTTAGACTTTAGTCAACATATTATATTAAAAAAAAACAACTCAAGAAATAATAAATAATATATTTATGGGTATTATTTAATTATTTAGATTTTCTAATATATATATATATATATATATATATATATATATATTAGAATTAAAAAAAAAAAAAAAGTGGTGCCCAGCGGGGGCAACTGCCCCCACTGGGCACCAAGTGGCTCCGCCACTGATCATGCTTATGGCAGCAAAGTCTATGCTGTTGCTTTCAATTCATATGCCATTACAACTACTATTTTGTTCATTTTCTCTGTGTAAATAAATAAAACCAATTTATCAATTTTGCTTTAAAATTAATCTTTGTTATGTATTATAATTTAAAATAAAAAATAAAACTGTATTATATATATATTATATATAATATAATATATAGAGATGTACATATATTAGATTTGGAAATTTAAAATTATTTTCGAACCATTTATTATTTATATAAAGTCTCAATTCTTTCTGTTAGTTGTACTAATAACTCTTCAAAAGTTTGTATGTCATATTTATTGGAATTTTTTTATTTAGGAGAGTATTAGGGAGGGGTCTGAGGAAGATTTTCTCATGTATGGGAGTTGATTTCCAAGTTGTGTCTTAATTGATTGTTAATATTTGAGTTCCGAGCTGCGTCTCGGTTGATTTCTTGACAGTATCATAACTTGTATGTATCTAGAATGTCAATTTGACAGCATATTGTAATATATGTAGATTGTAATAATTCAAAAAAAAAAAAAAAAGTCTCAAAATACTTCATAGTTCATACTATGTGATGATAAAATGAAGTATGATGGGGTATTTAAGTAAATTCACTTTCAGAGGAAATAGACCAAAACCTACAAATTTTTATTTTTTAAGAGCCCGACAAGAAAATCGTTTTCATTTTTCTTCACATATACATCAAATCTCATTAGAAACATGCAGCTGCTTCTCCTTTCTCTTATTTATCAGAGCCTCACACTAAAAGAAGAAAAAGTTCTTACACTCCTCACATTCCGTACGAACCTTCTCCTCCTCTTTAAGCTAAAATTTTTTATATTATTTATTTTCCTCCTGCAGTCATAAGGGCTAAGGCAAAGCCTGCCTTGAGTCATAGAAGCCATAGCTGCCCTGCAAAAACCTAAAAGGTCCCACTTCGTAGCCAGTCTGAACTTTTTGTACTGTAGTGTTTATTTGGCAGGTCGGGTTACATCTGGTCATGATAAAATTTAATCTAAAATTTAAAAGATAAAAGAAGATATTTATTGTAGGTCGGATCGAGGTGTTGGAGATTGGATTTATTTGAATATAAATTAATATCTAACGTTAAAATTTAAAAATAATAAATAGTATTATAGGTAATTGTTATGATGTTAAATTTTAAGAATGGATTCACAAATATACATAATATCTGATTAGGTTAGTTCATCATATGATTTTAATATCCTCACTCGCAGCCCGATGAATGCGGGTCAAATTTTCATGATCAGAAATTAAATTTAATATTTTTCAAACGTGAGTGAGCCGGGTTATTTGTATATATAAATATGAAAATGTATTTAGGGCATTAAATAATTTATCCAAACAAAGCATAGTTTTAAATTATAATCAAGAACTGTATCAATGACTTGGCTTTCATGGAAAGTTGTTAATTTCCATTATTATAGAAATAAATTATTTCCAGGTTTATATTAAGGTATCTTACGTCCTATATGATGCCAATAGGATAATGTTGAATTATAATAATAGCAGCTGTGCATGCAGTTCATATACTGTTAATGACAATATTATTCCAAGGAAAAGAAACCGTCCAAATCTAATGATAAATTTGGGCATACATATAGAATCATAGATTTTGAGAATATTCATCAATTTGCCTTGTTGTCCAACTGATATGAATTATAAAAATAAAAAAAAAACATAGACCTCGAAGTAGGGATGTCAAAATTCGAACCTGGACCAGGGTCCTGGATGCGGATTTAGGTCAGGAACTGATTTTCACTTCCCGAGTCCGGATCCAGAAAAATTATTCGGACTCGGTATACCCGGTGCGAGTCCAGGAAATATCCGAATTCGGATCCGAGATCTGTATAAAAAAAATTAATTTATCAATTAACATCATGAAACATCCTAAATTATCACAAATTGAAATTAACTAAAGTATATAAAAATTTAAATTCATTAAAATATAATTAAAATTAATAAGATCCATATAAAAATTATCAATTAATTTCATAAAATATCATAAAATTATATTTATTTTCTTATTTTTCTTTAAAATTAACCGGATCAGAAATTATGTGAACCCGAATATTTCGGGGTCTTCCAGATCTAGACTGAATTCGGATAGTTATACCATTCCTACCTCAAAGGTTTGTTTTAATCAACAATTAGATCTCATTGTTTCATAGGAAATAGAGCTTTAGATGGAGAATTCTAATCATGATTAATCGGGATTATTTTTTGTTATGAATAAAAATAAGATAGGATTCGAAATGAATTTTTATCTCAAATTCATAATTTTTTCTTTAAAGATCTCGATTTCCGAACCGTTCGATTAAGATTTTAGATGACTTTTAATTCCAATTCAAGAACGAATATTACATTTGGAACATGATCATGATTAATAAATCATGACTCATCCTGACTGATTATTATTTCCATTGTTAGACGTCTTAAAAATGGATATTTAAACCCTTTCTAATTAGTAAATCTATCTAGCAACAAAATTACTCCCATCTAAGTGAATGAAGTTCAAACCTCAGCATATTATTTTCACACAATCTTTCTTCTATTTTTTGAAACAATGAAAGTTGTTAACTGTCCATTGGGACAACTTGTAGAGCCTAAATGTCCTTAAAAAAAAAAACAGAGAGAGAGACCCATTTCAAAATTCCATCCGATCATCTCCACTCATAAGAGCTAGGATTTTATTTTAGGGTTAATTCTAAGACCAAAAGGATGTTTTCAAAAAGAGTAAATGAGGCTAAAATGCGCATTAATGTCTCATTAAAAATAAAATAAAAATAAAACAAAAAAAAAAAAAAAAGAAACAAAGCTTTGTGATGGCCACGTTCATATTTTAAAAAATTACAAGAATTTAAAGATCAAATAGGGCCCCGACAACAAGGACAGAGACAGCCGCCTATTAAGTAAAATCACCCAACAACTCTCTGATAATAAAGCATGTGCTTCCTATATATATACCAACCATTTATTTTAAAATAAATTTCGTTAATTATTGAAAAAAAAAATGTTAATGTTTTTTAATTTCATTCAAAGTACTGTTTAGTCTGTTAGTATCATTAATGAAACAATTATTTTTGTCTCCTATTTTTGCAGTTAATGCGAATACTAAAAATGGTACATGTAATATCATAATTATTAAGAACTTTAATTTAAGTCCCATTAATAATAACAGAATATATCATTACTTTTTGGTCGGAAAATATTGATTCATCAATTCAGGTTGTTCTTTTTTGGATTCGTGGTTATATTATATAGAGGTATCTTAACATTTTTTATTTTATTTTGAATAATAATTGATGTGAAATTAATTTAGTAATTATTTCATGTCAAGGAATCAAGGAATTAATAACTATCAGCCATGGGATGAATGAGTAGAGATTATTATTATTTTTTAATTGAAGTTTTAGTCTCTAAAATTGTCTATCTATAGTCTCTTTTTTTTTTATTATTATCTATCTATAGCTCATGTAATTTAAAAAAATTATTGAATAATCATAGTCATTATTTCTATAGTTGTTGGATTTAATTTTTCTAATACTTTTTTTTATAAAGGGGTGTCTGAGTCAGCTTACGCGTATCTCGACTAATTCCCGGGGCCTGTGCTTCGTGCCCTCAGAAGTTTCCCAGCACATATAAAGGTAAGTCGTTGATTTTTTACACAATGAGACATGATCCCAAGAACATACATCTAGTGAGATTCAAACCTTAAACCTAAGAAAAGACAAATTACTCAAACACAAAATATTTACCACTGAGACAACCATTTTTTTTTTTTTTTTTTTGGAAACGATGGAAACCCCACCACCAAACCACTCATTCTGGACCGCGGCGCAGGTAAAACCACCGGCTGTACCAGACTCTTACAAGAAGTGCATGAGACAACCATTCAATATAACTAAAAACTCTAATTCTAACACGTCAGATAAGCACATTAATTTGAATAATGGAGAATAGTACAATATATATTGTTAAAAGGAGCAAATGGTTAATTCTTTAAGAATTATGATGCATTACTAAGTTTATGTTTATCACATTAGATAAATTCAAACACATGATTCATATGTAACACAAATCTAATTAATAATGAATCCTTATGGGTATTTTCTTTTTGGAAATATTAGAAACTAACATGTGAAACCAGCCGATCCAGACTTATGCAAAGTCGGTAAACCTCTCAACTAACTAAGACTCTTACAAAAAGATGATACAAATTACAAAACAGTTATGGCTAAAATCCTAATGGGTGAACAAATACATTTACAATTTTTTTCAGATTATGACAAAAATAACCTTATAGAATTAAAATAATAACATAATAATGGGACCTACCTTACTCGTGTAGTGACCTCTATAAATAGCAAGCAAATGTCCCAATCTTTACTCACAACAACAAACACACAGCATATATATCGTCTATCTCTCTCTCAGTATTATATATTTAACTCAATAACTTCCCAAAAACACTTTCACACAAATCTTACAACAACAAATGCAATACCAGACAGAGTCATGGGGTTCTTACATTCCGACGAGAATCAGCACGGCGAACGGAGGGGACCCACTGGAACTCATAGAGAGGCTGGCATCGGAAAACGCCGTGGTGATATTCAGCATGAGCAGTTGCTGCATGTGCCACGCCGTGAAGCGACTGTTCTGCGGCATGGGGGTGAACCCAACTGTGTACGAGCTCGATCACGAGGAACCCAGCAGAGCCAGAGAAATGGAAACGGCTCTTATGCGGCTCCTCGGTAGCTCCTCTGCTGTCCCTGTCGTCTTCATCGGTGGTAAGCTCGTTGGTTCCATGGACAGAGTCATGGCTTCTCATATCAATGGCTCCCTCGTCCCTCTTCTCAAAGATGCCGGCGCCCTTTGGCTCTAGCCTCGCTACCTACCTCGTCATGTGTTATTTCTGAGGAAGTGGAGTCTGTTGTGTCTTTGAATCTACTCCATTTTGGCTACAAATTTAATGTGTTAGCTTCTGCTTTCTTAGTTTGTTGTTTGTTTTTTGGTTGGTCTTTAGTTTGCTTTTTATTTTTGTTAATGTAATTTTGCTCCCTCCTCTGTATTATTACTATTATAGATAGAAATCAAAAGCTGGTTTATGTTTTACCTTCTTTATTTATTTTTACTGCAAACCCGCTTGGATTTATAGTTGATCTAAATTTTGTATTGAGTTTTTTATTTTAATAAATTATGATCTATAGTTATTAGATAATAATTTAAATATAATTGAATTTTAACCATGTATAGTTATTAAAACAAATATGACATGAGAATGACAAGAAATTATTAAAAATTTAACGCATCTCAATTCAACATGATCCAAATTCTTTAACCCGACAAGATTAATATTTTCTAATGTTTTATTACAAAATATAAATGATACTCACTTAAAAGTGATTTGTTATATAACTATTGGATTTTTTTAGTGCAACTTACTTGTATATCTTAATCTTAATTTATTGCATGAGGATTACGATTTATGGGCTTAAAAATAATTTTTGTTTCCTTCATGATTCTGTTTCTATATCAGAATCCTCATTTCATAGGTAGCTCACCTTTGGAGCTTTCAAAAGACAAAAGGAGGCGGGGGGAGGAATGGAACATTCTTATTTATGGTGATAATATTATTAATAAATCAAAAAGCATTTGCATCTTTGACTTTCCAATATATATATATATATATATTTCATGGTGATAAAATAAAATTGAAAAAAAAAATGTCCCTTAATTTCTAGATCTATCTATTAATACTAGCATCTTAGTTGAAAAGTTTGATGTAATAATATCATCATTGATTCAATTCCTTAATTTAATGTTAATAGAATTAATACCTTATCTATTATTAGGTTACCTTGATCAATAGGTCGGTACTTGGACATCCATAGATTCTATTTTCATCTACAAAATGAATATTTTCTATTTTAACAAATGAATAATTAAATTAGTGATTGATCAAGAAAGCAGAAGCTCACACATCAAGTACGGATAATAAAAATTTAGAAGGGCCTAGAAAGTAATGGAGATGCTGTGAAAATTAGGCCCACGACAAGGACAAATGGGCAGCCCATTATGGGATACTAATTAGGCCCATTTTGATGGCTAAGAATACCCAAGTGAATTAGTATAATTCTACTACTAATCCTATGTATTTATAACATTAATTGGAATGTGTAATCTTATATCATTTATCCCCTTAATCATCATTATCTTATATTTATGAGTAATGATATTCATACAAAAAAAAAAAAAATTGCACAAAAACTTATGCAAAAGCACAAAAAGCCATAAACAAAGTCATTAATGAAATATTAATAGCCAAATAATTTATTTAAAGGGTAATTATATCTTAACAAATTTAGTTTGGTAATTTTTCAATTAAATGTGATTTCAAAATTATTTTTTTTTTCTTTATAAATTATGATTTTGCTCTTAATATTTTAATATCAATTTTTAATGGATTTAAAACAAAGGTTTCACAATGAAAGAGAATTTCACTGAATTTCTCTTCTTTTAGTTTAGCTCGTATTTAGCCGTCTAGGACAATATTATAAGACCGTTTCATCCCATAATTAAAACAAAAGTGAGGTTTCAATAAAGATGTCTTCATTTTTAAACCCATTTTTATTGTATCGTCTTTTTAAGTTCGATCTGATATAAATTTATCTCGTCCATCCACATCATTTTTTATTTAAAAAAAAAATATAAATAAGGGATAATGACTTCATAAGTCCTATAAATTATGTGATTTTTACACTTCCATGCTGAAATAATTTTTGTTTATTATTTAATAGTATAAGTAAATATTATTCTATTAGTCATAATCTGTTTATTAGTACCATTATTTTGGTGTTGTCAATTAAGCAAAAAAGATTTAAAGACAAGAAGCTCAAAAAAATACCAAGACTTTGGACTATTATCAAATGCATGCACAAGCACATTCAGTAGTTGATAATTGTGGACGCTGGAATTCGGCCGAGGTCCACAATCAGAATTTGTAGGTTGGGGGCATTAGCAATCCTGCAAAACAAAGATAGAGTGAGCGGGAGCAGACTACCCACCGGTGTGGTGGGTGCCGGGGGCACTCCGACGCTCAAGTCAGTAGTATGAAATGAGCAGTAAATATGTAAAATGTGAAAGCAAGGTTTGATGTTACATTGAACTCTTTGGGTGGCCGTGAGGGCGGTGATAAGTGTATAAGAGGATGGAGTGCTCTGAGAGAGCTAGTGTCAGAGAGCAGAGACTTGTAAGAAAGAAGCCCCGCTTCCTCCTCCTGTTTATTGAATTGCGTTGCTATTTATAGATGAAAATGATCGTCTTTGGCAGCTGGCATAAGTCCCACAACGTGCCCAGACATTTGATAAAAGTTTGAGCATGTGAGAATATGCCTTGTGTTAGGCAAAGTGGGGAAAGGTGGTTGATATAATTAAGAGGTTTTGTCCTTAAGCTTATGGCTCAATTGTAATCCAATAATACATAATTCTTTGGGCCTGGTCTTTACTTTCAGGCCTTGTATACTGTTGGGTTTGAGGTGAAAGACGGTTTTGCCCTTGGCCCAAATTTGGCACGTACAGTTTGTCCCCTACTCTCTAAGTCAAGAAGTTCTTTGACTTGGAGAGTATTTCTATACATGTCGAATGAAACAAGATATAAGAGTATCTGTCAAGAATGCATAGTTCATACACGACAGAGAGAATTCAAAGTATTTTGGACTAAGAGTAGTCCAAGTCTTCAACTTGGCTTGGCCCGAGCCAGGGGATATCCTCGGTCGACTGAACCAGATAAAGGCCAGGACAATTTCCATATTACTGGTCAAGGACCGGGAGAGTCTTCAAATTTTTCTAGACCAGATGAAGGTCATGTGCTGAAATTGACTCTTTATGAGCCATTGAGGATGTCCCCAGTCGACTGATTCAGATGATGATCAGGATAATCAATTGACTCTTTATGAGCCATGGGGGATGTCCCCAGTCGACTGATCCAGATGAAGGTCAGGATAATCAATTGACTCTTTATGAGCCATGGGGGATGTCCCCAGTCGACTGATCCAGATGAAGGTCAGGATAATCAATTGACTCTTTATGAGCCATGGGGGATGTCCCCAGTCGACTGATCCAGATGAAGGTCAGGATAATCAATTGACTCTTTATGAGCCATGGGGGATGTCCCCAGTCGACTGATCCAGATGAAGATCAGGATAATCAATTGACTCTTTATGAGCCATGAGGGATGTCCCCAGTCGACTGATCCAGATGAAGGTCAGGATAATCAATTGACTCTTTATGAGCCATGGGGGATGTCCCCAGTCGACTGATCCAGATGAATGTCAGGATAATCAATTGACTCTTTATGAGCCATGGGGGATGTCCCCAGTCGACTGATCCAGATGAAGATCAGGATAATCAATTGACTCTTTATGAGCCATGGGGGATGTCCCCAGTCGACTGAACCAGATGAAGGTCAGGATAATCCCCATACTACGGGTCAAAGGACCAGGGGAATCTACGATGTCGTCTGACCAGATGAAGGCCAGGTCTTCAACTTGACTCTACATGAGCCAATGGGGGATGTCCCCAGTCGACTGAACCAGATGAAGGTAGGATAATCCCCATACTACGGGTCAAAGGACCAGGGGAATCTACTATGTCGTCTGACCAGATGAAGGTCAGGTCTTCAACTTGACTCTACAAGAGCCAATGGGGGATGTCCCCAGTCGACTGAACCAGATGAAGGTCAGGATAATCCCCATACTACGGGTCAAAGGACCAGGGGAATCTACGATGTCGTCTGACCAGATGAAGGCCAGGTCTTCAACTTGACTCTACATGAGCCAATGGGGGATGTCCCCAGTCGACTGAACCAGATGAAGGTCAGGATAATCCCCATACTACGGGTCAAATGACCAGGGGAATCTACTATGTCGTCTGACCAGATGAAGGTCAGGTCTTCAACTTGACTCTACAAGAGCCAATGGGGGATGTCCCCAGTCGACTGAACCAGATGAAGGTCAGGATAATCCCCATACTACGGGTCAAAGGACCAGGGGAATCTACAATGTCGTCTGACCAGATGAAGGCCAGGTCTTCAACTTGACTCTACATGAGCCAATGAGGGATGTCCCCAGTTGAATGAACCAGATGAAGGTTCAATCTACATACTCCACTATACCTAATGAAGGTACATGGGAGTCTACTCCTCCCGACCCGATAAAGGTCCAAGAGAAATTTTCATTCTACTATACTTGAAGAAGGTACATCAGAGTCTATACTCCACATGACCCAATGAAGGTCCAAGAAAATATACACACTCCACTATATCTGATGAAGGTACGTGGTAGTCTACACACTCTATTATACCTGATGTAGGTACATGGGAATCTACACACTCCATGCATAATGAAGATCCATGAGGGTCTTCATTCCTCACTCTACATGATCTAACATGAGTCAATGAGGATTTTTACACTACTAGACTTGAAGAAGTTCTATGAGAGTCTTTCCTTCTCATACTACTAGTTCTGATGAAGGTCCATGATACTATTGTCGAATGAACTATCAAATGGACCAGAGAAAGTCCATAAGGCACAGTCGAATGAACCTAATGAAATATCTATGTGAATCTTCATACTACAAGACCTGATGAAGGTCACGAGACTACTGTCGAATGAACTTGTCGAATGGACTTGATGAAAGTGTAAAGAATGAAATTACTTATTCTCTTGATGAGGATTTATGAGACTACGGTCGAATGGATTTTATGAAAGTCAAAAGAATTCACCACTCACTCTCATAGACCTGATGAAGGTCCATGAGACTATGGTAGAATGAACTTGGAGAATATCTGTCAAGGTTATTACTCTTCATACTTCTACAATACTACTGTCGAATGAAGTTTGTCGAATGGGCCTGATGAAGATCCAATAGAATATGTAGATAAACTTGATTAAAGCCGTCAATGTCACCTCCACTCTACGAGACTACGGACTAATGGACTTGATGGAAGTCCAAGGAGGTCATTACTCACTATCATAGACCTGATGAAGGTCCATGAGACACGGTCGAATGAACTTGAAAAAAATCTATCAAGGTCATCACTCTTCACATTTCTACGATACTACCGTCGACTGGACTCATCGAATGGAATTGATGGAATTCCAAGGAAGTCATTACTCAATATACTAGACCTGAAGAAGGTCTACGATGCTACAATTGAATGAACTTGATGAAAGTCATTACTTTTCTCTCTTCTGTGAGACTACTGTCGACTGGACTTGTCGAATGGAGTTGAGGAAGGTCCACGAAGCTACGGTCGAATGAACCTGATGATTATTTATGAGAATCTTCATTCTACTAGACCTGATGAAGGTCCAAGAAGCTATGGTCGACTGAACTTGATGTAAGTCCAAGTGAATCTTCATTCTACCTATTCATGATACTACTGTCGAATGGAACTGACAAAGGTCCATGAGACACGGTCGTATGAAACTAATGCATGTTTATGAGAATCACCACTCTACTAAACTTGATAAAGATTGGTTGACTGAACCTGATAGAGGTTCAAGAGAATTTTATACTACCTAACTTGAAAAGGCTGGTCGATTGGACCTAAAGGAGGTCCAATAAAATTTTCATTCTGCCTGTCTTGATGAAGGTTAGGAGACTACGGTCGAATGAACCTGATGAAGGTTTATGGGGCTTTCCCTATGCTTTCTAGAGTTTATGGAAATCCATCCATATAGTCTAGAGTGGATGATAATCTCCATAGGTAGTGTGGAGATGATTATCTTCATATGTAGTATGGAAGAGATGGATGTCTACCAAGGTCATTACTAATTATACAATACCTGACTAAGGTCAATGATACTACAATAGAATGAATTTTGATGAAAGTCACATAAAATTTCCATACTACCTAATCTAATAAAGGTTGGTCGAATGGACCAAAAGAAGGTCCTAGGGAGTTCTTCATTCTACTAGGCATGATAATATATTCCCTATGTAGTATGGAGTTGGCAATATTAAATCAAAGTAGCATGGAGATGATGACTAACCTTTGACTTAGTCTGGAGGAGTTGATAATCATTCCAAGTAGTCTAGGAGAGATTGGAGTTTTCCATGTAGCCTGAAGTTGATAGCCATCCACTTTGTTGTATGGAGAATAGTTTTGTTGCTTGACTTTGTGTTCATGCTCCACATACACCAAGAAAGCATATTATTATTTTGACTTTCGTTGAAGCCTGCCCCTTTTTTCTTCCTAAAGCTACACGTACTACTTGTGTCGAGTCAAAAATGAGACCTTTCATATAATCATTCCATGCTACAAGTGAAGATGCTCGTATGTAGAGTCAAAAAAGCCAAGCCAAAGCACCCAATGGATCACGTGAAGATGCTACTTGCTAGCATGTAGAGTCAAATAAGCCAAGCCAAAGCACCCCATGGATCACGTGAAGATGCTTGTATGTATAGTCAAAAAAGCCAAACCAAAGCACTCCATGCTACACGTGAATATGCTCGTATGTAGAGTCAAAAAATCCAAGCCAAATCACCCAATGAATCACAAGAATATGCTTATATGTAGACTCAAAAAATCCAAGCCAAAGCACCCAATGAATCACATGAATATGCTTATATGTAGACTCAAAAAATCCAAGCCAAAGCACCCAATGAATCACGTGAATATGCTTATATGTAGACTCAAAAAATCCAAGCCAAAGCACCCAATGAATCACGTGAATATGCTTATATGTAGACTCAAAAAATCCAAGCCAAAACACCCAATGGATCACGTGAAGATGCTACTTGCTAGCATGTAGAGTCAAATAAGCCAAAAATAAAAATGAAAGAAACTACAAGTATGAAACACAAGCGAGAGTTGAATGTTTAATGGTCGACTGGTATGTCCAAAAATGGGCCATGCAAGCCATGAAAGCAAACATGTATTGTGCTTGTATGGATGTGTTAATGAAGGCGTATGTTGGTTGGGCCATGCATGATTTTTCTCTTTCTGTATGAAGTGTAGCATGGGATTTTCAAGGTGATGGGTGATAAGCTTACATCTTTTGTAGGCGTATGATGTTTATGCATATGGGATGGTTCGTGAATGGTGGAATAAAGAGAGGTATTATTTCCACTAAACTTATCTGATGGTTTTCCAAAATCAGAATATCTTGTAGTGTCGAATGGGACCTGGTCATTTTAAATCAAGTTGGATCCCATATGTCTTGGCCTGTGCATGGTGTTTTGTCGAATGGACCATTTCTCCTTTGCATGTGGCTTTGTTGAGTGAACCCCACAATCATCTCTTCTTTGAATATAATTTTACAGATATGATCTAGCATGTGGTCTCATAGTACGTTATTCTTACAGTCTACGTTTGTTTAAGGACTACATGTGGCAGAGTGCTTTCTTCGAGTGTAGATTGGAGATAATTACTCCAACATTTCCTTTCACACGGAAGATGTGACTTGTTATGAAAGGTCGGCTGGTGAAATGTGATGGCTTTTTTAGTGATTAAATGGATGGTTGTTTGATGATGAATTTTCACCTACCATATTCTTGAATGCTCATCAGAGATTGAGTTTGATAAGATAGTTGAAATGACTTGTAACCTCACGCTACTATTGGAGATTAGTACTCGAGTTTTACATGGATCAATTTTCATCTTCCATTGATTGTAAATGTTATGTAGAGTGGCTGATTATGCCCAAATGTTATGTAGAGTGGCTGATTATGCCACTACAGGATCTGGTGTCTGTTTGTAAAGATTGTAGACTGAGTGGTCTTTGCTTGCTATGAATCGCTAAGGCCCCACGGTGGGCGCCAAATTGTGGACGCTGGAATTCGGCCGAGGTCCACAATCAGAATTTGTAGGTTGGGGGCATTAGCAATCCTGCAAAACAAAGATAGAGTGAGCGGGAGCAGACTACCCACCGGTGTGGTGGGTGCCGGGGGCACTCCGACGCTCAAGTCAGTAGTATGAAATGAGCAGTAAATATGTAAAATGTGAAAGCAAGGTTTGATGTTACATTGAACTCTTTGGGTGGCCGTGAGGGCGGTGATAAGTGTATAAGAGGATGGAGTGCTCTGAGAGAGCTAGTGTCAGAGAGCAGAGACTTGTAAGAAAGAAGCCCCGCTTCCTCCTCCTGTTTATTGAATTGCGTTGCTATTTATAGATGAAAATGATCGTCTTTGGCAGCTGGCATAAGTCCCACAACGTGCCCAGACATTTGATAAAAGTTTGAGCATGTGAGAATATGCCTTGTGTTAGGCAAAGTGGGGAAAGGTGGTTGATATAATTAAGAGGTTTTGTCCTTAAGCTTATGGCTCAATTGTAATCCAATAATACATAATTCTTTGGGCCTGGTCTTTACTTTCAGGCCTTGTATACTGTTGGGTTTGAGGTGAAAGACGGTTTTGCCCTTGGCCCAAATTTGGCACGTACAATAATAATTTTTTTTTGTCCTTGTTTAAAATGTTGATAATAAAATTTTTTTTTTTTGTCTGTAATTATGTATAAATTGTAGAATGCTACTAAATGGACACAGTGGGCTGACACAATTATGACAAAACGACACAATGAGGTGTCATTTTTCATGAATCGTTTCTTTTTCAAAAATTAGTAGAGGTAAATAAATTCCTAAGGGACCTTCAACTTCATGCTCCCATCATCAAATCAAGTCTCCCACTACCTCATCAACTTCTACTCCAAAACTTAACGACCCTTATTTTCCCGCCAAGTCTTCAACGAAACCACAAAAAAAAAAAAAAAAAAAAAAAAAAAAAAAAACAGCGACAACATGGAGCTCAGTTATTTCCCCTTTTATCCAGAATGAGATTTCTTATCTTTCCTTCAAGTACTTTTGTAGATGGTTGATTTTCGTTCCAGAAGTAATTCGGGAAAATCATTCCTCGAACAATCCCCTCTCAATTGTGAATTTGTTTGATTTGGGGATGACTAAATGCAAACTTAACAAAAGATGAGAAAACACACGGACAAAACAGAAGATTTAACGTGGTTCGACGGAATGGATCCAACCTAGTACCTACGTCTACGGGTACAAAGAAAATGAAATTTTTATTAGGATCTCGGGTCAGACCGACATCTCTATCTCTCACTTACACGCCTGACCGATCTCTTACTTGCTCTTGCTTACAATAAGCTTTTGTATGTCATATATATTGGAATTTTTTTATTTAGAAAATTACAGAACTAAGTACTAGGGATGACAAAATCCGATTCCTCAAGACTCGAGCAAAATGAACATTTTAAAATATAAGATTTTTCTTTCCATTTATCCGAAAAGTGAAGTGTGATGGGGTATTTAAGTCAAAACACTTTTACAGGTTAAAGACCAAAACCGAAACCCACTATATTTTTTTTTGGTTTATAAAGAGCCCGACAAGAAAATCGTTTTCTTTTTTTCTTCACATGTACATCAAATCTCATTAAAAACATGCAGCTGCTTCTCCTTTCTCTTATTTATCTGCCTCACTACTAAAAATAGAAAAAGTTCTTACACTCTTGACATTCCGTACGAACCTTCTCCTCCTCTTTAAGCTAAAAAAGTTTTATATCATTTATTCCTCCTGCAGTCATAAGGGCTAAGGCAAAGCCTGCCTTGAGCCATAGAAGCCATAGCTGCCCTGCAAAAACCTAAAAGGTCCCACTTCGTAGCCAGCCTGAACTTTATGTACTGTAGTGTTTATTTGGCAGGTCGGGTTACATCGGATCATGATAAAATTTTAATCTAAAATTTAAAAGATAAAAAGATATCTAATGTAGGTCGGAATTGAGGTATTGGAGACATGGATTTTTTGATATAAATTAAATATCTAAGATTAAAATTTAAAAATAATAAATAGTATTATAGGTAATTGGTATCAGAGCCAGCTCGTTTCATGAACAGTAAGGTGGTAAAATAGTGGATTGGTAATAGTAGTAGTGGTGGAGTCTATCCGAGTGTGAGTAAGAGGGAACCATCTTCAATCATATTGTCTAAACACTTTGAGAGTCCATAGATCAGATCAACACCAGTAGAAGTCCACATAAGTTCAAAAAGGGCAAACTTATGAGATAGAGGAGACTCGAGATTTAACAATGAGTACCTGTGCGGGTAGGAAGATTTGATAGCAAAGTTGTGGCTTTTAGTTAGAACAGAGAGTAGAGATCTAGAAAGCAACCAAAAGAACAAACCACCATTAGCCTCATTAGCATGGTTTAGAATTAAGAAAAGGAATATGGAAACAGTAAGAAGGGAATAGAAAGTGACAAGAGAATCCAGTACTGATGGTGATAAATGTAGCATAACGTTAAGACAACAACGTAAGTGGAGACCATAAAACGGATGGTAAAATTATGGAACCCTGAGACATGAAGTAGTCGATTCAGGTCTCGATAGAACAAATAGCAAATTTTACTTCTAGTAACCCCTATTTTAGTAAGAATATAGTCACCCAATCAAAAGTGAGAAGTAAGTATTCACCCATACACTCGGAGCCCGGTAAGGAGAATCAGCAAATGAGTGTATTTGACATGATAAACGAATCAAAAAAAATGAAAAATGAAAAAAAATGACTAGATAGCCAAACTTAAGAAGTTCAAATGAATCTTGTTGTACAAAAGATGTGATGTCATTCCTCAGTTTTCCGGTTCTGGCTGGTGGAAAGTACTTTACAAGAAATTTGGTGGCTAAAGTGTTTCAAGTTGTGATGGAACCTGCTGGTAGTGAATGTAGCCAAGCTTTAGCTCTGTCCTTCAGGGAATATGGAAAAACACGCAGTCTCATTGCTTCTTCAGCTTCTCGGTTGTAATTAAAAGTGCCGCAAACTTCCAGGAAGTTGCTGATGTGGGAATTAGGATCTTCAGTTGCATTCCCCCCAAATTGAACTGACTGCTGAATCATCTGAATGCATGTTTTGATGTCACACGCATTTGCTGGTAAGGGAGGAAGTACAATACAAGAAATGAGTCTGTCAACCATCGGGATGGTTCTGTCTCGAATGGGAATTGGTGGTGCAACGTTCAAAGGTTCAGGTTCCATGTTGACTAAAGCTTCTTGGCCTTCTCGCCTTTCCCTTCTCAACTGTCTGTTGGTTCTTTCAATTTCTGGGTCAAGCGATCGGAGTTCAAAGCTTCTGGTTCATCTCATGTAGTTTCTGAGAACCTGAAACACAAGAAAAAAACGACAATAAGTAAAAAGAAATTAGATACAAGTAACGGTATCTAACCCCTAAACTAATAGTAAAAGATAAATAAGTCCCCGGCAACGGCGCCAAAAACTTGACCGGCGTAAACACACACGTATAACGCAAGCGCACGTATCGTTCAAGTAGTATAAAAATATCGATCCCACGAGGACTTAATATCTAATCTATTAATTTTATGAGGTCAAATGATTACTAGTATCTAACAGGTTGATTGATTGATTTGAAATAGTGATGATTCTAAATTTAAAAACAAGTAAATAAAATTGTCGAAAATAGGTTTTAAGAAAATTCAATATTAAAAACTATCTAGGGTTGTGATTTCTTCCAATATCATTTAAAGATGAAGTGATTATCTTAAAGTTGGGTAATATATTGATTTATTAACCTGGAACACTAAATTATGTGTAAGCCTCTGTCGATGGTCAGACACAAATACCCAGTTTAACCCAATTGAGCCATATGTCTATGTCAACCAATTATCTGGATTCATTAAGTTTAAGTCCCAATTATGGCTGCCCCCGCCCGACAGGTATATTCCTATCTTGTAAGGAAATCTATTAAAGGGTTATCTATCCTCAAGGAAGATCGTGGGCTATTGAGTCTAAGGCTGAAACCTAAAATCCCTATGTCTAGTTCATTTTAGATTTACCAGATCAATTTTATTAATGGCCAGTTAATGAAAAAGCATTAAGTCTAAGACTCAATAAATAAATCTTTATATTACCCAAGCTATAATCTAACCCTTATAAAACGGTGATATTGGATTTTATCACAACCCCAGATAACTAATTTAGTTACAACACATAACTAGGGCTAGTAAAAACTTGAAAATAAAAGACATAAAGTAAAAATGCGGTAAATTAAATACTGAAAAGAAAATTACAATAAAATAAAATGCTCAGGTAAAAGGAATTACTTTTACTACTACTAATTTAGATATATCCCATAAAATAATATATAAACTTGTGATTCTTTTTCCAACCAGCCATATAGGCGGTAACCTGATTAAGTCAAATTAAGTCCAACCAGCCATAAAGGCGGAACCAAAATTAAATTACCAACCGACCAATCTGGCGGTATCCTTTATTAGTCAGGTTTAAATCAGATTAAAATGAATTATCAACCGACCAATCTGACGGTATCCTTTTTAAGTCAATATTTTAAATAGTGAATATATTATTTTTAAGGGAGATTAATCTAAATAGTAACAGTAAAAGAATTACCTTTCACCCTAGCTGAGGAGTTACCTCTCATGATAAAAAAACTGTAAAAAGTAAAAAGTAAAAAGTAAAAATTAAATTACTATATTAACAAAATGTAATTAAAATTAATTACAAAACTAAAACTAAAAAAAAAACTAAAAATTAAAAGAAAGTAGAGAGAGAAACTCTATCTTTAGAAAGATTATAAGAGAGAGAGTGGTGCCCTGAATTCTGAAATTTCGCGCTCTATTTATAGGCAAAAAATTCGGTTTCTGGCGTCGCGACGCCAAGGACCTCAGCGTCGCTACGCCAGGTTTGTCGACGTGGCACGCTCTGGTTCGCTGGTTTGAAGATTCTGGATAAGCTAATAAGGTGACACGTGGCAAAGTGGTTGGACTTCAATTATTGTGACACGTGGCGGCTTCTGATTGGTCGCTGAGATTCTTATCCGCCACGTGTCAGATAAGGATAGGATATCCAATAATTGATGCTGACGTGGCGCTGACGTGGCGGTGAGGTGGCGGTGACGTGGCGACATATGGGAAAGAGACTGTCGGCACCATAGAATTTCGACACGTGTCAGCTTCTGATTGGCTGACGATGACGTGGCGGAGAGGTGGCGATGTTGACTTGTTGACTTGCTGACGTGGATGATGACATGGAGATGACCTGGAGTGACACGTGGCACACGTGGCGATGGTGACTGTCAACACCGTAGGATGCTGACACGTGGCAAGGCGCATGTTAGTAGATCGACTGTGATGGTGACACGTGGCACAGCGCATTTTAGCAAAGTCAAACTTTCTCAAATTCTGATTTGTGGACCCGCGCACGTTAGCACTGTTCGGCGCATTTTAGACGTTGCGACGCTGAATGTCCGGGCGTCGCGACGCGCTAAAGACGAAAATATCCATGTTAACGCATTTTTGTCCGGTTTTTGCCCCAAATTGCCTCTAGTGCTTTCCAAACTTTATTTATCTGTAAAATAACACACAACATATCAAAACGTTCATAAATCTCGAGAAACAATACAAAACATTAGGTCAAATGAGTGAGAAATAGTGATATAATACCACTCATCACACCCCCAAACCTAACATTTTGCTAGTCCTCGAGCAAAACAGAAAATAAAATAACATGAAAATAAAATTAACTAAGCCACTTTCGTAGGGATCACGGTTGCATTTAGCGTATGCAACAAGCCTTTAAACCCCTAGGTGTCCCTAGTGGACGAGTTGTAGTCTCGTGAGGGTTTACAGCAATGATACCCACAAACATTTTTACAAAAGTAAAAAGTTAGTTAAAACTAATGCACACAAAAGCAAAAAGACAAGCGAAAAGAGAATAAGATGTTAGTGACTAATCAGGTGAAACTTCTACTCCAAGTTACTAGTTGTTTTGTTTTTATTTTAAATTACTGAATAAGTAAATTCTCCGATTATTTTTACCATTCTTCATATACATGGCCAACAAAATATTAATCAATTTATTTTTGCCCACAACAGTTATAAGTGTAGTTGATAAGAGAGTAATATTTTTGTCCTAAAGTTCTATCAGATTTCACACACCTTTTTGGAGCAATGGAATAATTTTTTCATTTTTCTGATTTTTTCTTTGATTTTTTCTCTATTTTTTATTTATATACAATATCTTCCATCTATGTAGCGAGTGTTGGGTCGGTGGCTCCCAAACCAGTTGGCTTTAGGGCACCAGGTGTTAAGACACCCCTACAGACTTAATTACTCAGACTTCCGATATATATATTTTTGCAGCATCTTCGATCCATGTAACGAGCTTTGGGCCAGTGACTCCCAAACCAGTTGGTTTTAGGGCACTAGGTGTTAAAACACCCTTACAGACTTAATAACACGGATCTCAGATTTTTTTTTTTTTTTTTACTCCATTACTTTTTGAGATGTTTCCTCCAATTAAACTAGAGCACTGAATATTACAAACTTTTCAATTTTAGCTCATGTCCGTATGTTACTATATATGTTGATAATATCTGTCAACTGAGCATATGAAGATCCATTTTAGTCCGTTTTATGGAGAATTCACAAATTAAATAATTCAAAAGGAAATAAACAAAAATTAACTTGTTTCGAAATAGGTTTGAGATACGTCTCAGGAGTGGAATCTCCTTACTCGGCTATCTCTTACCAATTCACATTTTTAGTCAAAACACAAAAAAAACAAAATATTTTTGTAATTTTTGAAAAAATTTCAATTTTTTTTGTATTTTTCGAAAAATTTTGGACTAAAAATAAAAACAACATACAAACTAAAAACAAGGTACTAATTAACTAATTCCCTCCCCCAAACCTAAATGAGACATTGTCCCCAATGTCTTAACAGTAAAAGGAGAGTTAAGAAGATCGTACCTGGTTAGCTGAAATCTACAGGAAATTAAAGGTTAAGATCCAGATTTATCCGACGCCTCTTACCACGATCGTCCTCGGACCAATTTATCTTTGAAAGGATAGGGTCAACTTGTGGTTCATAGGCTATGAGTTGGTCTATTAGATCTGGAGCAGTTCTGGCAGTGAAGAGGAGTTCTTTCATAGGTTTTGACACGAACCCATTTCTCCGAGTATCATCAAGAAACACACAAAGAAAATCATAAAATCCATCAACATTGAGCAATCCAAGCGGTTTCTGGTGTATATTCAGGTTCGCCCAAGATAGAACTATAAAAATTTCCTCCAATGTACCCAAACCACCTGGCAAAGCGATAAAAGCATCAGCACGGTTAATCATTTCTACCAGTCGTTCAGACATACCTGACACGATCAGTTCCTCTCCGTTTGATGATCCAATAAGATTTGCCTCTGCCAAGGGTTTTGGAATGATTCCCAAAACATTACTGCCTCCTTCCTGTACAGCATTTGAACGATCCCCATAAGTCCGAGATTTCCTCCGCCATATATTAAGTGCATATTCCTTGCAGCTAAGACTCGACCCAATTCATGTGCTGCTTACGTATTGTGGTTTAGTACCAACACTACTACACTACCGCAAAACACACAGACATTTTCAACTCGTCTTCTTGAAGTAGCTTCCATTTTTTATGTATTTCTTTCTCAACTCTGGATGCCTTCAAAAGTGCAATGACGGGCTGAATTTATAGTACCTGAAAAAAGTAATAATAGCACAAGTATCTCTTCCAAGAGGACGATTAGTAACGAATTAATATCGTGATAGTCAAAAAAGGTGTCTGGCCTCTGTCGTAAAATAAAGAAAACATCAAACAAATCACAATTATTAAGAAAAGACAAAGAGATATAATATTTACAAGAAAAGTAACGGTTTGATTGACGTCTATGGTCGTCAGGGACAAGCTTCCCATCCAATTTTCTTATAAATTGGCAAAACAAGGTCTTTTTGAGTCAGATTCCCGTGACTTAACAGTTGTCTTTCCTTTTGGAATTGTGTATGTAATTTGTGAATGGCTATTACATATCCACTGGGATGCGTCTCAAGAGTTAAAGATATATCATCTAAAGACTCCTTACTCAAGCCATCCCTAATGAATCTAATTTTGTCTTCGCGATTATCAGACACCATTCCTAAAGAACGACAACGAGTGTGTGCAATTAAATCGTGCACATTGCAAACAAAGAAAACCAACACCCATTTTCTTAGCTCTATGTTTCTTGCATAGGTGCTTCTTCCTAAACCAGGCAGATGTGAAATAAAAGAGTCAGAAGACTCACCTGCCAATCGGACTCGTGCTTCAATTACCCAACGAATATCATTAGGAAATACCATGGATCGTCAGTAGTCTCATTCGTTCCAAACGAGCTTTGTAGACTTTTATCAGAGATTTTGGAGGGGAGAGAAGGAAATTGCTTGTGAAGATTTGCGAGAGCATCTTCCATCGTGAAATGACTAACCTACAAAAATTAAACACACAAAAAAAATAAAACACAAAACCAAATCACAATATATACACAAATTGCATGGGTTGGCCTCCCTGCTAGCGCTAAGGGTTAAAGTCGTCAGCCAGACTTGGCTTCTCGAATGTTAAGCTGGATCTGAAAGTGTAACACTTTCTTTTTGTCGCTCAAATGATTCTCCCCAGTAGTGCTTGACACGCTTGTTTTTTTAACCTTGAAAGTTTGTTAGCGTCAGGATCATGTATCTCAACGGTCTATTTGGTAAAACTTTGGTGATCACAAATGGACCTGACCACCGTGATTTTGGCTTCCATGGGAAGAATTTCACCCTTGATTTGTTAACAGTACCTTCTGCTGCCCTGGTTCCAGTTGTATGCGCACTAACTTCTCATCATGTCTTTTCTTGCCATTTTCTTTGTACAATTTGGCATCCTCAAAAGGCTGATTGTGAAATTCCTCAAATTCGTTGAGCTGGTGGAACTTTTTCTTTTCTGATGCTTGTAGTGCAAGAATTGGCTCCTTCAGTACAAAAGACGCTTTATCTTTAGGCTCCCCAGGCAATTGAATGTTTTAAGTTTGTCAGTAGAACTTTGTCTTTCATCAGAGTTCTGAATGGTACTGTGTTATCATATCGAGTTTGAAACATTCCTCATTCTTTCCATCATCTGGGAAATTCATGGCTTTGAAAACATTGAATGTTACTTCTTGGTCTTGTACCGTCATGGTTAGTTCTCCTTTTGTACATCAATAATGTTCGACCTGTAGCCAAGAATGGTCTCCCAATGATGATTGGCACGTCTGCGTCTTCCTCCATATCAAGGACAATAAAATCTGATGGGAAAATGAATTTGTCAACCTTGACCAGCACATCCTCAACTACACCTCTCGGAAATACGAGCGTTCTATCAGCAAGTTGTAGTGAGACTGAAGTTGGCATTGTTTCTCCAATCTGCAGTTTCCTGAAAATAGAAAAATGCATCAAGTTAACACTAGCACCTAAATCACACAAAGCCTTACCAAGTTATGTTCTCCTATGACGCAAGGAACAGTGAAACTGCCAGGATCTTTCAACTTCGGGGAAGTTTCATCTGATGATAGCACTGCATTCTTCTGTTAATGCCACTGTCTCGTAATCTCCAATCTTCATTTTTGTGAAAGAATATCTTTCATGAATTTGGCATAGGTGGGCATTTTTCCAACGCTTCTGCAAATGGAATGTTGATATGGCAGCTTTTTGAAGATCTCCAGGAACCGGGAAAATTTCTTGTCCAATTTATTCTCTCTGAAGACGTTGAGGAAAAGGTGGAGGTGGAGTGATCTGTTCTTTTTCCTTTGCTTCTTTTTCCTCCATTTGTTGCTTTGGTTTCTTTTGGAACTTCCTCAGCAGTTGAATTGACTCCAACATCTTTGTTGATTTCAGTACCGCTCTTTAACATGATGGCATGACATTGTTCCTTCCCCATGTTTCTTGGATTTGGCTCTGTGTTGCTAGGAAGGGTACCTGGCGGTCTGTAACTCTGAGCATTTGCCAGTTGTCCCTTTGATTCTCCAGTGCTTTAATAGAAGCAGATTGACTTTGAATTAATGTTGCTTGGGATTGAAACATAGCATCGTATTTTGCTTCTTGCTTTTTGAACATCTCTGCAAACCATTCTTTCATTTCTGGTTCTTTTTCATACTCCTGGCCTTTGTTCTGTTGCTGGAGTTCAAGTGGTGGATAGTTCTGTTGTTGGCCTGAATTGTTGCTCCATGATAAATTAAGATGATTCCTCCACACTGGGTTGTAGGTGTTGGAATATGGATTGTTCCCCTGTCTGTTGAAATTGTTGACATAATTCACCGTCTCTTCATGTTGGGTTGGTTCTGGTGCTCCTCCATATGGTGAACTTGTAGATCCAGTGATGTTCACAACTTGCGTGCTAAGTGTTTCCAGACATTTGCATATCTGATCCAGCCTGGTATTCACTGCTGTGTTTGCTCCAACTTCATAAATTCCTGCAATTCTTTGGATCATGCTCATTTCTGTTGGCCACAAGGAATTGTTGTTGGCCATTTCTTCGATTAGGTCCCAGGCTTGATCTTCTCTTTTTGCCATCAAGGCTCCTCCAGCAGCAGCATCGATTGTGGTTCTCATTATTCCAGAAAGTCCATTATAGAATGTTTGGACTTGAAGCCATTTTGGAATCTCATGGTGAGGACATTTCCGGAGTAAATCTTTATACCTTTCCCAAGCTTCGCAGAGGGATTCTGAATCTTGTTGTACAAAGGATGTGATGTCATTCCTCAGTTTTCCGGTTCTGGCTGGTGGAAAGTACTTTGCAAGGAATTTGGTGGCTAAAGTGTTCCAAGTTGTGATGGAACCTGCTGGTAGTGAATGTAGCCAAGCTTTAGCTCTGTCCTTCAGGGAATATGGAAAAACACGCAGTCTCATTGCTTCTTCAGCTTCTCGGTTGTAATTAAAAGTGCCGCAAACTTCCAGGAAGTTGCTGATGTGGGAATTAGGATCTTCAGTTGCATTCCCCCAAATTGAACTGACTGCTGAATCATCTGAATGCATGTTTTGATGTCACACGCATTTGCTGGTAAGGGAGGAAGTACAATACAAGAAATGAGTCTGTCAACCATCGGGATGGTTCTATCTCGAATGGGAATTGGTGTGCAACGTTCAAAGGTTCAGGTTCCAGGTTGACTAAAGCTTCTTGGCCTTCTCGCCTTTCCCTTCTCACTGTCTGTTGGTTCTTTCAATTTCTGGGTCAAGCGATCGGAGTTCAAAGCTTCTGGTTCGTCTCATGTAGTTTTTGAGAACCTGAAACACAAGAAAACAACGACAATAAGTAAAAAGAAATTAGATACAAGTAACGGTATCTAACCCCTAAACTAATAGTAAAAGATAAATAAGTCCCCGGCAACGGCGCCAAAACTTGACCGGCGTAAACACACACGTATAACGCAAGCGCACGTATCGTTCAAGTAGTATAAAAATATCGATCCCACGAGGACTTAATATCTAATCTATTAATTTTATGAGGTCAAATGATTACTAGTATCTAACAGGTTGATTGATTGATTTGAAATGGTGATGATTCTAAATTTAAAAACAAGTAAATAAAATTGTCGAAAATAGGTTTTAAGAAAATTCAATATTAAAAACTATCCAAGGTTGTGATTTCTTCCAATATCATTTAAAGATGAAGTGATTATCTTAAAGTTGGGTAATATATTGATTTATTAACCTGGAACACTAAATTATGTGTAAGCCTCTGTCGATGGTCAGACACAAATACCCAGTTTAACCCAATTGAACCATATGTCTATGTCAACCAACTTATCTGGATTCATTAAGTTTAAGTCCCAATTATGGCTACCCCCCCGCCCGACAGGTATATTCCTATCCTGTAAGGAAATCTATTAAAGGGTTATCTATCCTCAAGAAAGATCGTGGGCTATTGAGTCTAAGGCTGAAACCTAAAATCCCTATGTCTAGTTCATTTTAGATTTACCAGATCAATTTTATTAATGGCCAGTAATGAAAAAACATTAAGTTAAGACTCAATAAATAAATCTTTATATTACCCAAGCTATAATCTAACCCTTATAAAACGGTGATATTGGATTTTATCACAACCCCAGATAACTAATTTAGTTACAACACATAACTAGGGCTAGTAAAAACTTGAAAATAAAAGACATAAAGTAAAAATGCGGTAAAGTAAATACTGAAAAGAAATTACAATAAAATAAAATGCTAAGGTAAAAGGAATTACTTTTACTACTACTAATTTAGATATCTCCCATAAAATAATATATAAACTTGTGATTCTTTTTCCAACCAGCCATATAGGCGGTAACCTGATTAAGTCAAATTAAGTCCAACCAGCCATAAAGGCGGAACCAAAATTAAATTACCAACCGACCAATCTGGCGGTATCCTTTATTAGTCAGGTTTAAATCAGATTAAAATGAATTACCAACCGACCAATCTGGCGGTATCCTTTTTAAGTCAATATTTTAAATAGTGAATATATTATTTTAAGGGAGATTAATCTAAATAGTAAAGTAAAAGAATTACCTTCACCCTAGCTGGGGGAGTTACCTCCCCATGGTAAATAAAAACTGTAAAAAGTAAAAAGTAAAATTAAATTACTATATTAACAAAACGTAATTAAAATTAATTACAAAACTAAAAACTAAAAAAAAAAAACAAAAATTAAAAGAAAGTAGAGAGAGAAACTCTATCTTTAGAAAGATTATAAGAGAGAGAGTGGTGCCCTGAATTCTGAAATTCCGCGCTCTATTTATAGGCAAAAAATTCGGTTTCTGGCGTCGCGACGCCAAGGACCTCAGCGTCGCTACGCCAGGTTTGTCGACGTGGCACGCTCTGGTTCGCTGGTTTGAAGATTCTGGATAAGCTGATAAGGTGACACGTGGCAAAGTGGTTGGGCTTCAATTATTGTGACACGTGGCGGCTTCTGATTGGTCGCTGAGATTCTTATCCGCCACGTGTCAGATAAGGATAGGATATCCAATAATTGATGCTGACGTGGTGGTGAGGTGGCGGTGACGTGGCGACACGTGGGAAAGAGACTGTCGGCACCATATAATTTCGACACGTGTCAGCTTCTGATTGGCTGACGATGACGTGGCGGTGAGGTGGCGATGTTGACTTGTTGACTTGCTGACGTGGCTGATGACATGGAGATGACCTGGAGTGACACGTGGCACACGTGGCGATGGTGACTGTCGGCACCGTAGGATGCTGACACGTGGCAAGGCGCATGTTAGTAGATCGGCTGTGATGGTGACACGTGGCACGGCGCATTTTAGTAAAGTCAAACTTTTCTCAGATTCTGATTTGTGGACCCGGCGCACGTTAGCACTGTTCGGCGTATTTTAGACGTTGCGACGCTGAATGTCCGGGCGTCGCGACGCGCTAAAGACGAAAATATCCCTGTTGACGCATTTTTGTCCGGTTTTGCCCCAAATTGCCTCTAGTGCTTTCCAAACTTTATTTCTCTGTAAAATAACAACACAACATATCAAAACGTTCATAAATCTCGAGAAACAATACAAAACATTAGGTCAAATGAGCGAGAAATAGTGATATAAATACTACTCATCAGTGTTGAAGGTCTTTCATCTACTTGAACTTCAGGTTCCTCCGTTGGTTCGTTGTTTTCAGGTTGGACTTCATCAAGTTCAACCTGTCTATAATTACCACCTTCTGACAAAAATTCTACTTCTAGAAATTTTGCGAAGCGAGCTACGAACACATTTCGATGCTTGGTATCATATAACAGATACCCCATCGTATTCGAAGGATATCCGACAAACCTAAAATTTTACCCTCGAGGCGAAAGCTTATCTTGCTGAGTCCCCCTGACATAGGCAGGACAACCCCAAACCTTAATGTAACTAAGATTTGGTCTCCTGCCGAACCATATCTTATACGGAGTCGTATGAACAGCTTTTGAAGGAATCTTATTCAAAAGATGTGCAATTTTTAAAAGAGAGTAGCCCTATAAGAAATAGGGCAAATCTGTGAAACTCAACATCGACCAGACCATATCCAATAAAGTCCGATTTCTCCTCTCAGACACTCCATTGTGTTGTGGAGTACCTGGAGGAGTATATTGAGCGAGAATCTCATTCTCTTTCATATAATCAATGAACTCACCACTCATATATTCTCTGCCTCGATCATATCGAAGGCATTTAATATATTGACCAGTTTGTTTTTCTTATTCATTTCGGAACTCTTTGAATTTTTCAAAGGTTTCTGATTTATGTCACATCAAATAGACATAATCGTACCGTGACAGATCATCGGTAAAGGTAACGAAGTACGAATAACCACTATGAGCAGTCTGATTTAATGGACCACATACATCAGAATGTACGAGTTCCAGTAAGTTAGTGGCACGGTGTCCAACACCTGAAAATGAGGCTTTGGTCATCTTACCATGAATACACGATTCACAAGTTGGATATGATTCAATGGTAAGATCTGGTATCAAACCATTCCTAACCAATTGGGTAAGGCGTTTAACGCTTATATGACCTAGCCGCATATGCCAAAGTTCAATATTATTAACAACAGGTAAACTACGTTTATTAATTACAGTATTCAAAATATCTTTTGAAGTTTGCAATGTATAATGACCATGCTTATTTGGAAAACAAAGGATCTGAATATTACGTTTATCATATAAATACAAAGAGCAGTTCTTAATATTAATATGATAGCCTTCTGTATCCAATACAAAAAGAGATATAATATTAGCTACACATCCAGGTACAAAATAACAGTCATATAACAAAAGTATCCCTTTTGGCAAATGGATCTCGCATACTACCACTGCAACTGCATCCAGTGAGTCTCCACTCCCGAATCGCAACTACATCTCTCCAGGCTTTAGTTTCCTACTTTCCTTCAGCACTTGCAACGAATTGCAAATGTGAATGAGACAAGCAGAATCTAAAATCCAGGTGGATGTAAGATATATCAATAACTGGAAAAATAAATATACCTGATGTAGATGCTCTCTCATTCCTCAGCTGGGCAATGTAGTCAGGACAGTTCCTTTTCCAGTGCCCGAATTTGCTGCAGTGATGACACTTGTCGTCAGAAGTCCTATTGGGCTTTGCTATATTTGCCTGTGGTTGAGGACTAAAACCCTTCTTCTTCTTCCCTTTCTTCTTCTTTCCCTTTGACCATGTCTGGGAAGAAACGGAAAGTGAAGTAGGTCTCGGAGGGCGAGTCGGTACTCCCTTCTTGATGTCCTCTTCCGCCTTGAGCAACATCCTATGCAGCTCTTAGTAAGTACATATAATCCCGTTCATGTTGAAGTATATCACGAACTGGCAATAAGAAGCTGAGAGTGAACCAAAAATGACACTTCTACCAAGAATGTCATTCAGAATGAGATTATATTGCCTAAATTGATCGATCAAATCGATCATCTGAAGAACATGCGGGCCAACAGCTTCCCCCTCATCCAATCGCGCATGGAACAGTTCCATTGCGACCTTGTGAACAACAACGTGTTCTTGGTTCTCAAACGATTGTCTTAATCGTGTCATCATACTATACGCATCCTGACATGTCTTAGTATTATTTCTTGAGTCCCGGTGAAAGCTAACTTAAGATGTATGATTTAACTTTTAAATCATCATCCTTCCAAGCTTGGAAGACTTCTCATTCTTCCGGTGTAGCGTCCTCTGCCACAGCAAGGGGCAGTGGACCCTCAAGAACATATCTCAACTTCTCGGAATCGAGGACAATCCTCAAATCCAAATCCCAATCGACGAAGTTCTCAGCGCCCTTGAGTTTGTTCGCATCAAGCATACACGCAAAATGATTAGTGGATGGTGCCGCCATCGCAAATCTATCATATAGATCACGAAAAACGATTAGCAGAAATTAAGCAGTTTCATATAATATCATAAGCATAAACTAGATCATGGATTTTTAATCTAAAAATGCCTCTCCCACTAAATCATGCAATACTGTAATCCCCAAACAGAATATAAATATTTAATAATTAAATTAAATGCAAATAGTGAAAAGTGGATCCCATTAATATATTTCAGCTCAAAGCAGAGGCACGGTCTCGCCTACGTATATTTATCGGGTAGACAACTCATTTGTCAATCACTCACTAGTGACTCATTGCTTTCCGGTCTTGGTCGTTTCTCGTTGTGACTGTTAAGGCAGGCCCACAAGGAGATGTACCAAGGTTAAACTTGTCAATGATAAACTCAAGCTACTTACGTAACCCTGACAGCTAGGGCACGTTCAGGATTCCGCTTTCACTTAAATTTATCTAGTATCTAATATACATCCGGCATAAATAAATCTCTATCGGCTACACCATCACAGCAGAGGCACGGTCTCGGATGTAGTCACAGAGAAATATTCATAAACCGTATTGAATGGACGGACCATATAACATGCATCAAATACATAATTACATTTAAACATTATTAATTAGAGATTTTCCGCTAAGTGTCATACACCCTAAATCTAATCAAATTAGATTAAAACATGCATGTATAAAGTTAAGAAAATATGATTAAACATTGAATTTAAAGGGCTAATCATATTAGGGGGCCTAGAATCAGACTCGCTCTGATACCATTTTGAATGGGTTTTATGGCGGAAATCCGGTAACGCAGCGGAACAGTGGAAAATCAAAATTTTCCGATTTCAAATTTTTTTCTTGGATCAATTAAATAAACTTATTTATTTAATTACCCAATTATCAAATTATGAAATATTACACAAGAAATCAAATTTTTGTGTAATTATCAAATTGCCCCAAGACTTTATATTTTGTTCATTTTAGTCCTAAATTGTTTGAAACAATTTTGGATGATTCTAAATAATTTCTAAGATGATTTTAACATGTCATACATATCAAATTTCAAATTTCAACTTGAAACCCCAAAAATTTGCCCAATGTCGTGAGCCTCCCTACATGGCCATATTGTGCATTTTGTTCATTTTGTGTTCAAAACACATTAATATGAAATCCAATTGACCCAATATTTTATATGCATCATATACACATCCAAATACACCACATAAATGAAAAGACCTAAAGTTGGAAGTGGTCTTAAACCCTAATTTTTCAATTTCAACAAATTGGACAAATTTGGCCAAATTAATTAAATCCAACATTTCAATCAAGTTTCTTCCACACCAATCAAGCCTCACCACAATGAAATAACTATAGAACAAATATAGGTCATTTAAGAGTGGGCCAATAACTCTAGAATGGCAACTAGTTTCTAAAACCATCAAAAGAATGCTTGTTAACATATTAGAAGCATTCTATGACATTTATACATGCATAACCCTATTCTCAAACTTCCATCCTCCAAAAACACAAAGAATAAAGAATAGAAAAACATAAGAACATCACATGATTAATCCAACAACAAGAGGAACATTTTTCTCTCTAATGGCAAGTTGGAAATACTTACTAAAATCCAAGTTATCTTTGATTTTGTCTTTGTCTTTCTTCTTCTTCCTCTCAAGCTTATTTTGTTTTCTTTTAATGGAGTTTTTGATAAGATTTTTGGTTAATGAAAAAAATCTAACCCTTAGACCTTTTTTACCTTGGCCGAAAATTACAAAGAAAAAAAATATCAAAATATTTTTCAATTTGTTTAATTAAAGCCCACTTGTCCACTTACACTTTTGAAATCATTAACACTTTAATGAATTCCTTAAAGTCAAGTAAAGCATCTTTAGGTCATCTCACATTTATCATAACTTTAGTATATTTATACTTTAATTAATTTAATTATTTAACAATTAAATAATTATTTAATTATTTAAATACAAATATATTAAATATATGTATTATATTTACATTAAATATACAAATACATATATATTTATGATATTAGTCAAATATCTCAATTTGACAATTAATTAATGTGTATTTGATAAAATCTAACATTAAATGCAAATACACAAAAAATTAGGAAATGACTATTAGGTCATATCGCATGTATTTTTCGTTTAACCTTTAAATGACTTTATAAATAATCAATATTATTTATAAATGTTTCCCTAGTGCTCTACGAGTATATTTCATTAATGAGACTCTCTAGATTCAGACATATTCGTCACGAAATCCAATTTCGTGTCCATAATTTATCCACCCGTAAATTATGACGACCACGGATAAACTCGTTGAATCATACAGGTCAAGGTCATGGAAAATGTATAATTCCTCCATCACAGGTATCCAGATATATCCCAGAGATATAGATGTAAACGTCAAATCTCTATAGGGACAATCTCGTCGACGTCTCTATTAGCAATCTCTAAAAGAACACTTAGAACTGACTTCTAAAGTGTACCACGGGCCCATGGTTTTATCTGATTGCTAATCATATGGACTACATATGCTCTGTACACAGAACTGACGGATCCTATCTCGATACACACAGGACACCCTGAGGATCTATCCACACCCAACGAACAAACGAAGCTCTGATCTAAATAGACCGGTGACGTGACTGCCATCTAAGTATGGAAGACGTCTCATACGCCCACAGTGGTATCTCAAGTCGAAGAATCACAAGTGCTACTCAACCCGAGAAGATTCATATTGACGTTGGTGTACCACCCATTAAGAATCTTTGGTGAGTCGTTCAATGTTTCTCCGCTATAAACACCTACAGGTCTATACGAGTCTCCAAGACTGATGGTTCATTGAGAAACCATTGGAATCATATATTCCAGTATACGATATGTACCGGTCTCAACAGGTTTACTTTACTGACCAAGTAGTGTAAACTTTGACCAGGAACTGTCTGAGAATGACAACGTCATGATACAACTCAATGTCAGTTGCGATGCTTTTGGAACAGCATCATGACTAGTCATTCTATGGTCATTACGACTTTACCATATTAAAAAATATATTATATTACAGAAACCGCTTTTATTATTCATAATAATAACGTTTTACAGTAGTATTCTCAAAGAAATACAACCGGGAATTGGCGCTCTGAGCACCAACCCCAACAGTAAGGACATAGCAGAGAGCAACTCGAGGTTTGTTTATCTTCTGAAATAGTGATGGCGTTACCCTGAGGCCAAAAGGCAAAATATTCCATTGGTAGTGAACATTGGGTATACAAAAGGCTGTTTTGGGCCTTTCTTCTGGGCTTATACCCAATTGCCAAAAACCTGCCTTAAGATCAAATTTTGAGAAGATGTGGGCTTCTCTGATATGAACAAATAGTGAATTGATCTTGGGCAATGGAAACTTATCATCTTTCAAAAAAGCGTTGAGAGGCTTATAGTATATCACAAGATGTTTCTTTCCATGGGTCTTCTCTGACCGCTTCTCCACATAAAAGGCTTGGCAAGCCCAATCAGAAGTTGTGGGCTCAATTAATATTTGATGTAGCAACTGGTTGTATTCATTCTGGGCCAAAGCAAGGTCCGAATGAGTCATCCCCGGATGTGAAGCCTTAGTTGGGTTGATATCCTCATTAAGCTTGAAAGGGAGCTTAATAAAGAAATCTTCATTTCTCCATAGTGGCTTTGGATGATTGAAGTCGCTGTGAGAATCTGACAAGAATGGAGAAAATTGCTTCTTTAATTCTTCAAAATCCACCTCCACTGCATATGATTGGAACAATTTTGGAACAGTAGTAGTATAGGGTTTAATGAATATCTTAAATCGAATACCATCAGGTTGAATTTGAAGCTTCTGGGCTTGATGATAAACATCAAAGCCAATCAAAATATCTTTATCCGATAAATTGAAACCAATGACTCTGGTCTAAACAATACAATCATGAAAAAACCGGATACCGATAGGTTTCCTGATGATGAGATCTGTATGGAAAATTGCACCATCAGCAACTTTGAAATATTATGTATGCTCCATCCGTGACTCTGGACGTAAAACTGCTAGATTCATCATGCTCTTGTGAGCTCATGTGTCCATAAACCCAATGACTTTGATGAGCTTTTCATATTTTGACTGTAGAATCTGCAACTGGACTAAAGGAACTGGAACAGTAGGCCGTAATGTCTGGCATGGTTGTATACTGAACACAAGGATGTAGCTATCTGAGCTAATGCTATCATCTAAACTGGATTCACCTGAGCTGGAGAGCTTTTGACTGTTAAAAGCAAACACGGTTTCACTGTCAGGCTGATCTTGTTCTGAAAACCATGATTCTGCATCTGCATCATCAAGATCAATCCTGGAAGACTGATGGATATCTTGAACCATCTTGGCAACTTGCTTCGGATTCTTTGGACAATCCTTTGAGAAATGTCATTTTTTCTTGCAAATGAAGAACCTGCTGTCCTTAGGCTTTCAACGCCGATCTTTCTGTGTGAAATATCGAACTGGACGTCATTCCTTCCGTTGTTTCTCCTTCTTGCTCTTCTTTTTCTTAAAGAGCTTATGATGGGAATTCTTCTTTGAAGGACATGCGCAACTCTTTCAATCATTACACTTGATCTACATAGGAACAGCTTTGAATGACTGATTGTTCTTGAGCATCTCTTTGAAAAGTGTTATTGATCACAAAGCTTATCTAGAGCTTTGAGGGCAATCTGATGAATCTCGCCAAGTGACATATCTGTTACTTTTTACTTCATAGCATGTATCAAACGCTGCATTTCATCATGTAATTCCTCTAGCAAAGAGGTAGCATATGTATGCTTTAGGTTCGGATCATTGTACTCGTTAAACTTGTAGAAATGCTTAGTC
The DNA here is from genome assembly GCA_019454045.1 of Zanthoxylum bungeanum. Lineage (NCBI taxonomy): Eukaryota > Viridiplantae > Streptophyta > Magnoliopsida > Sapindales > Rutaceae > Zanthoxylum > Zanthoxylum bungeanum. The sequence goes on from SKCR01014349.1 coordinate 124,379, forward strand.
ATTCTCTAGTAATGAGTGTTAAGATCTTTGATCTTTAACGAACAACACCTCATTTGAAAATATTCCTTGAGAGCCTGTTCTAACAACAGGGCTCATTCTCCAAGGAATTCTTTATGAATAATTCCCATAGCTGTGGTTGCTGAATTGACCTGGTAGAATTGTCATTGCCTATATTCTCCAAGAATGAGGAACCATTCTCTCAAGGCTCGTAAAGTACGAGAGACAAATTCTATAAGGATGTTGTGCAATGTAGCTCCTAGCTTAATCAACATGACATCAGTCCAAGCTATGAATTCTTGTAGCTTGTCGGACCACTTGGACGTTATGACATCATCAAAAGTGAACCAATGACCTGTTGTTGGCTTAGAATAAGCCGGTTGTGGTTGTGCCGAAGTTCCAATAAGAACATGTTCAGTTGAGTCATCAAGTTCTTCTATCATTGGCTCATTTGATCCTGTGGATGTAGCCATTAACATCTTTGTGATGTCTACCATTTCATCTGTTGATTTAGTGAATTCTGTGTGGACGGAATCACTCTCAGATTCTGAGGATTCACGTGACTGTTCATAACTTTCAGGCTCCATGGTTGAGAGCTGTTGGGTGTAAAGTTGCTGAGTCGTTATGGCTGGTTGGGTCATGGGTGTCTGTAGCGGTACAATCGAGAATTGTATTTCTGGGACATAGGTTTGTGTTTGGGAATGACGTGTATATGGTTGTGAAGGATCAGGTTTTGATATCGGTTGTGGTTGTGTATGTGGAACTGGGCTTTCTGTAAACTGTCTTTTAGGAGGTGCTAGTTTCCAAGTTGATGAGTGGTAAATCTATCACTATTTCCCACTCATTTAACCTAATATTTTGGTTAGTTTCTTGAGTCTTGTGAATATTTTGATGTGTTTTGTGTTATTTTGTAGATAAATAAAGTTTCAGGACACTCTGGAGGTGATTTGGGCCAAAATAGTGAAAATTAGACGAAAAAATGCATTTTGGTAATTTGCCGCGTAGCGACGCCAAGACATTCCGCGTCGCGACGCCTAACATGCGCCGAACAGTGCTAACGTGCGCCGGGTCCATAAATCAGAATCTGAGAAAATTTAACTTTGCTAACGTGCGTCGTGCCACGTGTCACCATCACAGTCGATCTGCTAACATGCGTCGTGCCACGTGTCATCATCCTACGGTGCCGACAGTCACCATCGCCACGTTTCACCACGTGTCACTCCACGTCATTTCCACGTCATCGTCCACATCACCAGGTTGACCGAGTCAAACTGCCACGTCATCATCAGCCAATCAGGAAGTGCCACGTGTCGTAATTCTATGGTGTCGACAGTCACTTTGCCACGTGTCGCCACGTCAGTGCCACATCAGCATCAATTATTGGTTCTCTTATCCCTATCTGACACGTGGCGGATAAGAATCTAGCCGACCAATCAGAAGCCGCCACGTGTCACAATAATTGAGCCCCAACCACCTTGCCACGTGTCACCTTATCACCTTATCCAGAATCTGCAACCGACGAACCAGAGCGTGCCACGTCGATAGAAGCTGGCCTAGCGACGCCAAAGGCCTTGGCGTCGCGACGCTGGAACCCCACCGAGGCCTATAAATTGAGCTCGAAATTTCAGTTTCAGTTGTACCATTCTCTCTCATTTCTTTAATGTAAATAAGGAGTTTCTCTCTCCAGTTTCTTTTAATTTTAGTTTTGTAATTAAATTTTAAGTACTTTTTGTAATAATAGTAATTTACTTTTTTACTTCTTACAGTTTTTACTATTCACCATGAGGAGGTAACTTCCCCAGCTAGGGTGAATGGTAATTTTTTTACTAATGCTATTTAGATTAATCTCCCTTAAATATAATATATTCACTATTTAAAATATTGACTTAAAAAGGATACCGCCAGATTGGTCGGTTGGTAATTCATTTTAATCTGGTTTAAACCTGACTAATCAAGGATACCGCCATATTGGTCGGTTGGTAATTAAACTTTCTTACCGCCTATATGGCAGGTTCATGGACAAATCTTTTTACCGCCTTAATGGCTGGTTGGACTTAATTTGACTTAATCAGGTTACCGCCTATATGGCTGATTGGTAATGTTATCACAAGTTTATATATTATATTATGGGAGATATCTAAATTAGTAGTAGTAAAATTAATTCATTTTACCTTATCATTTTATTTTATTGTAATTTACTTTTCAGTATTTACTTTACCACATTTTTACTTTATATCTTTTATTTTCAAGTTTTTACTAGCCCTAGTTATGTGTTGTAACTAAATTAGTTATCTGGGGTTGTGATGACTTTTAATATCACCGGTTTATAAGGGGTTAGATTATAGTTTGGGTATTATAAAGATTTATTTATTGAGTTTTAATCTTAATGTTTTTTCATTAACTGGCCATTAATAAAATTGCACTGGGAAACTTAAAATGAACTAGACATAGGGATTTTAAGTTTAAAACCTTAGACTCAATAGCCCACGATCTTCCTTGAGGATAGATAACCCTTTAATAGATTTCCTTACATGATAGACATATACTTGTCGGGCGGGGGTAGCCATAATTGGAACTTAAACTTAATGAATCCAGATAATTTGGTTGACATAGACATATGGTTCAATTGGGTTAAACTGGGTATTTGTGTCTACCATCGACAGAGGCTTTCACATAATTTAGTGTTCCAGGTTAATAAATCAATATATTACCCAACTTTAAAATAACCACTTCATCTTTTAAATGATATTGGAAGAAATCACAACCCTATGTAGTTTTTAATATTGAATTTTCTTAAAACCTACTCTCGAATAATTTTATTTACTTGTTTTTAAATTTAGAATCGTCACCATTTCAAATCAATCAAACAACCTGTTAGATACTAGTAATCATTTGACCTCATAAAATTAATAGTTTAGATATTAAGTCCTCGTGGGATCGATATTTTTATACTACTTGAACGATACGTGTGCTTGCGTTATACATGTGTGTTTACGCCGGTCAAGTTTTTGGCGCCGTTGCCGGGGACTTATTTATCTTTTACTATTAGTTTTAAGGTTAAATACATTTACTTGTATATAATTTTCTTTTTACTTATTGTTTTTGTTTTCTTGTGTTTCAGGTTTTCAGAAACTTCATGAGACGAACTAGAAGCTTTCAACTCCGACCGCTTGACCCGGAAATTGAAAAAACCATCAGACAGTTGAGAAAGGAAAGGCGAGAAGGCCAAGAAGCTTTAGTCAACATGGAACATGAACCCTTGGAGGTTGCACCATCGATTCCCATTCGAGACAGAACCATTCCGGTGGTTGACAGACTCATTTCCTGTATTGTACTTCCTCCCTTACCAGCAAATGCAGGTGACATCAAAACTTGCATTCAGATGATTCAGCAGTCAGTTCAGTTTGGGGGGAATGCAACTTAAGATCTTAATGCCCACATCAGCAACTTCCTGGAAGTTTGCTGCACTTTCAATTACAACCGAGAAGCTGAAGAAGCAATACGACTGCGTGTTTTTCCATACTCCTTGAAGGACAGAGCTAAAGCTTGGCTACATTCACTACCAGCAGGTTCTATCACAACTTGGAATACTTTAGCCACCAAATTTCTTACAAAGTACTTTCCACCAGCCAGAACTGGAAAGCTGAGGAATGACATCACATCTTTTGTACAACAAGACTCAGAAACTCTCTACGAAGCTTAGGAAAGGTACAAAGATTTGCTCCAGAAATGTCCTCACCATGAGATTCCAAAATGGCTTCAAGTCCAAACTTTCTATAATGGACTTTCTGGAATAATGAGAACCACAATCGATGCTGCTGCTGGAGGAGCTTTAATGGCGAAAGGAGAAGATCAAGCCTGGGAACTAATCGAATAAATGGCCAACAACAATTCCTCGTGGCCAACAGAAATGAGCATGATCCAAAGAATTGCAGGAATTTATGAAAGTGGAGCCAATACAGCAGTCAACGCCAAGCTAGATCAGATATGTAAATTCATGGAGACTTTTACCACTGGATCCACAAGTTCACCATATGGAGGAGCACCAGAGTCGAACCAACTTAAAGAGACGGTGAATTATGTCAATAATTTCAACAGACAGAGGAACAATCCATATTCCAACACCTACAACCCAGGGTGGAGGAATCATCCCAATTTCTCATGGAGCAACAATTCAGGGCAAAAGAACTATCCACCACCTGGATTCCAGCAACAGAATAAAAGCCAGGAGTTTGAAAAGGAACCAGAAATGAAAGAATGGATTGCAGAGATGTTCAAAAGGCAACAAGCAGCATATGATGCTATATTTCAAAGCCAATCTGCTTCTATCAAAGCATGGAGAATCAAATCGGACAACTGGCCAATGCTCAGAGTTACACACCACTAGGAAATCTTCCCAGCAATACAGAACCAAATCCAAGGAACCGAGGGAAGGAGCAATGTCAAGCCATCACCTTGAAAAGTGGTACTGAAATCAACAAAGATGTTGGAATCAAGGCAATCATTGAAGATGTTCCAAAAGAAGCAGAGCAACAGACGGAGGAAAAAGAAGCAAAGGAAAAAGAATTAAGGATAAAGAACAGAAAGAATCATTCCACCTCCCCTTTCCTCAGCGTCTTCAGAAAAACAAACTGGACAAGCAGTTTGCTCGATTCCTGGAGGTTTTCAAAAAGCTGCACATCAACATCCCATTTGCAGAAGCCTTGGAAGAAATGCCCAGTTATGTCAAATTCATGAAAGACATTCTTTCACGAAAACGGAGATTGGGAGACTACGAAACAGTAGCATTAACGGAAGAATGCAGCGCCATTATTCAGAGAAAACTTCCCCCGAAGTTGAAAGATCCTGCAGTTTCACAGTTCCATGCACCATTGGAGAATATTATATCGGTAAGGCTTTATGTGATTTAGGTGCTAGTGTTAACTTGATGACTTTTTCTATTTACAGGAAACTGGCATTGGAGAAGCAATGCCTACCTCAGTTTCATTGCAACTTGCTGACCGAACACTCGCATTTCCAAGAGGTGTTGTTGAAGATGTGTGCTGGTCAAAGTAGACAAACTAATTCTCCCAGCATATTCATCATCACTTGACATGGAAGAAGACAAAGAATACATATCATTCTTGGGAGACCATTCTTGGCTACAGGTAAAACTGTGATTGATGTGCAAAAAGGAGAACTGACCATGAAAGTACAAGACCAAGAATTACCTTTAATGTTTTCAAAGCCATGAAATCTCCGAGTGATGAAAAGGAAGAAAAATGCTTCAGAGTAATGTTGTTGATAGTATCGTTCAAAATACTGAGCCAAATCCCACAGATACACTTGAAGCTTGCATCACCAACATGACTGACAGCGAGCTAGATGCTGAAATCCTGGAATGTATCAACTACCTTGACAAACCATTCTGATTCAAAGAAACACCACCAGTTGAAAGCTTCGAACTGCCAAAGAACGATCGAATCAAGTCTTCGATTGAAGAACCACCACAGCTGGAGCTGAAGTTACTTCTGAGCCATCTTAGGTATGCATTTCTTGGAAACTCTTCTGAATTACCTGTTATTATTTATTCTTCACTAACATTGGAGCAGGAAGAAAGGTTGCTGAGAGTGTTACGAGAGCACAATAAAGCCATTGGCTGGACTATAGCAGACATTCGAGGCATTAGTCCATCATTTTGCATGCACAAGATCCTGATGAACGATGAGTACAAACCCATAGTGGAACATCAACGGAGACTCAATCCAATCATGAAGGAAGTCGTGAAGAAAGAAATCATCAAATGGTTAGATGTTGTCATCATTTACCCCATCTCAGACAGCAGTTGGGTAAGTCATATGCAGTGTGTGCCGAAGAAATGAGGAATTACTGTGGTTACCAATGAAAAGAACGAGCTAATCCCAACAAGAACGGTGACTGGATGGAGAGTATGCATGGACTACAGGAAGCTGAACAAAGCCACGAGGAATGACCATTTTCCAATTCCATTCATTGACCAGATGTTAGACAGACTGGCAGGACATGAGTTCTATTGTCTGGACGGATATTCAGGGTACAATCAGATTTCCATCGCACCAGAATACCAGGAGAAAACTACCTTTACATGTCCCTATGGTACTTTTGCTTTCCGCAGGATGCCATTTGGATTATGTAATGCCGCTGCCACATTCCAGCGTTGCATGATGGCCATCTTCTCAGACATGCTGAAGCAGAGTATGGAGGTTTTCATGGATGACTTTTCTGTGTTTGGAGATTCTTTTGACCATTGTTTGCAAAATTTGGAACAGATGTTAAAAAGGTGCGAAGATAAAAACCTGGTACTCAACTGGGAGAAATGTAACTTTATGGTGCAGGAAGGCATTGTTCTTGGACACCGGATCTCACAAAAGAGGATTGAGGTAGACAAAGCAAAGATAGAGACAATTGAAAAACTACCTCCACCAACATCAGTAAAATGTATTCGAAGTTTTCTTGGACATGCAGGTTTTTACAGGAGATTTATCAAAGACTTTTCAAAAATTGCAAAACCTCTTTGCAATCTTCTGGAGAAATATGTGCCTTTCAACTTCACCAAATAATGCCAGGAAGCTTTTGAGATCTTAAAACAGAAGCTGGTCTCTGCCCCCATCATAGTAGCACCAGACTGGACCATTCCATTTGAGGTAATGTGCGATGCTAGTGATTTTGCTGTAGGAGCAGTTTTGGGACAACGCAAAGCAAAGATTTTCCACACCATTTACTACTCCAACAGAACTCTGAATGAAGCTCAACTCAACTACACAACCACTGAAAAGGAGTTGCTTACAGTGTGTTTACGCTTTTGACAAATTCCGCTCCTATCTACTGGGTCTCAAAGTGGTGGTCTACAGATCATTCAGCAATCAAATACTTGATCACGAAGAAGGATCCAAACCTAGATTGATCCGTTGGATACTTCTTCTACAAGAATTTGACGTGGAGATTCGAGACAGGAAAGGGACAGAGAATCAGGTGGCAGACCATCTATCGAGGCTCGAGAATGGAGAAACAGCTGACAAAGATCTGTCAATCAAAGAAACTTCCAGATGAACAGCTGTTTGCCATGAAACAACAGGAAGTCCTTGGTATGCTGACTATGTCAACTACATTGTGTCAGGAAAATGGCCGTTGGAATGGACAATTCAGCAACAGAAGAAGTTCTTCAAAGAAGTCAAATTATGTCTGGGATGATCCGTACCTGTTCAAACGGTTGTGCTGATCAATTATTGAGACGATGTGTTCCACATGAGGAGGTCAATAGTGTTTTGCAGCACTGTCATTCATCACCATATGGCGGACACTTCAGCGGAAACAAAACTGCAGCCAAAGTCCTACAATCAGGTTTGTTCTGGCCCACTCTTTTTAAAGATGCTTATCTTTTTGCTTTTCAATGTGACAAGTGCCAGAGAACGGGAAATATTTCCAGAAGAAACGAATGACCGTTGCAAAACATTCTAGAAGTGGAAATATTCGATGTATGGGGTATAGATTTCATGGGACCCTTTGTTCCATCATTCGGAAACATGTATATCCTGGTTGCTGTAGACTACGTCTCCAAATGGGTTGAAGCAATTGCATTGCCATCCAATGATTCAAAAGTGGTGATCAAATTCCTGAAAAAGAACATTTTCACTCGGTTCGGAACACCTCGTGCAATCATCAGCGATGATGGCTCACATTTCTGCAACAGATACTTCGATGCATTCCTATCCAAATACGGAGTTACTCACAAGGTTGCCACAACTTACCATCCACAGTCAAATGGAAAGGTTGAGGTTTCAAACAGGAAGATCAAAAGAATCTTGGAGAACTATTGGATCAACAAGGAATGACTGGTCTACAAAATTAGATGATGAATTATGGGTCTACCGAACAGCTTACAAGACACCCATTGGTATGTCCCCATATTGATTGGTGTTTGGGAAAGCGTGTCATCTGCTAGTTGAACTTGAACACAAGGCATACTGGGCACTGAAGAAGTTGAATCTTAAATCACAAGCTGCAGGAGAGAAAAGACTTCACCAACTCAACGAATTGGAGGAATTTCGCCTAAAGGCTTATGAGAATGCCAGATTGTACAAAGAAAAGACCAAGAAATGGCATAACCGAAAAATAGTGCACAGACAGTTGGAACCAAGGCAGCAGGTGTTGTTGTACAACTCAAGATTGAAACTTTTCCCTGGAAAGTTGAAATCAATGTGGTCAGGTCCATTTGTAATCACTCAGGTTTTTCCATATGGAGCTGTTGAGTTACTAGATCCCAACACCAACGAAACATTCAAAGTTAACAGTCAGCGTGTCAAGCACTACTGGGGAGAATCATTTGAGCGACAAAAAGAAAGTGTCACACTTTCAGATCCAGCCTAACGATCAAGAACTAAAGTCTAGCTGACGACTTTAAACTTAGCGCTCGCAGGGAGGCAACCCATGCAATTTTTGTATATATTGTGATTTGGTGTGATTTAATTTTGTGTGTTTAGTTTTTGCAGATTAAGTCATTTCAAGATGGAATAAGCTCTAGCAAACCTTCTTTCCCTCAAAAATCTCTGATGAAAGTTTACAAAGCTCGCTTGGAACGGATGAGACTACTAACAATTCACGGTGTTCCTAATGACATTCGTTGGGTAATTGAAGCACGAGTCTGATTGGCAGGTGAGTCTTTTGACTCTTTTATTTCACATCTGCCTGGTTTTGGAAGAAGCACCTATGCAAAGAAACGTAGAGCTAAACAAATGGGTGTTTGTTACAAATGTGCACGCTGGAATTGCAATACTCGTTGTCGTTCTTTAGAATGGTGTCTGATAATCGCGAAGACAAAATTAAATTCATTAGGGATGGCTTGAGTAAAGAGTCTTTAGATGATATATCTTCGACTCTTGAGATGCATCCCAGTGGATATGTTCACATAGCCTTTCGCAGATTACATACACAATTCCAAAAATAAAGACAACAGTTAGTCTTGGGAATCTGACTCAAAAAGATCTGTTTGCCAATTTATAAGAAAATTGGATGGGAAGCTTGTCCCTGACGCATAGACGTCAATCAAACTGTAAATTCTTGTACATATTATATCTCTTTGTCTTTTCCTAATAATTGTGATTTTTGTTTGTTTTGTTTTCTTTTATTTTCTCCGACAGGATCCAGACCTTTTTGACTATCACGATTTATTTTACTGTTAAACTAATAATTTTCATTTGGCATGTAACGATTTATTTTACTGTTAAACTAATAATTGTCATTTGCATGTACTAGTGCTATTATTATTACTCACCCTTTTTCAGGTACTATAAATTCAGCTCATCATTGCACTTTTGAAGACATCCAGAGTAAAACATGGAAGCCACTTCAAGAAGACGAATTGAAAACATTTGTGTGTTTTGCGGTAGTAGTGTTGGTACTAAACCACAATACGTAGAAGCAGCACAAGAATTGGGTCGAGTATTAGCTACAAGGAATATGCACTTAGTATATGGCGGAGACAATCTTGGACTAGTGGGGATCGTTTCAAAGGCCGTACATGAAGGAGGCAGTCACGTTTTGGGAATCATCCCAAAACCCTTGGCAAATGAAAATCTTATTGAACCATCAAACGGAGAGGAACTGATCATGTCAGGTATGTCTGAACGATTGATAGAAATGATTAACCGTGCTGATGCTTTTATTCCTTTGCCAGGTGGCTTGGGCACATTGGAGGAAATTTTTATAGTGTTATCTTTGGCGAACCTGAACATACACCAGAAACCGCTTGGACTGTACAATGTTGAAGGATTTTATGATTTTCTCTGTGTGTTTCTTGATGATGCTCGGAGAAATGGGTTCGTGTCAAAACCTTTAAAGAACTCATCTTCACTGCCAGAACTGCTTCGGATCTAATAGACCAACTCTTAGCCTATGAACCATAAGTTGACCCTATCATTTCAAAGATAAATTGGTCCGACGATCGTGGTAAGAGGCGTCGGATTAATCTGGATCTTAACCTTTAATTTCCTATAGAATTTCAGTTAACCAGGTATTATTTTCTAAACTCTTCTTCTACTGTTTAAGACATTGTGGACAATGTCTTATTTAGGTTTGGGGGAGGGAATTAGTTGATCAGTACCTTGTTTTTAATCTCTGTGTTGTTTTTATGTTTAGTTCGAAATTTTTCGAAAAATACAAAAAAATATTGAAATTTTTTCAAAAATTACAAAAATATTTTACGTTTTTTTTTTTTTGACTAAATAGGGAAATTGGTAAGAGATAGCTGAGTAAGGAGCTTCCACTCCTGAGACGTATCTCAAACCCATTTTCGGAACAAGTTAATTTTTGTTTATTTCCTTTTGAATTATTTAATTTTTGAATTCTCCATAATACTGACTAAAATGGATCTTCATATGCTCAGTTAACAGGTATTATCAACATACATAGAAACATACGGACATGAGCTAAAATTAAAAAGTTTGTAATATTCAGTGCTCTAGTTTAATTGGAGGAAGCATCTCAAAAAGCAATGGAGTAAAAAAAATAAAAAATTTCTGAGATCCGAGTTATTAAGTTTGTAAGGGTGTTTTAACACACTAGTGCCCTAAAACCAACTAGTTTGGGAGTCACTGGCCCAAAGCTCGTTACATGGATCAAAGATGCTGCAAAAATATATATATCTGAAGTCTGAGTAATTAAGTTCGTAGGGGTGTCTTAACACCTGGTGCCCTAAAGCCAACTGGTTTGTGAGTCACCGACCCAACACTCGTTACATAGATGGAAGATATTGTATATAAAAAAAAAATTCAAAAATCAAAGAAAAAATCAGAAAAATGAGAAAAATGATTCAATTGCTACAAAAAGGTGTGAATTCTGATAAAACTTTAGGACAAAAATATTACTCTCTTATCAACTGCACTTATGACTGTTGTGGGCAAAAATGAGTTGTTTAATATTTTGTTGACTGTGTATATGGAGAATGGTAAATATAATCGGAGAATTTACTTATTCAGTAATTTAGAAAGAAAGAAAACAACTAGTAACTTGGAGTAGAAGTTTCACCTGATTAGTTACTAACATCTTTATTCTCTTTTCGCTTGTCTTTTTGCTTTTGTGTGCATTAGTTTCACTACTTTTTTACTTTTATAAAATATTTGTGGGTATCATTGTTGTAAACCCTCACGAGACTACAACTCGTCAGCTAGGGACACCTAGGGGTTTAAAGGCTTGTTGCATATGCTAAATGCAACTGTGATCCATACGAAAGTGGCTTAGTTTATTATGTTATTTTATTCTATGTTTTGCTCGAGGAATAGCAAAATGTTAGGTTTGGGGGTGTGATGAGTGTTAAATCTATCACTATTTCTCACTCATTTAACATAATATTTTGGTTAGTTTCTTGAGTCTTGTGAATATTTTGATGTGTTTTGTGTTATTTTGTAGATAAATAAAGTTTCAGGACACTCTGGGAGGTGATTTGGGCCAAAACAGTGAAAATTGGACGAAAAAAGGCATTTTGGTAATTTGCCGCGTAGCGACGCCAAGACATTCCGCGTCGCGACGCCTAACATGCGCCAAACAGTGCTAACGTGCGCCGGGTCCATAAATTAGAATCTGAAAAAATTTGACTTTGCTAACGTGCGTCGTGCCACGTGTCACCATCACAGTCGATCTGCTAACATGCGCCGTGCCACATGTCATCATCATACGGTGCCGACAGTCACCATCACCACGTGTCACTCCACGTCATTGCCACGTCATCATCCACATCACCAGGTTGATCGAGTCAAACTACCACGTCACTGTCACGTCATCATCAGCCAATCAGAAAGTGCCACGTGTCGCAATTCTATGGTGCCGACAATCACTTTGCCACGTGTCACCACGTCAGCATCAAATATTGGCTCTCTTATCCCTATCTGACACGTGGCGGATAAGAATCTAGCCAACCAATCAGAAGCCGCCACGTGTCACAATAATTGAGCCCCAACCACCTTGCCACGTGTCACCTTATCACCTTATCCAGAATCTGCAACCGACGAACCAGAGCGTGCCACGTCGATAGAAGCTGGCCTAGCGACGCCAAAGCCTTGGCGTCGCGACGCTGGAACCCCACCGAGGCCTATAAATTGAGCTCGAAATTTCAGTTTCAGTTGTACCATTCTCTCTCATTTCTTTAATGTAAATAGGAGTTTCTCTCTCTAGTTTCTTTTAATTTTAGTTTTGTAATTAAATTTTAATACTTTTTGTAATAATAGTAATTTACTTTTACTTCTTACAGTTTTTACTATTCACCATGAGGAGGAACTTCCCCAGCTAGGGTGAAAGGTAATTCTTTTACTATTGCTATTTAGATTAATCTCCCTTAAATATAATATATTCACTATTTAAAATATTGACTTAAAAGGATACCGCCAGATTGGTCGGTTGGTAATTCATTTTAATCTGGTTTAAACCTGACTAATCAAGGATACCGCCATATTGGTCGGTTGGTAATTAAACTTTCTTACCGCCTATATGGCAGGTTCATGGACAAATCTTTTTTACCGCCTTAATGGCTGGTTGGACTTAATTTGACTTAATCAGGTTACCGCCTATATGGCTGGTTGGTAATGTTATCACAAGTTTATATATTATATTATGAGAGATATCTAAATTAGTAGTAGTAAAAGTAATTCCTTTTACCTTAGTATTTTATTTTATTGTAATTTACTTTTCAGTATTTACTTACCACACATTTTACTTTATGTCTTTTATTTTCAAGTTTTTACTAGCCCTAGTTATGTGTTGTAACTAAATTAGTTATCTGGGGTTGTGATGACTTTTAATATCACCGGTTTATAAGGGGTTAGATTATAGTTTGGGTATTATAAAGATTTATTTATTGAGTCTTAATCTTAATGTTTTTTCATTAACTGGCCATTAATAAAATTGAACTGAGAAACTTAAAATGAACTAGACATAGGGATTTTAAGTTTAAAATCTTAGACTCAATAGCCCACGATCTTCATTGAGGATAGATAACCCTTTAATAGATTTCCTTATAGGATAGACATATACATGTCGGGCGGGGGTAGCCATAATTGGAACTTAAACTTAATGAATCCAGATAATTTGGTTGACATAGACATATGGTTCAATTGGGTTAAACTGGATATTTGTGTCTGACCATCGACAGAGGCTTTCACATAATTTAGTGTTCCAGGTTAATAAATCAATATATTACCCAACTTTAAAATAACTACTTCATCTTTTAAATGATATTGGAAGAAATCACAACCTTAGGTAGTTTTTAATATTGAATTTTCTTAAAACCTACTCTCGAATAATTTTATTTACTTGTTTTAAATTTAGAATCGTCACCATTTCAAATCAATCAAACAACCTGTTAGATACTAGTAATCATTTGACCTCATAAATTAATAGTTTAGATATTAAGTCCTCGTGGGATCGATATTTTTTATACTACTTGAACGATACGTGCGCTTGCGTTATACGTGTGTGTTTACGCCAGTCACAAGTACCATGGGTATTTCCATAGATTGTTTACCAGACTATTGGGATGAGGTAAATGATGACGGTGGATAAGGTTGGTATGATGGTATGAGAAGGTAGTGGAAATGGGCTAGGATTGAAAGCTTGAGGAACAAATAGTGTATGTCTATCGACATCCATTTTGCAAGTTCTGCTTTCAATATTTTTATCTCAGCTTCCTTATGATCAAACTCTGGACCAAAATAGTTGTGAGAGACCATAGTTCTCATATCTCTGTCAAGCTGAGCAATTTAGACATTGTCCTATCATACAACTGTTGTAGCTGGATAGCTAACGAATCCACCTTTGTTTCTATCCTCTGAACATCCTGAATAACCTGATTAACTTTAGTATCAATACTGCGAAGTACAATATTCTGCACTCTGGCGTTCTGTATGTGCCAGTTTAGCCTAGCTTCAAGTTGTCTGGGTTCCTCCATTTGACCACTGGGTGTAACTGTAGTTGGCTGGACATAAGGTTTAGAAACAACCTTAGTATGTGGATCAATGATATTCTCGAGCGGTGGGAACTGCTCTTGGTAAGAAGATGTTGATGGTTGAAACATCATGCAAGGTTACATCTGTGGAAGAGGCTTGGGAGTCCAAGTTTTCTTTGGATGACACCCAATAAGGGGAATACATTTTACGATCTGTCCTGATTCGTCTTTAAGTAAGATATCATCTTTTCATCTCTCTTCTTTGAACCTCATAGATTGAGGCTCCTTCATTCCACATCTCTGTGGCTACCAACTGTATGACTGCAATCTGAATCATCATTGCAAGATCTTTCTGATTTGCACGGGGATTTTGGCTTTTTTGACTTTCTTATTCTCCTCCTCATGAGGAGTTCTTCATCTTCATCACTATCACCAAGAAGATGACAGTCATAATCTGGGTCGCACTTACCTGACCCTGGTGTATCCCATATAAAATGACCATCGATCTTTGCAGCATAGACCAGATAGCCTTTCGTATTAAAAGATTCAATTGGGATTCTTTTTCTCTCAGACTATTGGTCGGATCTGTTGGGATTGGTACTCAGAGCGCTAATTCCCCGTTGTATTTCCTTGAAAATATTATTGTAAATGTTTTATTATGAATAAAATTAGCAGTTTCTATAATATATTATATCTTCTTATATGGTAAAGACGTAATAGACCTTATGATGATTAGTCATGATACAATTGCAAAATCGTCACAACTGACATTGAGTTGTATCATGACGTTGTCATTCTCAGACAGTTCATGGTCAAGGTTTACACTACTTGGTCAGTAAAGTAAACCTGTTGAGACCGTTACTTGTCATATATTGGAATATGCGATTCCAATAGTTTCTCAATGAACCATGAGTCTTGGAGACTCGTATAGACGTGTAGGTGTTTATAGCGGATAAACACTGAACGACTCACAGAAGATTCTTAATAAATAGTACACCAACGTCATAAGAATCTTCTCGGGTTGAGTAGCATTTGTGATTCTTCGACTTGAGATACCATTATGGGCACATAAGACATCTTCCACACTTAGATGGTAGTCACATCACTGATCTATTCGGATCAGACCTCCGCATGTTCGTTGGGTGTGGACAGATTCTCAGGGTGTCCTGTGTGTGTCGAGATAGGATCCGTACGTTCTGTGTACAGAGCATAGGTAGTCCATATATGATTAGCAATCAGATAAAAATAATGGGCCCGTGGTACACTTTAGAAGTGAGTTCTAAGTGTTCTTTTAGAGATTGTTGATAGAGACGTTGACGAGATTGTCCCTATAGTGATTTGACGTTTACATCTATATCTCTGGGATATATCCGGATACCTGTGACATAGGAATTAACATATGCCATGACCTCGACCTGTTGATTCAGCGAGTTTATCTGTGGTCGTCATAATTTAGGGGTGGGTAGATTATGGAAACACGAAATTGGATTTCGTGACGGATATGCCTAAATCTAGAGAGTCTCACTAGTGAAATATACTCGTAGAGCACTAGGGAAACTGTTATGAATAATACTGATTATTTATAAGTCGTTTAAAGGTAAACGAAAAATACATGCAAATAGACCTAATGGTCATTTCCTAATTATTGTGTATTTATATTTAATGATAGATTTTATTAAATACACATAATTAAATGTCAAATTGTGATATTTGACATATATCATAAATATATATATGTATTTGGATATTTAAAGTAAATATATCCTATATTTAATATATTTGTATTTAAATAATTATTTATTATTTAATTGTTAAATAATTAAGTAAGTTAAAAATATAAACATCTTTGGTTTTGATATTTTTTGAAAATGCCATGAGTTGCTTTATTTGACTTTTTGAAAATCATTAAATGGTTTAATGATTATTTACACAAGTTTATAAAGCAAAATTATTGAAACAAAAATATCTAGATATTTGTATATGGTTCCTAATTTTCGGCCAAGTTAAATTTTGGGGAGTAATGTTTTGTTTCATTTTATTAGGTTAAGGGTTCATTAGTTACCAAAACAATACAAAAGAGTTGAGAGAAAGTTTGAAGATAAAGAAGAAAAGCTTGAAATACTTTGATTTTTTGTAAGTCTTTTTTTAAATCTTTCAACTTAGAAAATGTTTCTAACATGCTTAGCTTCAACAGTGTTTTGCTAGGATGTTGTCTCTACATTTTTAGTTTGTGTTTTTAATTGGTTATGAACTTGTTTGAAAGATGTATGCATGTATGGTTTTAAAGTGAGCTTGAAATGGTTTCAATGGCTTACTTTTGATTATTTGATAATCATATTGCCATTCTAGAGTTGCTAAGCCACTCATTGATGACCTAGATTTTTTTCTTGAGTTGTTCAAGATGGTGAGACTTGTTTGGTGTGGTAAAGTTTGAATTAAAGTGATGGATTTAATTGATTTGGTAATATTTGTCAATTTAAAAGAAATTATAAAATTGGGGTTCTTAACCCTTTCCAAATTTTGGGCTTTTCATATATGTGATGTATTATGGTGTGTATATGATGCATTTAATTTTTGAGTTGATTAATTTGATCTTGACATGTTTTGAACATAAATGTCCAAATTGCAAAAACTGAAAACTGTTGGGTGGTTTCGGCAATTAGCAAAACAAAAATGGGGATTTTGTTGCAATCTGATTTAGATGTGTTGGACATGTTAGAAATCATTTTAGAAATGATTTAGAATCATCCAAAATTATATTTGACAATTTTATGACTAAAATGGTCAATTTGCAAAGTATTGGGGTAATTCGGTAATTATCAAGAAATTTGGTTTCTTGTGTAATTTTTCAAAATTTGATAATTGGGTAATTAAATAAATAAGTTTATTTAATTTATCCAAATAAAAAATTTTGAAATCGGATAATGTTGATTTTCCGCGATTCCGTTGCGTTACCGGATTTTCGCCATAAAACCCTTCCAGGATCTGGAGAAATCATACATGAAATGGTATCGCACTAGCTTCTGGTTCAGGTTCAACAAAAGATGTGTGAATAGTACCATCTGTCTATCTGGAGAAGACATCTATAGTACTTTGGACCGGTTGAGAGTTCCGTAGAAACTTTTCATAGTTGGTCAGCCACTCCAAGAGTATGAGCTTTAACAGCTCTTCCTTCTGTATCTGTCGTGGGATCTGCACAATCGTAGGTACCTTGTCATCAGAGGTTTGATCTGCCAGAATCATGAGAGCATCTGTAGATGCTTCGGCAGATGGTAGATCAACAGAATGATCCTACAAACGATACCTCAACTAGTGATGTAAGGTAGCCATCATTGATGTCTCAACTTGAGATGCTCCTTGGATCTGAATTTGGATCTTCAAGGCTTTCGGTAGATTTGGATCCTATAAGGACAGATTAAAGTTTGGGTAGAATGTTAGCAACACACTCCCAGCATGGAGAGTGGTGAGAACAGTGCCAATCACTGCGTGTTGGTACTCCTTGAATCTGGAATCCAATAGGGCAAGTCTGGCTGTTACTGGTAGTCATTTCCTTCCGTGAAGAGTTAGGATAACTCTCACAGCACTCATGTGGAGATAGGTGTACCCTTCTGATTTCCAACTGGAGACGAAATCTTTTGGGATCTCCAGAACAACATACTGCTCATCCGTTGTAGCTCTAAGAGCACATTGATCTAGCTTGGAGGACTTGACATATTCTTTAGAAGTGGGACGATTTGTAGAAATCAAAGTATGAATACTTCGAGTAATAGTACTGGGTCTTTTATACAGATTGTAAGGGTTTATTAGAAGTGAAGGGGTTTTGGTGACCTGAACACCTTCTGGAACATGTGAATATTCCACAAGATTTTCAATCTTTGAAGCTATTCTTTTAGAACAATAACAGGGTAAGGAAAGAGTAGAAGATATCTTAACTAGATCACTAGCAGAGTTAGATGATGAGGAAGAAGACTCTACAGTAGACATAACTGGAAAACTTGACTGACTCTCAAAGTGTTTAGATAATATGATTGAAGACGGTTCACTCTTACTCACACTCGGATAGACTCGATCCATCACTACTACTATTACCAATCCACTATTTTACCATCTCATTGTTCATGAAACGAGCTGGCGCTGATATCGGATTAAGTTAGTTCATCATATGATTTTAATATCCCCACTCACGGCCCGATGAACGCGGGTCAAATTTTCTTGATCGTAAATTAAATTTAATATTTTTTCAAACATGAGTGAGACGGGTTGGGGCGAAATTTATTCGCCCCTAGTTTGTATATATAAATATGAAAATGTATTTAGGGCATTAAATAATTTATCCAAACAAAGCATAGTTTTAAATTATAATCAAGAACTGTATCAATGACTTGGCTTTCATGGAAAGTTGTTAATTTCCATTATTATAGAAATAAATTATTTCCAGGTTTATATTAAGGTATCTTATGGCTTTTATGATGCCAATGGGATAATGTTGAATTATAATAATAGCAGCAGTTCATATAGCTTTAGATGGAGAATTCTAATGAGGATTATTTTTTTGTAAGGAATAAAAAATCAAGTCGGGATTTGAAATGATTTTTTGTTTCAAATTCCTAATATTTTCTTAAAAATCTTGATTTTCGAATCATTTAATTTGAGATTTTAGAAGACTTTTCATTCCAATTCAAAATGAATATTACATTTGGAACGTGATCAGAATTGACAAATCTCGACTCGTCCCGATTAATTACCATTTCTATTGGACGTCATTATTTAAGAAATGTATATTTAAAGTTTTAAACCCTTTCTAATTAGTAAATCTATCTAGCAACAAAACTACCTCTCATCTAAGTGAATGAGGTTCCACCCTCAACATATTATTTTCACGAGAAATTTTATCAACTGTTATTTTCCTATTTTTCTTCTATTTTTTTTTTTAATCAATGAAAGTTGTTAACTATCCACTGGGACAACTTGTAGAGCCTAAATGTCCTTGGAAAAAAAAGGCACCCATTTCAAAATTCCATCCGATCATCTCCACAACTTGAATTAATCACACGTGATATGAAAACAATCATGAGAGCTAGGATTTTATTTTAGGGTTAGTTCTAGGACTAAACGGCTGTTTTCAAAAGGAGTAAAGGAGGCTGAAATGCGCGTGAATGACTCATTAAAAAAAAAATTATTGACGGCTATTTTTCGTTCGTATGGTAAGATTAAGAATTACTCCTTGAACACCCCCCTCCCCCCCAAACACACACAACGAGTGAATTTATTGGGTTGTGAGAGTCGCACAAACTGTAAGAAACAAATAATCACAGAGACATGGTTTAATGTGATTCGGCGGATAGTGGCTTCAGCTTATGTCCACAAGAGAAAATGAGATGATTTATTGACCTCGGGGTGAATACCAACCTGAACTTTTAACAAGAAAATTAGACAGCGTTACAACACAAATAACTCCTCGAGTAATACATATCTCGATCTACCTCTCACAATGTGGTTGGGTACACGATTCATTCTCTCTCTATCACTAATTTCTTTCTTCTATTTTTACTCTCAAATTACATAGTGAAATATGAAATTTGCTAACTCACAATTTGCCAACCCAAAAACTTCTACAATGACTTTAACCTCTTTATATAGGTTCAAAAAATCTCTTTTACAACCGACTCTGATGTCACCTTACAGGCTTACATCACTTAGTCATCATTACCCCCTTAGTCACTGCTTTCACTTCCTTCGGCAACCTACGAGCCAGTTGTTATGCCATTGCACCAGTTTATGACGGCTAGTATGACTCACGCCTTCATGTGAACCGTTGTTTTATTATTTTCATCATTAGTCTTCTAGATGCACTCATTTTTAGGCATGACATACGTCATGCTGCTTGAACTGGTCGAGCATGACTTCATCAAAGCTTCTCGGGTTAGATTCTTCATACCGTACACATGAAACTTCTCCGGATCGAGGTACCTAAACATACGGAGCATCTCCAATCCATACTTCAATATGATCGGGTCGGATCGATTATTATTTTATCCATATAAACTCTCATCGGTGAGAGTGCTTCACTGCATATCAAAATTCATACCCTCTCCAAATTTCTCTTTCCTTGAGTCTTTCAAATCACCCGGAGCAAATAATTCAATAAATTTTAACCCTCATAGAGATAAGTACCGTAAAAAACCATCACCAACAAAAGATAAAAAGAAACAATGCTTTGTGATGGCCTCGTTCTTATTTTAAAAAATTACAATAATTTAAAGATCAAATAGGGTCTCGACAACAAGGACGGAGACAGCCGCCTATTAAGTAAAATCACCCAACAACACTCTGATAATAAAGGTGCTCCGTGTCTCCCTCTCATTTGATTTCCTATATATATACCAACCATTTATTTAAAATAAATTTCGTTAATTATTGAAAAAAAAATGTTAATGTTTTTTAATTTCATTCAAAGTACTGTTTAGTCTGTTAGTATCATTAATGAAACAATTATTTTTGTCTCCTATTTTTGCAGTTAATGCGAATACTAAAAACGGTACATGTAATATCATAATTATTTGAACTTTAATTCAAGTCCCATTAATAATAACAGAATATATCATTACTTTTTGGTCGGAAAATAATTTTTTTTTTTTTGTTTCCCACCCGATATCCAGTGTCACATTGGGCCTGACTAATCCGGATTCGGACCGAGAACTGTACGGTATAGTCCTCCCAACGATGGTGACTCTAGCGGGACTCGAACTGGGGAGCATACCCAATCGAGCTTCCTAGGATTGAGTCAGCTACCACTCAACCAACCAATCGTTGGTTGGTCGGAAAATATTGATTCATCAATTCAGGTTGTTTATCTTAACAATTTTTATTTTGAATAATAATTGATGTGAATTTAGTTTATTAATATTATATCATGCGAGGAATTAATAACTATCATACATTAGTTTATAAGAGGTGTGATTTAGTGGTAAAATGTTTAGAATTTAGTTGTCAGGTCTCGGATTCGAGTGCATGTGGTATATTTATTATAAGAACCTGAGACAATCAGGGGTTTTATCTGCTTCTCTTAAGCCCGAATCTGGTGATTTTACAATAATAATATTTCCAACGTTTCTGTTGACGGTGGATTTTGGTCTCAGGGTAATACGGGAATATCACCTCTGAGGGAACCCTCCTTCAACTGTGAATTTGTTTGGTTATGCGGGAAACCAAAATCAAACTTAGCGGAAAACAAAGAAATACGCCAATCAGACAAGGTGATTTAACGTGGTTCGGTGGACTTTGAGATCCGACCTACGTCCACGGACAAGAACAGGGTGGTACTCTTTTTATTACTCAAATACCCTCTCAGGCCTCTCCTTTGCTCTTACAAATCGGAACTTTATGACTCTAATCTCTCACTCTTGTGATGATTTTCGGATGTCTTTTACACATGCTCTACCCTCCTATTTATAATAATACAGAAATCAGACTCCTATTTGCATAAGAAATCCTATTTGTACTCAGTCTTCTTTTCTTGCACGGTTTCCTGATCCGGTAATGCCTTCTTCTTCCGTATTCCCTTTTGGATTCTGACTCCTTCTCCTTGCGATAGCAGGATATCTTTCTTATCTTATCCATAAGAACGGGGTGCTGTTGTCTTGAACACGGCTCGTTGTCTGGTCGGTCTTCATGAGGTCGGTCATGTCAATCTGTTATGCTGAGAATGTTTCTGCCGACCTTATAGTGCTCGGTCACCCGAACCAAAGTGTCGGTCTCCTCATGATGTGGTCGGTCTTCTCATGATGTGGTCGGTCTTCTCATGATGTGGACCAGAGAAAGAATTTACCCTTTTGTCCTTGTCGTGTTGTCTTAAATACTGTAGTGCTTGAAACACCATCAACATCTGTCCCCTAGTTCTTGGTTCCAACGAGTATGCGAGTTGGTACCGGGAACTATATGAAGAGGGTGTGCTGATTGTCCTTGCGGGTAGTCGTCCTAGAATGCAAAAAAGAATCTTCTTGCCGTTTCATTCATCTTTCCTCGAGACGCACAACCGTCATGTCTTCTTAAATGCCCATCAAATCATCTTTAGGTTTTCTTTTAACTCTGACATATGTCAAACATCCGCTGGGTTCCCGCCAAAACCGACGGTGATGCGCATCCCAGTCATGACTATAAGAGAACGAGGGTTTCACTGTTCCATTTTTTCGGCAATTTCTCCTTCTCTTCTGTAATTTCTTTACGATCCTTTCAACTCATGTTCTCGAAACTCGATCGCGGTCTTCATCCTTTTTTCGTTGCCGAGCACCTAAGGAACGAGCATCACCGCAGCGTATAACCTCCTGCTTCCGAGAAGAACAAGTAAGTCTTCTGAGCGATCTTCCTTCTTTTGTTGTGTTGTGATTCTATTTGCTTATTTTGCTTAGGGAGAGACTTGTGGTTTTGTTGGGTCTTGCTTTAGGGCACTTCTTTAGAGACTCCATATCTAGTTTAGCACGGGTACCGTGGGTAGCTTCTCGTAGACTGATTCTTCCCCCTTCTCTGTTTTTCTGGGTGTCAGGGATGTCTGACAGTAATTCTTCCTCCGAAAGGCCTGCCAAAATCTCAACTCCCCCCCCCTGCTGAAGAGCTTTCTCGGGCTCAGGGGCGCCCAGTGTAGAAGATCTCGACACTACCCCCACCCCTTATGAGGTCGAAAATGACTCCTATCATCAGAGGGTTCCTCGGAAGGACCCAGAGCCTGGAGAACTTGGGTCGTCGGCTCTGGATATGAACCGTCCTTCTAAGATAACCGAGGATGATCTGGCGCTATTGCGGCAACGATACAGCATCCCAATAGACATTGCTCTTGAAGTTCCTGGCCCAATGGATCGTGCCAGTCAGCCTGACGAGGGCTCGGTGGCACTTCTTCCTATTTTCTTCGAGTGTGGGCTACGTCTGCCGATGCAGCGTTATTTTGCTTGGATGCTTGCTGAGATGGAGATTGCCCCTTGCCAATTAAGCTTAAATAGCTGGAGGATTCTGGCCGGTATATACGTGGTTTGGCATCGGGCAGGTTTGGGTGTTCCTTGCTTGGAAGAAGTGAAGAGGTTATATCGTTTGAAATCCAACCCAAAGACTCATTACGGTTGGTATTACCTCTCTGCCTACGACAGCTCGTCCAATCTCGTCCAGAAACTTCCTGACTCTAACAAGAATTTTAAGGACTTTTGGTTCTGGGCAACTGGGGATTGGGGTCGGGTCCTGAGATCGTTTGAGGAGGATGTCTCGGTTCCAGACGTCTTCAGGGCTGGAGGTTAGGAGTCTGACACCCCTTCATTCTTTCTTTGTTCCCGTTCTCTAGTTTCTTTTAGGTTTTCTAACGTCTCTGGTTCCTCCCAGCTTGTTGGCGAGATGCTCCCAAGGTTTCTCGTCGGGTCCGGAGGCGGGTACATTGGGCTCGGGGGTATGCTGCTCATTGGAGGAAGTTGGTTAATGATGCGGCCTTTGTTGATTCGGGCCTTATTCGGGCTGCCCCTCCGGAGGCCTCGGGTCGGATTGGTGGAGGTCTGCTGGATGCTTGTTTGTTTATGTGTTTTGATGCTTTTGTTATGTTCTCGAATCTTGATTTCTTTTTCTTCCTCTTCTTCTTTTTTGCAGGTATGTCGAAGAGGCCAAAGTTTCTTGAGAAGTTGGCCCGTACCGTGAAGAAGGCCGGCCATGCTGATGCTGAAACTTCCCGGGCACGGATTGATCTTGCTGAGAACATATCTTCTGGACAAGTCCAAACAAGTGCTCGGGGACTGTCCTCACCTTCTGGCGTGCAATCATCAGGATCTGCTCACCTTGCCAGTCCGCCGAAACCTCTTAGGAAGAGGAGGCGTCAGTTCGGGACCGAGGAGACCGAGTTGGCCCAGGAGGGAGAAGACGAGGGAGCTGCTCCAGTCAAGAGGAAAGACATTCGTAGGGGGAAGAAGTCCTCTGAAAGCTCCTCCAGGAAACGGAAGGGCCTTGTGGTCCTCGGAGTGGATGACTTGGGAGAAAGCATTCGGGGGGCCACTTCTCATTTAGTGCCGGCTTTCAATGAGTTGGCCGAGGTGATTCCCCCGGGGGAGGTCTCGAGGTACGAGGATGTATCTCCCGAGGGTGTTGTGACTGAGATGAGTTCTCAGATGGCGAAGGTATTTTCATTCCCCTTCTCGGTTTTTTTTTTTTTTATTTTTATTTTTTATTGACTCTTTTCTCTCTTTCTGTGTGCAGGCCAACTACCTTATGGCTAAGAACAAAGGTCTTCTTCTGACTTTTCTGTCCGAGGGCAGTCAGGCCTAGAGGCTTCAAAGTCGTCTCTCTGAAGTGGAGGCAAAGTTGGCTGACCGGGAGGAGGTGATCAAGAATCATGAGGCGGCCGTTGTCGAGAGCTTTAAAGCGAATAAAGCCCTCAAGGCAGCTGCTGTGCTGGAAAGGAAACTTGCTGATAGTGCCCGGGAGGATCTGAAGGCTGCCCAATCTGAAATTGGGGTTCTGAGGGGGAAGGTAGCCAGTGCTGAGGCCAAGTTGAAGAGTAAAGATGAGGAGGTTGCTCGTGCCGAGACAGTCTTGAGAGGAAGAAAACCGAGCTTGAGGAGAGGGAGATTGATCTCGAGGAGAGAGTGAGCGAGCTGGAAAAGAGAGAGGCTGATCTCGAGGCCGAGAAGGAGGCCATCCGTCTCGAGGGAGTTGGTGACTGTGCCGAGATGATACCGATGGTGCTGCCGAGCCTGAATATGGATCCTATCTACGCGGCCATCAGTTACTGTAAGGGGGACATTTCCGAGGAAGAGTTTCAAAAGTGGATTCCTCCCCCACCTGAGGAGGTGATGGATCCCGCCCCAATCTCGGTCGTTCCGGCTCCCGAGGTTCCTCCTGAAGAAGGATCGGAGGTTCCCGCCGTGGACGAGGACTGCCTTGAGATCCCTCCTCCTGTTGCCGAGGTTGAAGTCGCAGCTCCTCCTCCTGATGCCGAAGTCGCAGCTCCTCCTACTGATGCCGAGCCGGTCCTTCCGCCATTTGAGCCAACTGAGGAAGAAGTTCCTGCCCCTGCGCGGGATGAATGAGAAAGGGTAACCCTGCCGGGGCCCTATGTACACTTTACTTTTTCTTGTAATAATATTACAACTTGTATTTATTATATTTATGCATTTATGTCTATTTTTTCTTTCTTCTTTTTCTTCTCCTTTTATGCTTCTTGCCATCCTTGCAATTTTAAGGCCCATCAGGGGTTAGTACGAGTTGGAGGGGTCTGGCTTGACCCTGGGAAGAGTGAGGCATTTGGACCCGGGGCGTTATGTCCCCGGTCCGGAGAGCTGACTTGGTGGGGCGTATCTCGACCCCGGGCCGAGCGAGATACTTGGGTTCTGGGGGGATGTTACCTCCCCAGACCGAAGCGGCTGACTCGGTGGGACGTAACCCGACCCCGAGCTGTTTGAATCACTTGGCCCTGGGGGAATGTTACGTCCCCAGTCCAAAGACAGACTCGGTGGGACATCGCGCGACCCCGAGCTGTTAGAATCACTTGGCCCTGGGGGAATGTTACGTCCCCAGTCCAAAGACAGACTCGGTGGGACATCGCCCGACCCCGAGCTGTTTGAATCACTTGGCCCTGGGGGAATGTTACGTCCCCAGTCCAAAGACAGACTCGGTGGGACATCGCTCGACCCCGAGCTGTTAGAATCATTTGGCCCTGGGGGAATGTTACGTCCCCAGTCCAAAGACAGATTCGGTGGGACATCGCCCGACCCCGAGCTGTTAGAATCACTTGGCCCTGGGGGAATGTTACGTCCCCAGTCCAAAGACAGACTCGGTGGGACATCGCCCGACCCCGAGCTGTTTGAATCACTTGGCCCTGGGGGAATGTTACGTCCCCAGTCCAAAGACAGACTCGGTGGGACATCGCCCGACCCCGAGCTGTTTGAATCACTTGGCCATGGGGGAATGTTACGTCCCCAGTCCAAAGACAGACTTGGTGGGACATCGCCCGACCCCGAGCTGTTGAATCACTTGGCCCTGGGGGAATGTTACGTCCCCAGTCCAAAGACAGACTCGGTGGGACATCGCCCGACCCCGAGCTGTTTGAATCACTTGGCCCTGGGGGAATGTTACGTCCCCAATCCAAAGACAGACTCGGTGAGGACATCGCCCGACCCCGAGCTGTTTGAATCACTTGGCCCTGGGGGAATGTTACGTCCCCAGTCCAAAGGCAGACTCGGTGGGACATCGCCCGACCCCGAGCTGTTTGAATCATTTGGCCCTGGGGGATGTTACGTCCCCAGTCCAAAGACAGACTCGGTGGGACATCGCCCGACCCCGAGCTGTTAGAATCACTTGGCCCTGGGGGAATGTTACGTCCCCAGTCCAAAGACAGACTCGGTGGGACATCGCCCGACCCCGAGCTATTGAATCACTTGGCCCTTGGGGAATGTTACGTCCCCAGTCCAAAGACAGACTCGGTGGGACATCGCCCGACCCCGAATGCACACTTCTCTGGATTGAGCTTTAAACTGTGTTTCCTCAGAAGTTCGAAAGTTTTCTTCAGGTCGGCTACATGGCCTCTTGGTTCCTCGGACATTGTTATCATGTCGTCGACATATACCAGCATGGTCGTGCCGATGAGTGGTTTGAAGACTTTGTTCACCAGTCTCTGGAAAGTCGCCCATGCATTCTTCAATCCGAAAGGCATTACTTTATAA
Organism: Zanthoxylum bungeanum; assembly: GCA_019454045.1. Classification (NCBI taxonomy): domain Eukaryota; kingdom Viridiplantae; phylum Streptophyta; class Magnoliopsida; order Sapindales; family Rutaceae; genus Zanthoxylum; species Zanthoxylum bungeanum. Next base: position 151,010 of record SKCR01014349.1, read on the forward strand.
CAGTATAGCCCTTGGTCAGTAATAAAGGTGGTCTTCTCCTCATCCGCAGGGTGCATCTTGACTTGATTGTATCCCGAGAAGGCGTCCATGAAGCTTAGCAGCCATTGGCAGGCTGTTGTATCTACCAGTTGGTCTATATTTGGGAGGGGAAAGCTGTCTTTTGGACATGCTTTGTTGAGGTCGGTGAAATCTACGCACATTCTCCACTTTCCGTTAGACTTTTTCACCAGTACCACGTTGGACACCCATTCTGGGTATTTTACTTCCGGATGAAGCGGCTTTCAGCAATTTTTCCACCTCGGTTGCTATTGCTCCGCACCGCTCCTGGTTGAATATTCTCCTCTTCTGTTTTACTGGCTTATGTAATGGGTTCACTGCTAAGCGATGGCTTATGAATTTTGGGTCGATTACGGGCATGTCATCGTGTCCCCATGCAAAAACGTCGGGGTACTCTTGCAGACATTCCAACAAGTCTTTTCTTAGGGCTTTGTCCAGACTTCCTCCTATTTTTATGTTCTTCTCTGGCCCGAATAGTTTTACTTCTTCCAATTCTTCGGCTGATCCGAGCCGTGCAGCTTTGTCGGGCCGAGGAGCAGGGTCTTTCCTTGTATTCTCGTCATCCTCGTCTCTCTGTCTCTTCTTGGTGCTTCTTTCTACGCAGAGGTTTTCTCGCGAGAAAGTGGCAAAACAGCTGCGGGCTTTTTTCTGGCTTCCGCATACGATTCCGATCCCTTCCCGTGTGGGGAACTTCAATTTCAAGTAATGACAGGACATTGCGGCCTTGGTTTTCATCATGAAGGGGCGGCCGACAATGACTTGATAACTGCTCATGCAGTCTACTGCGGTGAAGTTTATCATGATTGTTCGGGTTTTGGGGGCAGTCCCGATCGTCACTGCTAACTGAATTTTTCCCAGGGGGATGACCGTTGAACCCCGAATCCGTACAGGGGGGTGCTGTCTTTGGTTAGGGCTGTGCATTCTACCCCAGGTCCTCCAAAGTCTCTTTGGAAATTATGTCTACCGAGCTCCCAGGATCCACCAGGATTCGGTCCACTTCTGTGCCGCCGATCGTTGCTTTGATTATCAGTGCGTCATCGTGGGGGAAACTTACCCCCTGAGCGTCTTCATCGGTGAAACATAATGGGTGTTGACCGATTTCCTTGGGGGTTTGGGATTTTTTCTGTTTTCAGCACCTCTGTTCCCCGTGCTCGGCTGTAATTCTTTCTTGACCGGTTAGAGTCCCCGGCCAGCGTTGCCCCTCCTGCGATGACGTTCACCCCTCGATTCCTTGCCCTTTGTCTGGCGGCCATGGTTTCGTGGTCGATGTAATTGTTCAGGTACCCGTTCCGGGCCAGGTCCTCCATTTGTTCCCGCAGATCCTTGCACAAATCGGTTGTGTGCCCTTTTAGGTTGTGATGTAGGCAGTAGGACCTTTTGTTTTTTCTGTCTGGGGGAAAACCTCCTGAGGTCTGGTTCTATTAAGAGACCTTTCTCCCGTATCTCCATGATGATTTCTCCTGGCGGCTTGCTCAAAGGGATATATGCCTCCTCTCGAACCACGTGGTTTACCTGAGTTGTGGGCCTCTTTCCTTGATCCTTCTGTGTCATTGGCTTGAATTTCTTTGGGTCTTGGATTGAACTTCCGGAATTCTCTTTCCGGTCGCCGGTGGTCTTCCCTCCTTGTCACCCTTTCTCTGGTGGTTGTCCCCCTCCGGGATACTTTTTCTTCGCTTTCTAGCAGGACGTACTTCCTGGCTATCTCCAGTGCGGTAGCGTAGTGGTGTTTCATGGATTCTCAGATGGGGTCCACAGTTTCCCGACCCTTAGGGCCCTTTCAGACTTTCCAGGGCTTCTTGGGATTCGTACCCTCCGACCTCGAGTACGATGTTATGGTACCTTCAATGAAGCTTTTCAGCGTTTCATCGTCTCCCTGTTTTATGAGCCTTAGTTCTCCTATTGTCTTTTTAGGGGTGCAGGCTCCTTTGAAGTGTCGGATGAACGATTTCTTAAGCTGGGAGAAGCTCTGGATGCTCCCCGGGGCCAGACTTCTATACCATAGGATGGCAGGTCCACCTAAAGTAAGGGAAATACTTTGCATACGGCGTCGCCCGTTACCCCCTGTACTTCCATCAGGAGGACAAAATTCTCAATGTGGGATTTTGGGTCGGAGTGGCCTTTGTATGGTGCCACGGTCGGCATGTTAAATCTCTTTGGGAACTGTGCTGTTTTTATTTCTTCTGTAAGAGGAGACCCCTCTTCCTCGCCTCGGGGTGTCTCCCGCGCCGATCTTGAGGCTTTCTTCCCATCTGGTCATCTCTTTTTTCAACCAAGATTTATTTCACGGGCTGTGCCCCCGTGTCGCCTTCTGTGTCCTTCTGTTCTCCTGTCGTTCCGGGCGTGGCGTTCCTTGAGCTCGAAGGTCTCCTGTACGTCTTCGTTGTGTTTTCTATTCCTCCTCTCGGAGTTGAAAAAACTGCGGAGGAGGGGTTGGGTGATTGTTCCTCCTCTTCCCATTCGTGTCTTCGGATCGTGGCTCTCTTCCTACCACTTCAGATCTTATCCCATAAGGGCCTCTCTTTCTGGGTCCCTCGTCTTCGCTTATATCTACTACTCTTTTTCCTTTTTCCCTATATTTCCTCTTCTGGTCGGCCCGGTTTCAGGTTCCTCGTTGTTTGCTCCTTCCATTCTTTCTAGTCGATCCATCATAGACCTCATGCTATCTTCCATCTTTTTCATCCAGTCCATTGCCGGACCTCCTGATTGGGGATTTCCGTCTTCTGCCATTTGTCTTATCACGTGAACTGCTTTTTGTTGAAGTTCCCCACAGACGGCGCCAACTGTTGACGGTGGATTTTGGTCTCAGGGTAATACGGGAATATCACCTCTGAGGGAACCCTCCTTCAACTGTGAATTGTTTGGTTATGCGGGAAACCAAAAGCAAACTTAGCGGAAAACAAAGAAATACGCCAATCAGACAAGGTGATTTAACGTGGTTCGGTGGACTTTGAGATCCGACCTACGTCCCACGGACAAGAACAGGGTGATACTCTTTTTATTACTCAAATACACCTCTCAGGCCTCTCCCTTTGCTCTTACAAATCGGAACTTTATGACTCTAATCTCTCACTCTTGTGATGATTTTCAGATGTCTTTTACACATGCTCACCCTCCTATTTATAATAATACAGAAATCAGACTCCTATTTGCATAAGAAATCCTATTTGTACTCAGTCTTCTTTTCTTGCACGGTTTCCTGATCCGGTAATGCCTTCTTCTTCCGTATTCCCTTTTGGATTCTGACTCCTTCTCCTTGCGAGAGCAGGATATCTTTCTTATCTTATCCATAAGAACGGGGTGCTGTTGTCTTGAACACGGCTCGTTGTCTGGTCGGTCTTCATGAGGTCGGTCATGTCAATCTGTTATGCTGAGAATGTTTCTGCCGACCTTATAGTGCTCGGTCACCCGAACCAAAGTGGTCGGTCTCCTCATGATGTGGTCGGTCTTCTCATGATGTGGTCGGTCTTCTCATGATGTGGACCAGAGAAAGAATTTACCCTTTTGTCCTTGTCGTGCTGTCTTAAATACTGTAGTGCTTGAAAACACCATCAACAGTTTCAAAAAAAAAACTATCAGATATAGACTGAGTAGAGACGATATTTATATTTTTTTTTTGAAGTTTTAGTCTCTAAAATTGAGGCGAAATGTCTATATACTTCATGTAATTTTAAAAAAATTATTGAATAATCATAGTCATTATTTCTATAGTTGTTGGATTTAATTTTTCCAATACCTACTATAACTGAAAACTCTAATTATATCACGTAACATGCACATTAATTTGAATAATGGAGAATACATAATAGTACCATATATATTTTTAAAAGGAGTAAATGGTTAATTCGTTCAAAATTATGATACATTACTAAGTTTGTGCTTAGAAATTAGAATATTAGATAAATTCGAACTGTTGATTCATATGTAGCACAAACCCAATTAATATTGAATCCTTATGGCTATTTTTTTTTTTTTTTTTTGAAATGTTAGAAATTTCGTTATCAAATCACCTGATTCAGACTTAAATAATATCAATAAATCTCTCAGTTACCCTAAACTCTTACAAAAAGATGACACAAATTACAAAAGCCTTATGACTAAAATATTTGGGTAAAAGTATAAGTATGTCTATCATTTTTGAAATCCTAATAGGTAAAAATAACCTTATAGAATTAAAATAATAACATAATAATGGGACCTACCTTACTCGTGTAGTGACCTCTATAAATAGCAAGCAAATGTCCCAATCTTTACTCACAACAACAAACACACAGCATATCGTCTATCTCTCTCTCAGTATTATATATTTAACTCAATAACTTCCCAAAAACACTTTCACAAATTCTTACAACAAAAATGCAATACCAGACAGAGTCATGGGGTTCTTACATTCCGACGAGAATCAGCACGGCGAACGGAGGGGGACCACTGGAACTCATAGAGAGGCTGGCATCGGAAAACGCCGTGGTGATATTCAGCATGAGCAGTTGCTGCATGTGCCACGCCGTGAAGCGACTGTTCTGCGGCATGGGGGTGACCCAACTGTGTACGAGCTCGATCACGAGGAACCCAGCAGAGCCAGAGAAATGGAAACGGCTCTTATGCGGCTCCTCGGTAGCTCCTCTGCTGTCCCTGTCGTCTTCATTGGTGGTAGCTCGTTGGTTCCATGGACAGAGTCATGGCTTCTCATATCAATGGCTCCCTCGTCCCTCTTCTCAAAGATGCCGGCGCCCTTTGGCTCTAGCCTCGCTACCTAGCTACCTCGTCATGTGGAGTCTGTTGTGTCTTTGAATCTACTCCATTTTGGCTACAAATTTAATGTGTTAGCTTCTGCTTTCTTAGTTTGTTTCTATCTATTAATACAGGCATCTTAGTTGAAAAGTTTGATCTAACATCATCATTGATTCAATTATTCTTAATATAATGTTAATTGAATTAATACCTTATCTATATTAGGTTACCTTGATCAATAGGTCGGTACTTGGACATCCATAGATTCTATTTTATCTCCATAATGAATATTTTCTACTTTAACAAATGAATAATTAAAATAGTGATTGACCAAGATAGTGGGAGCTAACCACATTAAAATAATAAGTAAAAATAATGAAAATTTAAAAATGATGTGTAACTGTATGATTGTCCATGAAAATTTATAAGAGTTTTAGTTTAGGGCCCACGACAAGGCTCAATGGGCTACTAATTAGGCCCATTTTGAAAGAATACCCAAGTGATTTATTCGTTGATTCTAACGTGTAATACTACTAATCTTATGCATTTATAACATTAAAACACGCAGATAATATTAATTAAAAGTATAAATTAATTTATAAATATTAAAATGGGAGTATAAGCTAGTTTACGCTAGAATGTGGAATCGTATAATCATTTATCCCTTAATCATCATTATTACACAAAAACTTATGCAAAGCACTAAAAGCAAAAAGAAAGTCATTAATGAAATATTAATAGCCAAATAATTTTTTTAAAGGGTAATTATATCTTTAAAAAATTAGTTTGGTAATTTTTCAATAAAATTTGATTTCAAAAGATAAAATTATCTTTATAAAATATGATCTGGCTATTAATATTTTACCATCAAATTTTTTACGGTTTCATCCCATAATGAAAACAAAAGTAAAAGATTAAATTTATAGAATGAGGTTCTAATAAGAATGTTTTCATTTTTAAACCTATTTTTATTGTCTCATCTTTTTAAGTCAAATTTGATATCATATTATATATTATCTCGCTCATCTGGAGGACAATTTTATTGAAATCTTACTACATGTTTATATATACAAATAAAAAAAAACACACTATTTTTTTATTTTTTAACACAAATAAGGGATAGATTTCATATAAGTCGTATAAGTTATGTGATTTCTACATTTCCATTCAGAAAGAATTTTTTGTTTATAATTTAATCTTATAAATATGTAAGTATTATCTCATTATTCATAATTCGTTAACCCAAAAAATACATTATGTGTGATCGGTTTTTAACTAGTTTTTAGTTTTATAAGTTTTACGTTATTTACAATCAAATCCTAAAAGAATTTTCCAGCGACTTCGGTTAGAGTTAATAAACTGAAACTATCGGGATGATATTTACTCATTTATAAAATTAAATTATAAATATTTTAAAAAAATAAAAGTGTAAAAACCACATGATTATCCCAATAATTAAACTACGTAATTTTTTTAATGCAAATTAAACCACATTATTGGTGCTGATTAATTAGAGGAGATTTGGCGTGTTTAAGATATCATGATGGTACACGCGTCGCAATTAAATTCCACATAGAATCTGCGTCACCGTCCACTTTAGATTTTCCCTCGCTGCATTTGTGGTCAAACTTACCTCACTCTTCCGTCATCTCCTATTTCCCGACATCCAATAATTCATCACCACGTGGAACTCAACCACATTTTAAATCCCATAATTGGCCAACGCTATTTAAAATCAGTGTACTCGATAACAGAGAAACAAAACTCTATGATAAAAGACAAAAACAAACTCATAATTTCGGAGTTCTTTCTACTATTTACTGACCAAGATTCGTTCTCGAAATCTCACTCCCTCTTCTCTTTCTTTAGACTTTAAAAGAGAGAGCGAGTGGAAAAAAATGAAAAACGGTGAAACAAAAAAACCAAAAGGAAACAAAGCAAACATAATCTTCTTCTATTAATTCAACACACAAGAAGGTCAAGATTCAATTTCTCATTCAATATTTTGTTGTTAAGGTAATTTTCAATTTTCCGTTGTTTTTTAGTTATTTCTATATTTAAAATTTTGTTGAAATTAGGGTGTAGGAGATTCTTGGCAGTGGATTGGGTGCCTTTGTGTTGGTAGTAAAAGAAGTGAAATGGCGGCGGCGGCGGAGGAGGAGGAGGAGGAGGTGAAGTTTCTATTGTATGATGGATCGGATATTGGTCCATTCCGGTACTCACCAACATCAACTGTGGCCATGCTCAAAGAAAGAATATTTTCTGATTGGCCAAAAGGTTTTTACTTTTAAACTTATTGATTAGTTTGTTAAACTGAGTGTTTGATGAAATTACTTTTCAATTATAGGATGTCATATTGCTGGACGCATATTTCATTAGCATAACAGGAAGTCCATCGAGTCATTTTTTTTGTGTACTTGATGTCTAGTTCCAATTGCCTACGGTTTTGTATAAAAAGGATTGCCCCCGCGAGGCTTTCCACACTGTGGCTCTTAACCCTTCATTTTTGCAAAGAGGCTGTTTCCGCCGACTGGAACCTTATATGGTTTTGTATAATGATGAAATAGCTGGAGGTTCTTCTTATGCCTCCAATCGACGCACCTTGTCGGGAATATGTACGTATTATAAGAAGAGGTTCTGATGTGGCAGCTGATGCTAGATGATATTGTCTTAAACCCTGAATTAGGTAGTTATCGTCCCCTTTTCTGGCGGAATCATAAAATCCTCAGATTTCATTGACTAATAAGGGTTATTAGTGTTCCGATTCAAAACAACCAAAAAGGATGTGCGTTAATATATTTGTAGGCGAATTTGGTAGCATAGAGCTTTCCAACCTGAGAGTGGTGTGTGAAAATGAATGATGTCTCTCTTTTTATTTGTATATGTATGTTCTTGCTTACCCAAAAATGCATTTGAGGAAGCATTTTTGTTGTTTATCCTTTAATTTTGGTGATTATCCCTGCTTACCGTATTGATATGACAATTTTCTTTAATGCTCATCAAAACTCTTGAAGACCTTTGTCAAACTGCTATATGCCTGTTTTTAAGCACATATGAACTATAGGAAGTACATTCAAACACGAAAACTAATGCATCAGAGATAAAGACCCCCAAACTTAAAATTTACATAGGATATAGAAATATTTATTGTCATTTCTGGTGTGGTATTTTTTTATAAACAATGCGTCATTATGTCCATTTTCTCAACATCAATCTTTTTGGTCATCCTAATTATTCTTACAAAAAAATCCTCTGCTTTAATTTATTTCTCACTGGTGGATCTGGGGTTGTTGACTTGCTTTTATCTTCATCATAGCTCTCATGAATGCAATGTTATCCCGATAAAAAATAAG
>SKCR01014350.1:0-104893 GCA_019454045.1 Zanthoxylum bungeanum
ATAGTCCGACGACCGTATCTACTGCCAACATATCCGGGAATCTCATGGGTCGCTTCCCAAAGATTCACCAATGACGTATGACTTGTACTTTTATTAATCTGGGATTAGTTGCGGAGATATTTTATCTGGGATAAAATATCATTAAAGAGAGAAAACGATTAATTTGGAATTAATCGACAAATTAATATATTCGATATATTAAACGAAATTGGATTTCGACGCGAAATTAAAATTAAATTTTAATTCGGGCGAAAGAGTTAATTTAGAATTAATTCATTAGTGACGTGAATAGTGATTTCACTAGGCATAATCATTTAATTACGTCGCAACAGAAAATTCGTTAATTTGGAATTAGCGAACCCGAACCCGGGATTGTTCACGAGCGCATTCGCATTTCGAATTCAAGTGCGGCACACAAGTCAAATTAAGCGTCAAATCGCAAGTCACATCAAGCGTCAAATCACATGTCACTTTGAGTGATGTGACCATTGATTGATTGATGTAGTGGTTGTGGGTTTTAATGGTTTGACTTTTGTAAAGCCAAATGTGTGGTAAATGAATTTGAAATTCATTTTAAGTGTATTTGATACACAAAATCCAAACATTACACAACTCTCTCTCTCTCTCATCTATCTCCCTCTCATTCACGCCCCTGGGGCTGTTTTTTCTTCTTGTTTGGCAGCCCACTGCCGAGAGCCAAGAAGAAATGGGAAGCAAAAGTCGCGATTTTATGGCAAAATCGGGAGTGCTAGCACACTACGGAGGTGATAGGGAAGTCCACCATGAGCTTGGAATCATTTTACGAAGCTTGGAGCTTGGATTCTTGAAGATCCATGGCCGAAAATGGTGCAGTCCAGCAGCTCACTGCCGAGAGCATAGAGGAGGCATAAATCAATTTTTTTTGTCTCCCGCGTCACTCAATCGATCGATGTGAGTATTCCGCAACTCCCTCGTATGTATTCACATGTATTTCTTGCTTGATAATCGATCCTTGGGGCCGTAGAAACTCCAACATCTTGCACTAAATCTGATCCTAACAACTTCTGCTCCCAAACTTCAAACCATCCCACTGGTGATCTGCACTTTCATCCATACAAGGCCTCGAATGGTGCCATTTGAATACTTGCTTGATAACTATTATTATAAGCAAATTCTATAAGTGGTAAATACTGGTCCCAGCTACCCTCAAAGTCAATGACACAAGCCCGAAGCATGTCTTCTAAAGTCTATATGGTGTGCTCTGACGGACCATCAGTCTGAGAGTGAAAGGCTATGCTAAAGCGTAACTGTGAACCCAAAGCCTCCTGAAATTACCGCCAAACTTAAAGGTAAACTGAGAACCTCGATCGGAGATGATTGAGATAGGTACTCCATGCAATGACATTATCTTATCTAGGTACAGTTTGGCATACTAGGCTATTGTAAAGCTAGTCTTCACTGGAAGAAAATATGATGATTTAGTTAATCTATCTACGATCACCCAAATAGAATCACAGCCCTTTTAGGTACGCGAAAGCCCGATGACAAAATCTATAGTGATCTTCTCCCATTCCACTATGGAATGTCTAAACTCTGCAACTTCCCTGCTGGTCTATGATGTTCAGCTTTAACATGCTAACAAGTGAGACACCTTGTGAAAAATTCAGCCACATCCTTTTTCATGCCATCCCACCAATATAGAGCTTTAAGGTCATGATACATCTTGGTGATTCCAGGATACATGGTGTAAGATAAAGTATGGGCTTTCTCTTATATCAAGCATTTCAACTTTGGAACTGAAGGGACAAGAATTCTATTCTGCTTCCTGATGAGGTTTTCACCTTCTAAATAGTACTCATCCTCCATGCCTTGCTGTAATCGACATCTAATCTGTTGCACCACAGGATCCGCTTCTTGTGTAACTCTGATTTCATCGACGAGGGTGGATTTAACTTGAATCTGCGCCAACAACCTACCTTGCGTTGTCACCTGGAATTTCACTCCATCCAACATGCTACTTTACATTTGTCTGACTGGGCGCCATCACTCAATTGGAAAATGAGCCAAACTTCCCATAGACTTCATGCTTAAGGCATCCGCCACAACATTAGCTTTGCCCAGATGGTACGGAATGGAGCACTCATAATCTTTCAACCACTCCACCCATCTACTCTGCCTAAAATTAAGCTCCTTTTGGCTCTGGATATACTTAAGGCTTTTGTGATCGGTGAAAATTTCAAACCTTTCACCGTACAATTAATACCGCCATACCTTCAGAGAGAATATTATTGCAGCCATCTCCAAATCATGAGTGGGCTAATTGTGCTCATAATGCTTCAAATATTAGGAGGCATAAGCAATCACTTACCTATTATGTATCAATACACAGCCTAAACCCACTATAGAAGCGTCACAATACATTGTAAATCCTCTTGATCTCGCAGGCACTGCAAGAATAGGAGCAGTAGTCAATCGATGCTTGAGTTCCTAAAAACTCTTCTCACAAGCATCAGACCACTCAAACTTCACATTCTTCTGAGTCAGCCGCGTTAATGGAGCAGTTATTCTGGATAAATTCTCTACGAACCTCCTATAATACCCTGCTAATCCCAAGAAGCTGCGTATCTCCGTTACACCTTTAGGACGATGCTAATTCTCAATAACTTTGATTTTTTTAGAATCTACTCCAATTCCTTCCTTAGACACCACATGTCCCAAGAATACCACACTAGTCAACCAAAACTCGCACTTCGAGAAATTAGTGTATAACTTCTGTTCTCTCAGTGTCTGCAACACCTGGTGCAAATGTTCCGCATGCTCCTGCTCACTATGTGAATACACTATAATATCATCAATAAAAACTATCACGAATCGGTCTAGGAAAGGCCTAAACACTCTGTTCATCAAGTCCATAAACGCTGTAGGGGCATTAGTCAAACCAAATGACATTACTAAAAACTCGTAAAGCCCATATCTTGTTCGAAAAGCTATCTTTGGGCATCACTCTCTCTAATCTTCAATTAATGATAACCCGAGCGCATGTCAATTTTGGAGAAACACTGTGCCCCCTGCAACTGATCAAATAGATCATCAATCCTTGGCAGTGGATATTTGTTCTTGATCGTCACCTTATTTAGTTGTCGATAATCAATACATAATCGCATCGTCCCGTCCTTCTTCCTCACAAACAACACCGGAGCACCCTACGGGGATACGCTGGGGTGAATGAAGCCCTTATATAGCAAGTCTTGTAACTGCGCTTTCAACTCTCTGAGTTCTGCAGGGGCCATTCTGTATGGAGGAATCGATATAGGTTGGGCTCCTGGTATAACGTCTATACAAAACTCAATCTCTCTATCCCGAGGTAATCTTGGTAACTCGTCTAGAAACATATCAGGATACTCCCTCACCACCGGTATATGTTCAAGATCTTTATTTTCCACTCTACTATCTGTTACATATGCCAAGTAATCCATATTCTTCTTCTGGTGTAGCTTAAATGCCTGCATAGCTGATATCAAATTATGGGGCGCTACATTTCTATCTCCCTGATAGACTTTTACTGGTCTATCGGGAACATGTAGTGCAACGGTCGTCTCCAGACAATCAAGCACTGCATGGTGCTTAGCTATCCAATCCATCCCAGAATGACATCGAAGCTCAAAATACCCAGCACTACTAAATCGGTATAGGGAAGGTATCCATCAATGTGTATAGAACACTGCTTCACGCCTTGAGTAGCTTCTAAGGGGTCTCCTATTGGTGTAGCTATAATGATAGGGGAGTCTAAAGCCTCAATATCCCTACCCATCTGAGTCATAAAACACGGTGCCATAAAAGAATGTGTAGCACCAGAATCAAATAACATAGTTGCTTGTACAAAATCAATCAACAATGTACCTGTGACCACCGCATTGGATGCTTGCGCCTCCTGGGGAGTGAGGGTATACATGTTAGTGATATGCCATATACCCAACTTGTGGATGGGCTATATGTACATGTATTTGTAATATTTTCATTAATTAATAAAATGGCAATATTTATTATACGTGTCTTACATAACTTATATGAATCATCAAACACTGTAATAAAGCCCTTGGAGTAATAAGATAATGGCTTCCACGCCTTATGAGAATCATTACTCTTAAACATTCTTAGTCATAGTTTTGTTAATAATCTGGGCGTTCACAAAGCGGAGAGACTAGCATGATGATATGATCCGCCCTTAAGTGAGGTAGCCGATCTCATAGGCTACTAGCGGAGATCCATCTGCTTGGTGTTTCACATGGATGCATGAGTTGCTCGTGTCCATCGAACTGACCGTCGAAAGTTTTCACATGGAGTGTTTATCCCATGTGTCTGTGAGAACTTTCATTATCGATTGTATGACTAGTCCTTAGACTTGAGGTCTTTACAATCTTATGTGTGGATCAAATAAAATTTACATTCTCCTTCCCCGGTTCAAAAGATCTGGTCATAAGGGTATGATTGGGTCATTTATTGAAACACATGATGTTTGTAAAGATACAACAGAGAATCACCACTTTCTCAGATAATATTTTCTTATAAGAGTAGTATTCCAGTTCACGGGTTGATATCTGTGATCAGTGCTTGAGACTGTGGCCGCAGCAGAAGAATCATGTGAGATTCTTGGGTTAGCACGATTCAAGACACTATCAACATCATACTAGACATTTTCCATACCTTAGGTCAAACGGTGGGGATACAGTGAGGCGATGGACCATATCATATGTAAATCGCATACATAATGGGTATATATCTTTCCTTCTCATTTGGGGGCCTTGGCATGTTGCTAGATGTCAACCTTGGTCATTGACCATCTGATCGGAGGATAATTTATGTTCGATTAAATTATCACGATTCATTTCATCTCCAACTTGAGGGGAACCCAAAAGGTCACACACAACAAAGTCGAAATCAATGATTAACAGTGCACATTACAAATTTAACAGCGTATATGATTGCTCTAGGAATTGTTCATAAATGGTCCAATATATTTAATTATTGAACAGATCATTTATGAGGTTCCATAGTGGCTTAGGGAGTGGTGAATGACGATAGGGGCACTTTGGAAATTGGAATAAATAAATAAATAAACGTGTGTTGGGTTTCTAGGTTAGTCCCAAGATCATTAAGCAATGAAATCATGTGAATACTCATAAGAAGTATGTCGGAATCATACTTACAAAGATCGGCTTTTGCGATGTAAGGAACAAAAAAAAATCTTCAAGCTTTTCCTCCAAGGTACTCTCGGCAATGGCCTCCATTTTTGTGCTCCAAGTGTTCGGCCAAGCTCCAAGCTTGGGTGTGCATTCCATGCCCATGGGTGGGTTTCCCTATCACATTTGGATAACTTCTAATGTGTGCTAGCACCTTGAAAATTTTGCCGCAAAATTTCCTTGCACTTCTTGTGAACTCTCGGCAATTGTAGAATTTTGGAGAGGAAAAATGGCCCAAGGCCGTGAGAGTGGGAGAGGAGAAGAAAGTGAGAGTTCTGTTGTGTTGGTTGTTTGATTTCTAAAATCTATTAAAACGATATACCAAATTCAACTTTCAAAAATGGTACAAGCATTAAAGTCTTTCAACCACTCCAATCAATCACTCAAAAATGACTAGTAGTCAATCACTCAAAGTGACAAGACATCCATCACTTAAATGACTAATGATTTGACGCTTGATGTGACTTGTCGGCCGCACTTGAATTCGAAATGCGAGTGGGCTTGCACACATTTCCGGACTCCGGTTCGTTAATTCCGAATTAACGAATTTTCTGTTGCGACGTAATTAAATCAAATTTAATTAAATAAGTTTTGCAATCATTGGGTTAAAATGACAAGGTCATGTTTATCCGATATAGAGACTAGTTACCAGACATCCGACATGTGCTTCGTACGGGGCAGAGACAATTCCAGCCCCAGGCCTAGCACGTGATCATCTGATACTGGATCGACATACGCAATACTACGTATACTACGCCTGATATAGATCCTTAATTCCTGTAAGGATATTTCTTGAGAATTGGGTAGGCATGGCGCTTTGCTAGAAGCCAACCTTGTCTTGTAAATCGGTATAAATGTAGTACTAAGTACTTACGTGTTCGGATAGTCCGACGACCGAATTTACTGCCAATATATCCGGGGATCTCATGGGTCGCTTCCCGAAGATTCACCGATGATGTATGACTCGCACTTTTATTAATCTGGGATTAATTAGATGAGAGAGAAAATTAATCTGGGATTAATTACGGAGATATTTTATCTGGGATAAAATATCAATTAAAGTGATATAACGATTAATTTGGAATTAATCAATAAATAATATATTTGATATATTAAACGAAATTGGATTTCGACGCGGAATTAAAATTAGATTTTAATTCGGGCGAACGAGTTAATTTAGAATTAATTCGTTAGCGACTTGAATAGTGATTTCGCTAGGCATAATCATTTAATTATGTCACAACGGAAAATTCGTTAATTTGGAATTAGCGAACCCGAGCCCGGGATTATTTGCGAGCGCATTCGCATTTCGAATTCGAGTGCGGAACGCAAGTCAAATCAAGCATCAAATCGCTAGTCACATCAAGCATCAAATCATGTCACTTTGAGTGATGTGACAATTTGATTGATTGATTGATGGATGGTGGTAGTTGGAAGACATTAATTGTCTTTTGCCTTTTGACTTTTTGAAATGAAAAAATGGTATATGTTTAATTGATTTTGGAAATTAAAAAATCTAATACACATTTTTCTTTTCATTCTCTCTCTTTGCTCACGTTTTGGAGCAACAATTTCTTCTCTCTCTCTCGCCCAAGGAGGGATATTTCTTTACTAGTTTCTGCCCAGAAACCGTGAGCAAGGGAAGCACAAAAGTCACGATTTTGTGGCAAAATCGGGAGTGCTAGCATACTACGAAGTCATGCGAAGGTGATAGGGAAGTCCACCAATGAGCGAGGAATCATTTGACGAAGCTTAGAGCTTGGATTCTTGAAGATTGATGGTCGAAAATGGAGCCCAACAGCAGCTCACTGCCGTGAGCAGTAAGGAGGCGGAAATCAAATTTTTGTTGCCTCGCGCGTCGCTCAACCGATCAATGTGAGTATTCTGCAACTCCCTCGTTGTATTCGCACTTGTTTCATGCTTGTTTAATGATCTTGGGATGTTTAGAAAACTCCAACAATGGTATCAAGAGCAAGGTAAAGCATGAAAATGATTTAGGGTTAAAATTGGGTAAAATTGATTTTGAGCATGAATAATGAAATTGGATGATTTAGTATGCTTAATTGATGTTTAATTGAGGATTGATTGGATCAATTTGATGAAATTGTGATTGGATCATTTTTCCCCAATCTTTGTTGGCTTGGCCGAATGGTAGTGTGCCATAATTCTTGGTGATTTTTGATTTTTTGATTCATTGGATGAGTTAGAATCAATTGGGGATATTGATTTAATGTTTAATTGGATTCAATTGGATTGGATTAAAAATTGGAGATAATTTCCCCACAAAACCGATAGCTAAAGCATGTGTATTGGGTTTGATTTTTTGTTAAATTATGTTGGACATGATTTAATGTAAATGAGCATAATTAATTAGGCTAATTGATGTTTTAGAAATGTTAATTGGGTAATTAATTATGTTATACACTTTAGTAATTAAATTGTGAAATTGGATTTTGTAATTTAATTGAATTGGGCTAATTTTAGAAATTGGGCTTGAAATGTTGTAATTGGGCTTATTGGGCTTGGTTGTACTAAGTTGGGTTTAGGCAAAATTGGTTGGATCAAATTGGGCCCAAAACTGCTTACATAAAGCCCAAATGCGACAAATGGACCTTTAAATTTTAATTGGGCCTGATGGGCCAAAATTGATTTCTAGGCTTATGGGGTAACTCCCGGATTGGACTTTGGTTATTGGGTTCGAGCCGAGTTGACCAAAAGTCCACGCCTTAAGAAATTAATTAAAAACCCATTGGACTTTAATTAAATTGACGTTGGACGTTAATCGGGCTTTGAGACCCGTAACGATTAAATTTGGAATTTAAGTCGTAAAAGGTTTATTAATAAAGTATAGTATTTAATTTGGAATTAAATAGCGAATTAATATTAAATACAAATTGATTTGGATTTAATTATGTAGTTTAATTTAATTCAAGAATTTGTACTTTGAGTACTTATTCGCAAAACGAGTTTGACTCGCGCAAAATCAAATCGTTGTTTGAACATTGGATGATCACTAATTATCAGATTAATTAATTTGATTAGATTGATTGATAACATGCTTGTCTGAATACATGGTTGCGATGCATAAATAATGTATATCGGATGGATATTAGATGGGTGGGGCAATTTTAGAAATTGTTGTAATAAATTTGGAATTTATTAATTGGACCTGCGTGTCTAGCATTATCACCTCCTTATTCTTTGTATTCTCTTCTCACCTATTCCTCTCAATGCAAATGAGGTTTCTTTAGAAGTGTAGTGTAACGGGTAGAAGTAAATACATGTGCTAGCGGGAGAGAGGAAATGGAGAGATTTGATCTAGGATCAATGTGTTAAGTATCCATCCGCATATCATTATTATTTACTATACATGCTTTATTATGTGTTTAGAATGCATGTTTAAGGGTGTATGATTATGAGACCTTAACAAAGATAATAAATTGGTTGCCAATTTGTACTCGAAAAACCCTCACAAATATTAAGTGTTTTTCCTTCCATTAAGTGATTCTTACTCAAGATCCGAGACTGGCATTGGCTTGATGGCCAAAGTCAGGGCCTTTGTCCGTCGAAGATGTGTTTGAATCACGAAGGCTTTGTTCCATATTGGTGTCTTGTCTAAGTCGTGGTTTGTTGGCCAAAGTCAAGACCACTTCTTGTCCATCGACATTGATTACGAAGCTTTCCATGGTCAATGGGTCACTCTTGACTAGGATCACTAAGTTTGTTGTGCCAAAGCCAATGCTTAGTTGATTCAGAGGAAAAAGGTTAGGTAATACATTGGATGTATTGGCATATATAAGATATATGTTTCGGACTTGGATGTCCCCCTATTGGATCTAGGAATTGGATTGGATCCAATTGATCTTAGAGATCTACCTAGTTAATTATCATAGAATTTGTTGGCCAAAGTCAAGATTGTGTGATATTTAACAAGATCCTAGCCCACTAGGAAACACGGTTTCCCGAGTACTCGACTGAGGGTTAGAGGCCCGCCGAAAAATAGTGGGAGGCAAGAATTGAATTTGCAATATTCGTTTAATTACTTTCCATACGCGCTCAAACAAATATCATTCGTCAAATAAATTAAATGTTAGTTGGACTAATATTTAAATTGTTGTTTTAACAAACAGTTGGACTGTATTCAAATAATTCATTTATAGTTTGTTATATAATTGGATTATAGTAATCAATATATTTGATTGAATTAATTATAGTTGATTAAATAGTTGGACTATAGTAATCATTATAATAAATAGTACCGATATCATTGATTAAATAGTTGGACTATTAGAATCAAGATAAAATGAAAGATTGACATTTAAAACATAATCCTAGGGAAAATGTATTTAAATGGTTTAATTTTCAAATTGGGAATAATTTCAGGATGGTCCTGGAAACTAATAAGTTACTTTATTTGATAAAATAACATATTAGGCCTAAGCCCGAAGTTAAGCAAATAGTAGAGCATAATCTTTGGAAGATTTATGTGATGATAACTTTAGTGCTTAATCCATTAAGCTTGTCGCAGTAGACTCCTTAATTTCTTTGTCAGAACTAAGGGTTAGATCCTTAAACTATGATATTGAAATTGAAGGATCTTCATAGATCTATTTTAGATCTTAGAAGTACTAAATTGCAATAGTAAACTCTTGGAGAGTCAATGACTATTTTCAAGGAGATAAATTCAAAGTTTGCAATTAGGCAAGTAGCGCAAGGCGCATCTTACTTTGATATTCTAGAAGGCCGAGGCTAGGCCAAAGGCTTCTGGAGTGTTGAAATAAGCAAAGGAAAAATCATTATAATCTTCTAGGAAGATTAATGACATATCCCAAAATGTCTGCCTAAATTGTGGCAAACGGGATCGCGGAAGCGTGACTGCCGTTTGGACAAATCAGACATGAAGGAATTGAAGATAGGACAAGGCTCTGACTTCAAATATGTTTGTCATAATTATGTTCATTACTAGTATTGAAATTAGATTTTAAATACTTATTGTGGAATATAAAATATATGCATTGATTTTCAGAATCTGTTTTGAACAGGATACTAACTTCAATTGAGATTTAATCAGCGAATTGGAAACGGGACGAAAGTTGCTGTTTTAACTGTAGATACCTAATTTTAGGAACTACCCTCGGGTGTGTACCTAAATTTGGAAACTGTTATAATGTAACTAGTTTGACTATAGACATTATCTCTATATCAGTGTATAACCTGTTGTGGGTGAATCTTTATATTCTAGAACACTAAAGTGTTTTATTAAATAAAGATAATATTGAGATAAACACATTAGATGTGAATAACAACGTTTATATTTTGAATATAAATAAATCTCAAACATATAACATGACAAACAAATAGCTCAAACTGATTTGATCAGATGAAACTTTTATGGCATTGTTGTCTGGGACACAATCAAACAAGAATCGTATATCCGCACTTTTAAAGAGTGGGTACTAGGACTAATTTGATCCCAATCAAATAACGTCTACGAATCTAGTTTTTTGGGCAAAGTGCCTAAAACACTATTTACTTGGTAAAAGTGCAAATGCCACCGATCTGTTAGCCCTAGTTCATGGTGAAGCAAGTGGGCCTATGTCTAGCTAGCATAGATGTGGATATGAATATTTCGTGACCATTACGGATGTGGCATCGCGTTGTGGTTACGTGTTTCCTTTGAAATATAAATCGGAAACTTTTATAGTTTCGACGCGAATTAGACAAACAGATCGGCTGAAGTATTAAACCGTCACGATAAGACCGTAATGGAAAATGCTTAAACAATAAGTTTCTAATACACTTGAAAGAGTATAGTATTCTTTCAATGAGGACTCCTCCCGGAACACGTCATTTTGACGGTGTGTCCGAACTGAGTAACCGAATTTTGTTGGACATGATAAGGTTAATCATGAGTCGCTCTGAGCTACCATTTCCTTCAACTGATAAGTATTAACAATGCAAAATTTATTTAGAATAAAGTTCCATAAAATATGTTTGACATATTTCATATTAGATATGAACAGGAGAGAAACCAGGTTTCTCATTCCTGAAAATTTGGGAATGCTAGGCATATGTTTGGATGATACCAAACTAAAACCCAAATTGGATAAGTACCAATTGTAGGTTATCCTAGGGATACCAAAGTATAGTACTTATACAACTCACAACAGAACAATTTAATTGTTGCTCAACATACGGTTTTCCTAAGAGGAATACCGATATGCAGTGGTAAGTGGAGGATAGTAAAACTCGATGAAAATCGGAGTAATACTATTCAAGGCACCAATTCCTAATGGAACACAAATAGTTCATCAAGGATGAAACTACACCAATAATCTTCGAATACACAAGAACCGCGTAAGTCGGAAGAGTCAGAAACAACCTGGGGTATGGGTTTCTGATCTCACCTCATAAAGATGTTAATCTTATTAGGTATACCAACTGACTACGTATGAGGAAGTGATACAAGGTATCGACTCCCTATTATGACAAAGTGTCATGAGTCCGAAATGGATTCCATGTATATCAACTTAGTTTGATACTAGTTGATGTACCGCAAGGCATTGTGCCTAATGGTACTATATAAGTCTTCAAGGAAGACATACATGGAAGGCAACATACCAACGTACTAAGCTAGGCTTGTAGCGGAAAGGTATCGTTACCAACATTGTGTTGATTACATTCAACCTTTTACCTGTTGCCACGGTAAATCCATTTGGATAAGCTTGTTAATGCTGCATGTTTCATTTATGATATATATCAGCTGAACGGGAAAATCGTTTTCCTTAAAAGGAAACCTTTTGGAGGATTTTTACAACATCCTGTCGGTTTTTTCATAACATAACTAGCAAACAAGGTTTGCAGGTTAATCGATCCATGTTTGGATTGAAGCAAGCATAGTTCTTGGAATTATCGTTTTGATGTAATCATAATAGTTTATGATTTAATTCAAAACGAAATGATTCTTGTGTATATAAGAAGGTTAGTGGGAGCGCACTGACAATCGTTGTCCTATAAAATAATGATAATATGTCATTTCTTGGAAATGATATTCCCATAAACAATCGTGAAAGCTTGGCTTTCATGAAAACTCTCCGAGAAATCGTACATTGAAAAATGTACGCGACCTGGTGTCTCATACGCTTTGAGCATATGGATTCACAACAGGCCAATCCAAGTGATAGTCACTGGATTGATGTTAAGAACATACTTAGTATCTTAGAGATCTAAGGATGCTGTCTTAAACTATGGAGATGGAGAACTTGAAGTGACTTGATCACTACTGCAAGTTTCCTAACCGATAAGACGATATAAGTCGCAAACGGTACTATAAAGTTTGAATAACGAACAGTGAGCTGGAAATCTTCCAAGCAAGATACTGTTACCGTAATAAACAACAAATGTGGATTATTGCTGCAGCTGAGGCGCAATAGAAGCCATTTGGGTCGATAACAAATCTAATTAGATTAGATATAATTTTGTTAGCAGCTGAGCTAGGCGTCAGCACAGGCTAAAGAATTAATGGTCTCATCAACGATCCAGATAAACACTTCGACTATTCATCTGATTCGTTCGGATCATACATCGTGGTGATGTATGATCGAATAAATCGCATCAGATGATAATCATGCAAATCCACTGACGAAAGCTTTTTCTCAGCAGTTTGAGCCAACCGTACATAGTTCGGGTGTAAGACACTTGAGCGACTGGCTATAGGCCAAGTGGGAGATTGTTGGACATTTATAACCCATAGCGTCACTATTTGTACAGATCATGGTGTTGTTGTACAAATTAACTATGTGACAAAGGAGATTGCACTCTTATCATTTGTGATTAGATACCTAGATGTATAAATGATATGAGGTCTTATGATTTGTTCCTGGATTGAGAATGATATGAGACAGTATCAGTCCACGAAGGATAATCATAAATATCCCTAGTCAGAGTATTATCGAGATTAGACATCGATAAATCGTAAAAGACTAGTATTACACTTGTGCGCGTTGTGAGGGCACAACGGCATAGTTCTCATATATTTGGTATAGGATACTCATGCAAGTGTAATAGAGGTTATGTTTTACCGATGGTACGGAAACAGCTTCGCTCTGGATAGACCCCCTCGGAATTCCATTGGTAGTATGACTATGTGTCTATGGAAGTCCGAAATCAGGTAGGTGTATTTGGTCTTAACCTGAGACTTGCACCGCTAATACTTACGACAATCAATATAATTTGGTGTTTGGGTGTGATATGTCAACATGGAAGTATCACTTCATCATATGGAGATGTGGTCACGTAGGATACGGGACTGGTTCTCTTATGTACTGCAGTCATCGGGATAAAATGACAAGGTCATGTTTATCGATATAGAGACTAGTTACCAGACATCCGACATTTGCTTCGTACGAGGCAGACACAATTCCAGCCCCACGCCTAGCACGTGATCATCTGATACTTGATCGACATACGCAATACTACGTATTTACGCCTGATATAGATCCTTAATTCCTGTAAGGATATTTCTGGAGAATTGGGTAGGCATGGCGCTTTGCTAGAAGCCAACCTTGTCTTGTAAATCGGTATAAAAGTAGTACTAGGTACTTACGTGTTCGGATAGTCCGATGACCGAATTTACTGCCAACATATCCGGGGATCTCATTGGTCGCTTCCAGAAGATTCACCTGAAGATCGATGACGTATGACTCGCACTTTTATTAATCTGGGATTAATTATATGAGAGAGAAAATTAATCTGGGATTAATTACAGAGATATTTTATCTGGGATAAAATATCATTAAAGAGAGATAATTAATTTGAATTAATCCAGAATAAACGATTAATTTGGAATTAATCGATAATAATATATTTGATATATTAAACGAAATTGGATTTCGACGCGGAATTAAAATTAGATTTTAATTCGGGCGAACGAGTTAATTTAGAATTAATTCGTTAGCGACGTGAATAGTGATTTCACTAGGCAATCATTTAATTACGTCGAACGGAAAATTCGTTAATTTGGAATTAGCGAACCCGAGCCCAGGATTATTTGTGAGCGCATTCGCATTTCGAATTCGAGTGCGGAACGCAAGTTAAATTAAGCGTCAAATCGCTAGTCCACATCAAGGGTCAAATCATGTCACTTGGAGATGTGACAATTTGATTGATTGATTGATGTTGGTAGTTGGAAGGCATTAATTGTCCTTTTGCCTTTGTACTTTTTGAAATGAACAAATGGTAAATGGTTAATTGATTTGGAAATTAAAAATCTAATACACATTTTTCTTCATATCTCTCTGTTTCCTCACATTTTGTAGCAATAGTTTCTTCTCTCTCTCTCGCCCAATGAGGGCTCTCTCTTCACTGGTTTCTGCCAAGAAACCGTGAGCAAGAGAAGCATAAAAGTCGCGATTTTGTGGTAAAATCGGGAGTGCTAGCACACTACGAAGTCATGCGAAGGTGATAAGGAAGTCCACCCATGAGCCGGGAATCATTTTTGATGAAGCTTGGAGCTTGGATTCTTGAAGATTGATGGCCGAAAATGGAGCCTAACAGCACTCACTGCCGTGAGCAATAATTAGGCAGAAAATCAAATTTTTGTTGCCTCGCGCCTTCGCTCAACCAATCGATGTAGTTATTCTGCCCCCTCATTGTATTCGCACTTGTTTCATGCTTGTTTAATGATCTTGGGATGTTTAGAAAACTCCAACAATAGAGCACTAGTTCCGTATCCTATGTGATCATCAATCTCCACTATGACTGGAGTGGATACTTCATCTTGACATCACACCCAATACACTACTACTTCTCAATATACCCAGAAGAGGCGTACACAGAACCTGTTAAGCCCTGGACGACCAAAACCAAAGTATATTGATTGTCGCAAGTATTAGCGGTGCAAGTCTCAGGTTTAAGACCAAATACACCTACCGTGACTCGGACTTCCATAGACACATAGTCAAAATACCAATGGAATTCCGAGGGGTCTATCCAGAGAGAAGCTATTTTCGTACCATCGGTAAACACAACCTCCTATTACACTTGCATGAGTATCCTATACCCAAATATATTAGAACTATGCTGTTATGCTCCCACAACGCGCACAAGTGTAATAATAGTCTATTCCGCATTATCGATGTCCAATCTCGATAATACAATGACTATGGATCTTTAATGATTAAACCTTCATGGATAATATTGTCTCATATCATTCTCAATCCGGAACTAATCATAAGGACCTTTTATCATTTATGTATCTTGGTAATCTAATTACAAATGATAAAGAGCAATTTCCTTTGTCACATAGTTAATTTGTACAATAACACCATGATCTGTACAAATAGTGATGCTATGAGTCATAATTATCCAACACTCCCACTTGGCCTATAGCAAATCACTCAAGTGTCCTACAACCACCCGAACTATGTACGGTTTCGCCTCAACATCTGCTGAGAAAAGGCTTTCGTCAGCGGATTGCATGGTTATCATCTTATGCGATTTATTCGATCATCACATCGCCACGATGTATGATCCGAACGAATCTGATAAATATTTGAAGTATATATCGGATCGTTGATAAGACCATTAATTCTTAGCCTGTGTTTTAGCCTAGCTTAGCTGCTAACAGAACTACTCCTAATCTAGTTAGGATTATTATCGATCCAAAAGGCTTTTATTGTTGCCTCAGCTGCAGCAATATTCCGCTATTGTTGTTTATTCGGCAACAATATCTTGCTTGGAAGATTTCCAGCTCACTGTTCCGTTATTCAAGCTATATAGTACCTTTATTACGACTTATAGTCATTTTTATCGGTTAGTAAACTTGCAGCAGTGAACCCAGTCACTTCAAGTTCTCCTTCTCCATAGTATAAGAAAGCATCCTTAGTTCATCTAAGATACTAAAGGATGTTCTTAACATCAATCCAGTGACTATCACTTGGATTGGCCTGATTGTGACTCCATATGCTCAAAGCATATGAGAGTGCCAACAACTTTTAGATCTATTTCAGTAGATCCTTATTCCTAGAATAAAGGTTGTCTCTCCAAAGAATTCTATGGAGAATTTTCATGAAAGCCAAGCTTTCACCGACTGTATTATGGGAATATCATGCTTCAATCCATAAATGGATCGAATTAACTTGCAAACCTTGTTTGCTCGTTTTGGTACGATAAAACCGTTAGGATATTGTAAACATCCTCCAAAAGGTTTCCATTTAAGGAAAGTGATTTTGACGTTCAGCTTCCATATTTCATAAATGAAACATGCAGCATTAGCAAGCACTATCCAAATGGATTTAACCATGGCAACAAGTAAAAGGTTTCGTCGTAATCGACACAATATTGATAACGATACCTTTTCGCTACAAGCCTAGCTTTGTATGTTGGTATGTTGCCATCCATGTATGTCTTCCTTGAAGACTCATATAGTACCAATAGGCACAATGCCTTCCGGTACAACAACTAGTGTCCAAACTTAGTTGGTATACATGGAATCCATTTCAGATTTCATGACACTTTGCCATGAAAGGAGTCGATACCTTGTATCACTTCCTCATACGTATGCGGTTCGTATTCCTCAATAAGATTAACATCTTTACGAGATGAGATCAGAAACCCATACCTCCCAGGTTATTTTCTGACTCTCTCCGACTTACGCGGTTCTTGTGTATTCGAAGATAATGGTACAGTTTCATCCTTGATGAACTGTTTGTGTTCCATTAAGGAATCGGTGCCTGGAATAGTATTACTCTGATTTTCATCAAGTTTTACTTTCCTCCCACTTACCACTGCATATAGGTATTCCTTTTAGGAAAACTGCATGGCGAGCAACAATTACATTGTTCTCTTGTGAGTTGTATAAGTACTATACTTTGGTTACCCTAGGATAACCTACAATTAGGCACTTATCCGATTTGGGTTCTAGTTTGGTATCATCCAAACATATGCCTAGCATACCCAAATCTTCAGGAATGAGAAAACCTGGTTTCTTTCATGTTCATATCTAATATGAAATCTGTCTAACAGATTTTCATGGAACCTTATTCAAAATAAGTTTTGCATTGTTAAATGCATATCCCTAGAAGGAAAATGGTAGCTCAGAGCGACTCATGATTAACCTTACTATGTCCAACAAGGTTCGGTTTCTCAGTTCGGACACACCACCAAATTGAGGTGTTCCGGGAGGAGTCCTCATTGAAAGAATACTATACTCTTTCAAGTAATCGAGAAACTTATTGCTTAAGTATTTTCCACTATGGTCTAACCGTGACGGTTTTATACTTTAGCCGATCTGTTTGTCTAACTTCGTGTCGAAACTCTTTAAATTTATCAAAAGTTTCCGATTTGTGTTTCAAAAGAAACACATAACCATAACGCGATGCCACATCCGTAAAGGTTACAAAGTATTCATATCCACCTCTAGCCTAACTAGATATGGGCCCACTTACGTCACTATGAATGAGGGCTAACAGATCGGTGGCATTTGCACTTTTACCAAGTAAAAGGTGTTTTAGGCACTTTGCCTAATAAACTAGATTCGTATACATTATTTGAATAGAATCAAATCCGTCCTAGTATCCACTCTTCAAAAGTGTGGATATACGAGTCTTGTTTAATGTCTCCTAGACAACAATGCCACAAATAAGTCTCATCTGATTAATTCAGTTTAAGCTATTTGCTTGTCATGTCATATGTTTGAGATTTATTTATATTCAAAATATAAATATTGTTATTCACATCTAATGTGCTTATCTCAATATCATATTTATAAAATAAAACACTTTAGTGTTCTAGAATATAAAGGTATACCCGCAACGGGTTAAACGCTGATACAGAGATAATGTTTCTAGTCAAACTAGTTACATTGTAACAGTTTCCTAATTTAAGTACACACCCGAAGGGTAGTTCCTAAACTTAGGTCTCTACGGTCAAAATAGCGACTCTCGTCTCGTTTCCGATTCGCAGATCAATCTCATCTGAAGTCAGTATCCTGCTTGTTAGCAGATTCTGCACATCAGTACATATTTATGTATCACAGTCAGTATCTAAAATCCAATTTTAATACTAGTAGCGAACATGTTTATGACAAACATATTTGAAGTCGGAGCCTTGCCCGTCTTCTCTTCCTTCATGTTTGCCTTGTCCATACGGCAGTCACGTTTCCAGTGACCCCGTTTGCCACAGTTTAGGCAGACATTTTGGGATATGTCCTTTGTCTTCCCAGAAGATTATAATGATTTTGCCTTTGCCCCTTTTCCACACCCCATAAGCCTTTGGCCAAGCCTTGGCCTTCTGGGATGTCGAAGTAAGATACGTCTTGCGCTTCTTGCCCTATTGTAAACTCTGGCTTTGTCTCCTTGAGTATATCCATTAACTCTCGAAGGGTTTTCTATTGCAATTTGTACTTCTAAGATCTAAGGATAGATCTATGAAGATCCTGCAATTTCAATATCATACTATAAGGATCTAATCCTTAGTTCTGACTAAGTAATTAAGGAGTCTTTGCAGCAAGCATAACCGATTAAGCACTAAAGCTATCATCACATGAATATTCCAAATATCATGTTCTACTGTTTACTCAACTCCGGGCTTGGGCTCGAGACGTCACTCTATCAAATAAACTAACTTCTCGGTCCCCAGGACTATCCTGAGATTTTATTCCCAATCTGAAAATTAAAGCCGTTTAAAAAACATTTTCACCCAGGTTTATGTTCTAAACGCTAATTTTTCAGTTATCTTTATTCCAATAGTCTAACTATCAAATCAACGATTTTAGGTACTATTTATTATAATGATTACTATAGTCTAACTATATAATCAACTATAACTTAATTGGTTTAAATTCAAATATATTGATTACTATAATCCAATTATATAATCAACTATAATTGAAGTAGTTTGAATACAGTCCAACTGTTTAATTAAAAAACGATTAAATATTAGTCCAACTAATATATTAATTATTTGACGAAAAATTTGAAATGAGTGCGTATTGGCAAGTAACTAAACGAATATTGCAAATTTAATACTTGCCTCCCACTATTTTTCGGCGAGTCTCTAACCCTCTGTTGAGTACTCGGGAAACCTTGTTTCCTAGTGGGCTAGGATCCCGTTAAATAACACACAATCTTGATTTTGGCCAACAAATTGTATGATAATTAACTAGTTAGATCTCTAAGATCAATTGGATCCCATCTAATTCCTAGATCCAGTAGGTGGACATCTAAGTCCGAAACATATATCTTATATATGCCAATATATCTAATATATTCCCTAACCTTTTTCCTCTGAATCAATTAAGCCTTGGCTTTGGCACAACAAACTTAATGATCCCAGTTAAGCGGAACCCATTGACTTTGGAAAGTTTCGTAATCGATGTCGATGGACAAGAAGTGATCTTGACTTTGGAAAACAAATCACAACTTGGACAAGACACCAATATGGAACAAAGTCTTCATGATTCAATCACATCCGCGATGGACAAAGGTCTTGACTTTGGCCAACAAACCAGTGCCAATCTTGGATCTTGAGTAAGAATCACTCAATGGAAGGAAAAATGCTTAATATGTGTTGAGGGTTTTTCGCGTAATTGGTAATAGGCTAGCACAAGTATTTCGCGAAAAATGCTTAAAGTAAGAATCTCTCTTTCCTCTCTCCCGCTAGCACAAGTATTCCTTCTACCCGATTACATAACACTTCTAAAGAAACCTCATTCACATTGAGGGGAATATATGAGAAGAGAAATACAAAGAGTCAAGAGGTAATAGGCTGGACACGCAGGTCCAATTTAATAAATTCTAAAGTTATTACAACAATTTCCATAATTGCCCTCACCCATCTAATATCCATTTGATATGCATTATTCATACATCGCATCCATGTATTCACACAAAGCATGTTATCAATCAATCTAATCCAATTAATTAATATGAAATTAATGACCATCGAATGTTCAAACAACGATTTGATTTTGCGCGAGTCAAACTCGTTTTGCGAATAAGTACTCAAAGTACGAATTCTTGAATTATATTAAACTACACTATTAAATCCAATTTAATTTGCATTTAATACTAATTCTTTATTTAATTCTAAATTAAATATTTACACTTTATAATGTGCATTTACGACTTTGATTCCAAATCTAATCGTTACGGGTCACAAAGCCCAATTAACATCCAATGTCAATTTAATTAAAGTCCAATGGGCTTTCAATTAATTTATTAAGGCATGGACTTTGGTCAGCATGGGTGAAACCCAAATACGAAAGCCCATTTAAGGAATCACCCTTATTTTCCATGAAACCAATTTAGGCCCATTAGGCCCAATTAAAGTTTTAAAGGTCAATTAGTTATATTTGGACTTTATGGATATGGTTTTGGGCCCAATTGGATCCAACCAATTAGCCTAAACCAAACTTGACCCAACCAAGCCCATTAAGCCCAAATACAACTTTTCAAGCCCAATTCCAAAATAGGCCCAATTAATTAAATTACAAAATTCCAAATTTCATAATTAAATTAATCAAAGTGTATAGCCATAATTAATTAACCAAATTAACATTTCCAAAACATCAATTTACATAATTAATCATGCTTATCATCAACAACAAATGTCCAACATCATTGAATCAAAAAATCATATCATTTTCCATGCTTGTCATTCACGGCAATTTGGGGTTTTATTGTCTGATTCCGAATTCAATCCAATTAAATCCTAAATCAACATTTTCCAAATGATTTCAACTCATCCAATGATCAAAAACAAAAATCACCATGACTTAGGGCAAGCCAAAACTTTCGGCCAAGCCAAGTTCTTGGGGAAAAATTCATCCAATTCAATTTTCATCAAATTGATCATGCATAACACTATGTTATCATCATTCAAGCATATTCCAACAATTAATTTCATCAAAACATGCTCAAATCAATTTTACCCAATTTTACCCTAATTTCAATTTCATGCTTAAACAAGGCTCAAGATACCATTGTTGGGTTTCTAGGTTAGTCCCAAGATCATTAAGCAATGAAATCATGTTAATACTAATAAGAAGTATGGCGGAATCATACTTACAAAGATCGGCTTTTGCGATGTAAGGAACAAAAAAAAATCTTCAAGCTTTTCCTCCAAGGTGCTCTCGGCAATGGCCTCCATTTTTATACTCCAAGTGTTCAGCCAAGCTCCAAGCTTGGGTGTGCATTCCATGCCCATGGGTGGGTTTCCCTATCACCTTTGGATGACTCCTAATGTGTGCTAGCACATTGGAAATTTTGCCGAAAAATTTCCTTGAACTTCTTGTGAACTCTCGGCAATTGCAGAATTTTGGAGAGGAAAAATGGCCCAAGGCCGTGAGAGTGAGAGAGGAGAAGAAAGTGAGAGTTGTGTTGTGTTGGTTGTTTGATTTCTAAAATTAATTAAAATGATATACCAAATTCAACTTTCAAAAATGGTACAAGCATTAAAGTCTTTCAACCACTCCAATCAATCACCCAAAAGTGACTAGTAGTCAATCACTCAAAGTGACAAGACATCCATCACTTAAATGACTAATGATTTGACGCTTGATGTGACTTTTGGGCCGCACTTGAATTCGTAATGCGACTGGGCCTGCAAATACTCCCGGGCTCCGGTTCGCTAATTCCCAATTAACGAATTTTCCGTTGCGACGTAATTAAATCAAATTTAATTAAATAATGATGCCAAGCAAAATTACTATTCACGTCGCTAGTGAATTAATTCTAAATTAACTCATATGCCCGAATTAAAATCTAATTTTAATTCTGCGTCGAAATCCAATTTCGTATAATATATCGAATATATTATTTTATCGATTAATTCCAAATTAATCGTTCTCTCTCTTTAAATTAATATTTTATCCCAGATAAAATATCTCTGTAATTAATCCCAGATTAATTTTCTCTCTCTTATAATTAATCCCAGATTAATTATGTGCGAGTCATACATCATCGGTGAATCTTCGGGAAGCGACCCATGAGATCCCCGGATATGTTGGCAGTAAATCCGGTCGTCGGACTAACCGAACACGTACGTACCTAGTACTACGCTTTTACCGATTTACAAGACATGGTTGGCTTCTTGCAAAGCACCGTGCCTACCCAATTCTTCAGAAATATTCTTAAAGGAATATGTAATCTTTATCAGGTGTAGTATACGTAGTATTGCATACTTCGATCCAGTATCGGATGTCATGTGCTAGGCTTGGGGCTGGAATTGTGTCTGCCCCATACGAAGCACATATCGGATCTCTGGTAACTAGTCTCTATAATCAGATAATCATGACCTAGTCATATTATCCTGATGACTGCAGTGCATAAGAGCACCAGTTCCGTATCCTACGTGATCATCATCTCCACTATGACTGGAGTGATACTTACATCTTGACATCACACCCAATACACTACGATTCTCAATATACCCAGAAGAGGCGTACACAGAACCTGTTAAAGCCCTGGACGACCAAAACCAAAGTATATTGATTGTCGCAAGTATTAGCGGTGCAAGTCTCAGGTTAAGACCAAATACACCTACCCTGATTCGGACTTCCATAGACACATAGTCATACTACCAATGGAATTCCGAGGGGTCTATCCAGAGAGAAGTTGTTTCCGTACCATCGGTAAACACAACCTCCTATTACACTTGCATGAGTATCATATACCCAAATATATGAGAACTATGCAATTATGCTCCCACAACGCGCACAAGTGTAATACTAGTCTATTCCGTATTATCGATGTCCAATCTCGATAATACTACAACTAGGGATATTTAATGATTAAACCTTCGTGGATTGATATTGTCTCATATCATCTCAATCTGGAACTAATCATAAGGACCCTTTATCATTTATATATCTTGGTAATCTAATTACAAATGATAAAAGAGCAATTTCCTTTGTCACATAGTTAATTTGTACAAATAGCGATGCTATGGGTCATAATTGTCCAACAACGTGAATAGTAATGTGAATGGTAATTTTTTTTTATTATTTGTTATTTGTTTTGAATTCCAATTCGGCCCAAACTCTTATTAGGGTTTTATAATCTCATTAAACCACTAAATTAAGATCCAATGGCTAAGATTAAATTAGCTTTTATCCCACATAGGATTCTTAATCAATTTTGTTTTCTTTGGAGCACCTATATAAACCCAATGAATTCTTTACAAATTTTTGCACCAAACTTTTCATATCTTGGGTTTATATAAGTGAGCAACTCTAAATTTTAAGAGTAAGCCAATGATTTTGAGGATCCTTAAGTTTAATTGACTAGAGGAACCTCGAGTTAAAAGTTTTGAGGTATTTTCCTAGGCTAGCACCAAGGGCAAAATACACGTGCACTCAAGGCGTAGTCTTGCCGTTGAGTTTTGGCTTTGGTGTGTACATCTTTGGAGGCCACACACTTTGGTGGCTCTTTGGAACATGAAAGAGCTCTCTGAGTTTGAGAAAAGCTTGTAGATTGGAGGGAGGACTGGAGAAGTCTTTGGTTCAAGTAAGTCTTTTTCTTTCTTTATTTAATTAGAGTTCTTATGATAGTTAGCATGTTTAGGTTTATGTTCTTTGCATGTTTTATGAGTTTTTATGCTTAGAATATATATAGTAACATGACTAGGCTTGTAGAATAATCAAAACAAATGGGTCTTAGGCAAAGGGATAGTGGCATCATAATTTGATTTATTAAATTTCCCGCTACGTACTCGCGGCCACTTCCCAACAGTGGTATCAGCGCGCCGTTTTTAATTTGATTAGTTCTCTATCATTTCAACTCGAAATTGGGTGTGTAAAAGCTCGTTGGAAAGCTAACACCCTGAAATTAATTTTAGGCACAAGTTTTGCATGATTTGGTTAAGATTTGAATTGTGAAATTGCATTTAAATTTCACATATCTGTAAAAAAACGTGAATAATAAATTTATTTGAATAAAATAAAATGCAATATCATAATTAAATATTAATCAAAGTTATTTAATGCCTAAAATAATTCCAACATATTAAAACTCATATGCTTGATGATTCTATGTATGATTAGAATTGACATGATTATTTTAGGGTGCAAGCATCTATAGACTTTCTAAGGAAATAGAGAGTGTATTGCTTATCCCTTAGCTAAGTAATTATTCCGTGATGAACTTAGAGATTTATTACCATTAAGACTAATAAATATAAATCACTTGTTTATAATAAAAGACATTATAAAAGATACAAGTGGGGTGGGACCAAGGCGTTAATAAAACTTTCCAAACTAAAGTTAATTTATCCAAAGGTATTACTATAGTTAGATAATGATTTGGTGTCTTCCTTCACTCACTACCTTTTTATAGCCAAAAGGAAAAGCTGTGAAGACATCTAGATAATCATTTACTGAAAGCTTACCTTAAAGCATATTTAAAGTGTTGGAATAATTTGGAGGATGTATTGTTTATTCCTGTCACCAAGGCAATAAGAGCCTAAGAGGTAAGGGTATTTAAGAGAGTTTGCTCCACCCTCCCTTTGGGGAATTTTCAATGGAGGAATCCATTTGATAGTTATTCACTTAAACTTGCTAAAATCCTCAATAATAATTTAAGTATAAAATTTGCCTCCCATTGTAATGTATAGACCCAAAGGGCTTAAACCGTATTGGCAGGACTAGGCTTTACCAGACTGACCAATACCAATTTGTCCATAAATCGTACTATTGATAATGGTTTGACTTTTCCGAGTCATAAGACGCAGCGACCCTTAGGCGTGGTCTTATAACTTAGTGGCAAAGATTGGGTGTCCACAAGGACTAGCATAAGCTATGGCATGTTTGATTGCCCAATCCAATGATCAGGGAATTGTGATTTATATCATAAATTGGTTGGGAACCTACCTAATTATTGTATTTTTTAACGACCGGCCCTAGTCGGAGTTATGAAATGATGATAATGGGATCCTTGCCCACAAGAAATCCATCAATCGGGGTTGATGCAATTTGCTTAAAATTTTAAAATAATTGAGTGGGAGCAACTTCATAATATTAAAAGCCCTTGTTATTATGAAACATTAATGAAAATATATTCCTAATTTTAACATTCTCTCTTAACAGGTGGGTTAAAATATTTCACAAACATTCAAATGGCAAACAGAGTATCACTTCGTTACATCCTTGATGAGCATAAGCTCAAATGGGACAACTACAATGACTGGTTTAGAAACCTTAAAATTGTCTTACGACAAGAAAAGATTTTCTATGTTCTTAGAAGACCATTTCCCCCTGAACCCGCAGAAGATGCTGACCAAAATACATTTGATGCTTGGAAGAAACACGTCGATGATGATTAGCAAGCAGTTTGCATAATGCTTGGCTTTATGTCGGATGAACTTCAGAAAGATCACAAAGATATGGATGCTCAAACCATCATCTTTCACTTGAAGGAGTTGTATGCAACTTCGGTTCATACCGTGAGATTCCAAGTGTCATGTGCCTTATTCCAAATAAGGTATAAGGAAGGGTTTGTTAGTGGACATGTGCTTAAGATGATTGGCCACATTGAAAAATTGGCCAACCTCGGGTTCACCTTGATCCGGGATCGTCTATGTAGAGACATGAGAATGTAGGCACCTTGTATGATGTGATCATATAGGATTGGACCTAGATGGAAATGACATTCTTATAATATCTGTTAAACTAAGAAAGTCATTTCGATCTACTAGATGGTCGTATATGGATTGATCTTAATCTTGAATGTACTACGAACCCCTGCATTGCGGTCCATGTCCTTTGATTTACAAAGGTGAGGTTGGTGTAGCATTGGATAGTCCAATTATATACTCACAAAAAATATGAATATTATTATTATGATTAAAAATATTAATTGTCACACTTGAAACTTTATATTAAAAGTTAATATATAGTTTTATTAAATATATTATATTTAAACACATGTCATTTAATTATATTAGACATAATTAAATAGAAGGTTAAATAAGTAATTTCTAAATTTTGGGTTTTGGAAACCCTTGGATTTAATTTGGAAGTTAAATATGTTTAAATAATATTTAACCTTTTGATTTTGTAACATATATTCAATTATGGAAATTAAAATATTGATGTTACAAAAATTTATTATTTTTCTTATGATGGCTGAATTCATCAAGCAAAATGGGAATGGATTTGTTTGTTTTGGAAACAAATAATCCTTGGCATTAATTTGGAAGTCATGACATTGAAATGGTTAATTACTTATTTAATTTTGTAACATCTTTTCGATAATGGTAATTAAAAATTTGCTGTTGAAAAAATTTAATAATTTCCCTTGCTTGGCCGATTCTTTCATGTAAAGAATAGGGAGGGATTTGTTTGTTTTGGAAACAAATAACCCTAGATATAAAAAGAAGATTTATTTTTCTTTTTTGTCTAAGCCTCTCACTTGTAACCCTAGCCACCTTCTTCTTCTTCACCATTCTCTCAAAAGTTGAGAAACTCCATTGAATAACAGAAGAAGAAAAATAAAATATTAAGTGTGATTAAAATCTCTAAATCGTTTAGGGATTTATTTTGTGAGTGTAGCCCACACTACTTTCCTTTGGTAACGAGATATAGCTCGGAAGACTTTGTGGTGTTGAACCAAAACTCATTCTCTTCATCTCTCATTGACTCACGGCAGTGAGCATAATTTTTACTCACTGCCGCCAATTGCTTGTGTGTTTCGGGGCTCGGTTTGTTTTCGTTTTAATTCGGAATTTTGGGAAACACCTTGGGAACCTTTTGGGGCTGTATTGTGGTTGTATTTTGAAAGAAAATTCAGATCCAATACATCACAGTAGGTCACGGAAATCAGGGGGTGATTCAGTTATAGTTCGGGTGCGTAACGAGTCCAAAACAGTCCATTATTTCACTGCAGTTTGGGGGCTGTTCGGGGACTATTTCGGGGGCATTTCGGGGCTGAATCTTGTCCGAAATAGAAGAAAAATTTCAGTATACCTACTGGTTGCATTCGGCTAAAGGAAGGGGAAAGCAGAAAAAAAATTTCAAGTCTGATCTGTGTGCCTAAGCTGCTTCCGCTGCGCGAGGAAAGCGTTTCCTACAATTGGCATCTAGAGCGAGGTTGAAAAGTGTTCTTAACCCTTCTCTTATTCATTTAAAGTTTCTGTTTTTAATATATTTATATGAGTTATAAATATGATATGCATGTTTAGATGAGTGGCCACAATATAATATTCATATGATGAATGTTTTTTATTATTTCATGTGATGAATAGATTTGCATTGGTCGTAAATTTGTCCGGCTCTTATTTTTGTAGTTGGTTTTGTTTTTGGGATTTAAGGCCATAAGGTCATTGTTTACAATTGTTGTAATTTTATTTTCCTATGTAAAATTTCAATTAATGTAATTTGGAGCACCGAAGTCGCAAAATGAGCCAACACCACCTTGAAGCGGGATTTGAAGACGAAGGGATGGCTTAGTAAATTTTATGTACTAATTAGATTAGTATAAGAAAAATAAGAGCGCAGTCAATGCAAAATAAATTTTTATGCTATATGTATGTTTATTTCGACTTGTTTGAATAACATGTCATATAGCTTAGGGTGCCCACTCTTGCATTTTACATGCCATAACATGTTTTAGATGCATTATCATTGTAGACATAAAATATGATTTTATGTAATTTAAAGTGTTTTAATTAGAATGTGTTATGCATGGAAATCAATTAATTGGATTTATGGTTTAAAATTTGAATTCTAATATATTGGGCTTAATTAGTGCATAATAAATTCTATTGGTATATGGGATGGAAACCAGGATATAAATTCCATAACCGAATCCGAATCGACGGTAATATGGTCTGCACTCGGTATACAATTCCACGTATCATTGGATTTTATAACGCACTAAGATTTATTAAAATGTTTAATTAATATTTTGACCTTCTTAGAATTCCATAAATTTTAAACTTACTAGTGTTCTAGTATTTTAAGAGTTAAAATATAATAGCTCACTAATACCACTCTAATTAAATTTGTTTAATTGAGTAAAACAATTAGTAGAGACTAATGGAATATTAGTGATACAATTTTTAAGAGTTAAAATTGATTAGGTCACTTATGTTAAACTAGTGTAAATAAAAATTATGATATAGCCGCCATATATTTTTTTCCACACTAGTTAAAATAAATATTAGATATTTTATAGATAGAAACCTTAATTTTAAAATAGTGAATGGGAGAGGGATATGCGACAGTATATCCCGCGATCTCTGTTGGTAGTCCAAAAACGTAAGATTCAAAAGGCGCATCGAGACGGCTTTGTTTTCGTCCCCCTACGGATGGTGTCCATTTTGGGTCAATATCAGGTTTGGGTTCCGAGAGGATAGGGATTCTAGATGTATCTTGTGAATTGACCTACCATACGGTGGCACTTCACTCGTTAAGTCCAAGAATCCCGAAACGGCGGGTTACACTCATAAAGGAATTATTAATTGTTAATAAAATTCCTTGATTGAATAAAATAGTAATTGTTTAATATAGGAATAAGAGTTATTACCGCATATATTAAATTGACTGAGATTGTCTCGATCTATCATGCGAGTACTTGACCTACCCTACGGCGGCACTTACTTGTGGGATGATAGATTTCCGTGGCATAGTAATTCTCTTAGGTTTCTAATTCATTATTCATGGTTCATGCATCATGTTTAATTTTATGCCAAAATTATTTGATGATTTTAATAGGCGATGAATGAATGTTAAATGCATGTTTATTTTATTTTTCAGCCATGGTTTCTCCAATTATTTCCATACTCTCAAACGATAAATTAACGGGAGAAAACTATATTAAGTGGAAAAGTAACATGAACGCTATCCTGGTTTGTGAAGACCTAAAGTTTGTCCTGACGGAGGAGAGTCCTCCCGAGCCAGCCAGAAATGCTGGCCAAGCTGTGCGCGATACCTACCAGAAATGGGTCGCAACAAATGATAAAGCCCGATCCTACTTGCTAGCAGGGATGTCTGAGGTTCTTGCTGCAAAGCATGAACCTATGGCTCCAGCATCTGAGATGATGGAGTCATTGTAGGGCATGTTTGGGCAGCCTTCGGAGCGTCAACGCCATGAGGCCATGGTCTCAGCGATGACTGCTAGGATGAAGGATGGGACATCAGTCCGAGAGCATGTTTTGAGGATGATGACCTATCTCAGCACTGCTGAAACCAATGGAGCTCGTATTGACGAGCGTAACCAGGTGACCATGATTATTGAAACTCTTCCGAAGAGTTTCCTGCAGTTTAAAAGCAACTATGTTATGAACAAGTTGACTTTTACTTTGACCCAACTGCTTAATGAGCTCACCCATTAATAGTCCATGCTTGTGGATCCTTGTAAATCCGGTGCAGAGGAAAATGTTGTCGAGTCTTCTAAATCTACAAAGATGAAGAAGAAAAACACTGGGAAGGCTAAAGGAAAGCCCATGAAGAAGAAGAAGAAGAAGAAGAAGAACAAGAAAAGCTCCAAGGATGCCAATCCCAAAGGAAAATGTTTCCACTACAATAACAATGGGCATTGGAAAATGAATTGTCCTAAATACCTTGCCGAGCTGAAGGAGAAAAAGGAAACAGGTAAATATGATTTACTCTTTATTGAATCTCTATTAGTGGAGGATGATAAATCCGCTTGGATTGTTGATTCTGGAGCCACTAACCATGTTTGTTCTTCTTTGCAGCTACTTGATTCATGGAGGGACCTTGCTGAAGGTGACTACACCATGAGGGTCGGGACAGGGGATGCCGTTCAGCAAGAGCAGTGGGAGTTTCTAGTTTAAATTTCATGAATAATAATTATTTAAATTTGAACAATGTGTTATTCATTCCTGGTTTTCTCAGGAATTTGATTTATGTTTCTAAACTTTTGGATGATGGTTATTCAGTTTCTTTTAATAGAAATTTGGTTATTATTGGTAGAAATGGATTAACTATATGGACAGGAAACTCATAAAATAACTTGTGTTAAGACCGTTAACACATAGGTCACTGCTCAATGCTGAAATGTTTAAGGTTGAGAAACCTAAAACCAAACGGCCAAAGATTTCTCATGATGACACATATCTATGGCATCTTAGACTTGGTCATATCAACCTTGACCGGATAAACAGATTGATAAAGAACGGAGCCTTAAACTAGTTAAAGCTCGTGATTTTACCAATTTTTGAATCCTATTTAGAAGGAAAAATGACCAAGAGACCTTTTACTGGAAAAGGTATAAGAGCCAATCGACCACTTCAGCT
Source organism: Zanthoxylum bungeanum (assembly GCA_019454045.1). Taxonomy (NCBI): domain Eukaryota; kingdom Viridiplantae; phylum Streptophyta; class Magnoliopsida; order Sapindales; family Rutaceae; genus Zanthoxylum; species Zanthoxylum bungeanum. The sequence continues at coordinate 30,474 of SKCR01014350.1, forward strand.
AATACATTCGGATATTTTCGGACTGATGAATGTAAGTGCCCGAGGTGGTTATGAATACTTCGTCACATTTATTGACGATTATTCAAGATATGGGTATGTCTACCTAATGCATCACAAATCAGATACCTTTGAAAAGTTCAAGGAGTATCGTGCTATGGTTGAGAACCAATTAGGTAAGACAATCAAAGCTCTACGATCGGATCGTGGAGGGCAATACCTCGACAGAGATTTCGAGGAATTCTTAGTTGAGTATGGGATAGTATCCCATCTCACAGCGCCTGGAACTGTTGGACAGTTATGACCATAGCGTCACTATTTGTACTGATCATGGTGTTGTTGTACAAATTAACTATGTGACAAAGGAAATTGCTCTCATATCATTTGTAATTAGATTACCAAGATGTATAAATGATAGGAGGTCATTATGATTAGTTCCTGGATTGAGATGATATGAGACAGTATCAATCCACGAATGTTTAATCATTAAATATCCCTAGTCTGAGTATTATCGAGATTGGACATCGATAATGCGGAAAAGACTAGTATTACAATTGTGCACGTTGTGAGGGCATAATGGCATAGTTCTCATATATTTGGGTATATGATACTCATGCAAGTGTAGTAGGAGGTTCTGTTTTATCGATGGTAAGGAAAACAGCTTCGCTCTGGATAGACCCCTCAGAATTCCATTGGTAGTATGACTATGTGTCTATGGAAGTCCGTATCAGGGTAGGTGTATTTGGTCTTAACCTGAGACTTGTACCACTAATACTTGCGACAATCAATGTACTTTGGTTTTGATCGTCCATGGCTTTAACAGGTTATGTGTACGCCTCTGCTGGGTATATTGAGAATCGTAGTGTATTGGGTGTGATATCGAGAAGGAAGTATCACTCCAGTCATAGTGGAGATGATGATCACGTAGGATACGGTACTGGTTCTCTTATGTACTGCAGTCATCGGGATAATATGACTAGGTCATGATTATCCGATTATAGAGACTAGTTACCAGAGATCCGATATGTGCTTCGTACGGGGCAGACACAATTCTAGCCCCAGGCCTAGCATGTGACATCCGATACTGGATCGAAATACGCAATACTACGTATACTACGCCTGATATAGATCACATATTCCTGTAAGGATATTTCTGGAGAATTGGGGAGGCATGGCGCTTTGCTAGAAGCCAACATTGTCTTGTAAATCAGTACAAACATAGTACTAGGTACGTACGTGTTCGGATAGTCCGACGACCCGATTTACTGCCAACATATCCGGGGATCTCATGGGTCGCTTCCCGAAGATTCACCGATGACGTATGACTCGCACTTTAATTAATCTGGGATTAATTAGATGAGAGAGAAAATTAATCTGGGATTAATTACAGAGATATTTTATCTGGGATAAAATATTATATAAATAGAGAAAACGATTAATTTGGAATTAATCGATAAAATAATATATTTGATATATTTTACGAAATTGGATTTCGACGCGGAATTGAAATTAGATTTTAATTCGGGCGAACAAGTTAATTTAGAATTAATTCGTTAGCGATGTGAATAGTGATTTTACTATGCACAATTTTTTAATTACGTCGCAACGGAAAATTCGTTAATTTAGAATTAGCGAACCCGAGCCCGGGAGTGTTTGCTAGCGCACTCGTATTTCGAATTCAAGTGCGGCCCGCAAGTCACATCAAGCGTCAAATCACTTGTCAGTTGATTGAGTGAATAGTGATGGAAGTTGATAAGAAATGATGGATGAGTGTTGGACACTCAAGTTTGATTGGAAGACATATACCATTATTTTATTAAATGGTATTTGACTTTTATTTTTGGTATTTGATATAAAAAACACACAACACTTTTACAACTTCTATTCTCTCTCCCTTACACGGTTTGGAGCCAAAAATTTCCCTCTTCTCTCTCACGGTCTTGGACCTGTTTTTCCTCTTCTGTTTTTGCTCACTGCCGAGACATGAAGGAGAAGCAAGTGATGATTTTGTTGTAAAATCAAGAGTGCTAACACACATTGGAGTCATCCTAAGGTGATAGGGAAACCTACTTGTGAGCATGGAATCACTTCACCAAGCTTGGAGCATCAATGGAGGACCGAAAATGGAACAATTTGGAGCTCAAAAATTCTGCACTGCCGAGAGCCTTGGAGGAGTCTCAAAGGGCTTAAAAAGTTTTTATTGTTCCTCACATCGCCTCAACCGATCGATGTAAGTATTCCGCAACTTCTCCAAGTATTTACACATTGTTTCTTACTTATATTCGATCCTTGGGACCGTAGAAAATCCAACAGGAACACCACAGCAAAATGGTGTTACAGATAGGAGAAATCAGACCCTACTAGACATGATGAGATCTATTTTTAGTTATAGCTCACTACCTAGTTCATTCTGGGGATATGCACTGCAAACCACAATGCGTATCCTTAATGTAGTTCCATCTAAGTCTGTTCCTAAGACTCCCTTAGTGTTGTGGAATGGTCGTAAAACTAGTTTATGATATTTCCGCATATAGGGGTGTCCAGCACATGTCCTGAAGGATAAGACTACTAAGTTGGAGCCACGTTCTCAGGTGTGTCTATTTTTAGGCTATCCTAAGGAAACTAGGGGTGGATTCTTCTATAGTCCTGATGATAACAAAGTACTTGTATCGACAAATGCCACGTTTCTAGAGGATGACTATATGAGGGAGTTCAAACCTCGGAGTAATGTGTTACTCGAGGAGTTACTTACTGGTTCGACCAGCACACCACCGTCAACAAAAGTTGATAAACACATAGCACCTTCGACATCTGAGAGTCAGATGCAAGTTCGTCAGAATGATCTACCACCTAGACGTAGTTGGAGGGTTGTACGACAACCTGATTGCTACCTTGGGGTTGGAGAGGCACAAGTTGTCGCATCCAGTGATGGTATAGATGATCCATTGACCTATCGTATTGCAATGGATGATTCTAACAAAGAGGAATGGCTCAAAGCTATGAACCTAGAGATGGAGTCCATGTACTCCAACTCAGTGTGGGAACTTGTAGACGAACCGGATGGGGTAAAACCCATAGGTTGCAAGTGGATCTACAAGAGGAAGAGGGGATCAGATGGGAAGGTATAGACCTTCAAGGCTAGACTAGTGGCCAAGGGTTATACCCAGAAAGAGGGAGTTGACTATGAGGAAACTTTCTCGCTAGTAGCCATGCTTAAATCCATTCGTACTCTTCTATCCATTGCCGCATATTATGACTATGAAATTTGGCAAATGGATGTCAAGACTGCATTCTTGAATGGCCATCTTGATGAGAGTATCTATATGATACAACCAGAGGGGTTCATCGCCCAAGGTCAAGAGCAAAAGGTTTGCAAGCTGCAAAGGTCCATTTATGGACTCAAGCAGGCATCTCGATATTGGAATATAAGATTTGATACCACGATCAAGTCTTATGATTTTGAGCAGAATGTTGATGAGCCTTGTGTATACAAGCGCGTCATTGACAGGAAGGTGGTTTTTCTTATTTTATATGTCGATGATATTTTACTCATTGGGATTGATGTAAAGATATTATCAGACGTGAAAACCTGGCTAGCTAACCAATTCTAAATGAAAGATTTGGGAGAGGCCAGTTATGTTATTGGGATTTAGATACTTCAGGATCGCAAGAAACGATTGTTAGCTATGTCTCAGGCATCCTACATCGACAAGATCCTTGTGCGATTTGGGATGAAGAATTCCAAGAAAGGCAACCTACCTTATCGACATGGATTTCATTTGTCAAATGAACAGACTCCTAAGACACCTCAAGATGTTGAGGAAATGAGACATATCCCATACGCCTCAGCAGTTGGTAGTCTCATGTATGCTATGTTATGCACGAGACCAGACATCTGTTTTACAGTGGGAGTAGTCAGTAGGTTTCAGTCAAACCCAGGATTGGATCACTGGGTGGTTGTGAAACACATTCTCAAGTATCTTAAGAGAACGAGAGATTATATGCTTGTGTATTCCGGTGAGGATATGATCCTAATAGGATATACAGACTCTGATTTTCAGACAGATGTCGATTCTAGGAAATCTACATCTGGATCAGTGTTCACCCTAGGTGGTGGGGCTATAGTATGGCGGAGTATAACGAAATCTTGCATTGCCGACTCCACCATGGAGGCTGAATATGTAGCAGCTTGTGAAGCATCTAAGGAAGTAGTCTGGCTCCGTAAATTCTTGGGAGATCTGGAAGTTGTTCCAGATATAGATAGACCACTCACACTCTATTGCGATAATAGTGGTGGGGTGGAAAACTCCAAAAAACCAAGAAGCCACAAAAGGGGAAAGCATATAGAGAGGAAATATCATCTCATCAGGGAGATAGTGCAGAGAGTAGATGTTACTGTCACAAAGATTGCATCTGCAGAGAACCTGGCTGATCCGTTTACAAAGACCTTGCCGGCTAAAGTTTTTTAAGGTCACCTAGATGGTCTAGGGTTACGTGACATGTCCCATTTGCTCTAGTGCAAGTGGGAGATTGTTAAGATGTATGCCCTAGAGCTACATTTGATGTATACGGTTTTATGTGTTTTAAAATAAAATGATGCATTATTCATTTATCAAATTATTTGTTTAATTTTCGCATATTATAAATCATCTTGAATAACCTAGATTACTTATGTACCTTCATACTTGGTGTATGAGTGTCATACACAAGAGGATTTAAGTCTGAAGTTAGTAATCTTAAATAGTCCATAGAGAGTAAACAAAAAATGTACTTTGTTTACATTATATATTTATATGGCGACCTTGATCCGGGATCGTCCATGTAGAGACATGAGAATGGAGGCACCTTGTATGATGTGATCATATAGGACTGGACCCTGATGGAAATGACATTCTTATAATATCCATTAAACTAAGAAAGTCATTTTGATCTACTAGATGGTCGTATATGGATTGATCTTAATCATGAGTGTACTATGAACCCTTGCATGGCGGGCCAAGTCCTTTGATTTACAAAGGTGAGGTTGGTGTAGCAGTCCTGGCCAATAGCTACGTATTTTTAGGGCATGGTCTGTTATGTAGCTGGGAATGTTTTACATAGACATGTAATTCACTCCTTCTTGCGAGAAGTAGATGAGTATCTTTCTTAAGGGTTGATTCGGTGCTTCAACGATTTGAGTGCTCAAGTCTTACTATTACGAATAGAAAGATTAAAATTCACAATCGTTATGAATAAATCGTTCATTAGAGAATCAATGGTACTTAAGGTAAAAATAATTAGAGGGGTATAACGGATATTATGACCCGGCTCTAATTACGAGATACTCGTGAAAGGTCAATTTATATGTAATGACTATATCGATGGACACCGACTTGGTTCGACTTAATATATCATATGCAGGAACGAGAGTGCAACTTCGAGTTTTTAGTGGAATAACCCGGAGTTAATAATTCGGAATGTTTAATTAAGAGCTTAATTAAGATTTCGAGATTATTGGAGCTCGGAACCGTAGGTCCATTTGGTCCTCGTGCTAGCTCGATTTACTATAGCGGATTTAGTATAATTAGATAGTCCAATTATATACTCACAAAAGTATGAATATTATTAATATGATTAATAATATTAATTGTCACACTTGAAACTTTATATTAAAAGTTAATATATAGTTTTATGGCTGAATTCATCAAGCAAAATGGGAATGGATTTGTTTGTTTTGGAAACAAATAATCCTTAGCATTAATTTGGAAGTTATGACTTTCAAATGGTTAATTGCTTATTTAATTTTGTAACATCTTTTCAATAATGGTAATTGAAAATTTGATGTTGAAAAAATTGAATAATTTCCCTTGCTTGGCCGATTCTTTCATGTAAAGAATAGGGATGGATTTGTTTGTTTTGGAAACAAATAACCCTAGATATAAAAGAAGATTTATTTTTCTTTTTTGTCTAAGCCTCTCACTTGTAACCCTAGCCACCTTCTTCTTCTTCACCATTCTCTCAAAAGTTGAGAAACTTCATTGAAGAACAGAAGAAGAAAAATAAAATATTAAGTGTGATTAAAATCTCTAAATCGTTTAGGGATTTATTTTGTGAGTGTAGCACACACTACTTTCCATTGGTAACGAGATATAGCTCGGAAGACTTTGTGGTGTTGAACCAAAACTCATTCTCTTCATCTCTCATTGACTCACGGCAGTGAGCATAATTTTTGCTCACTGCCGCCAATTGCTTGTGTGTTTCGGGGCTCGGTTTGTTTTCGTTTTAATTCGGAATTTTGGGAAACACCTTGGAACCTTTTGGGGCTGTATTGTGGTTGTATTTTGAAAGAAAAATCAGATCCAAACATCACAGCAGGTCACACAAATCAGGGGGTGATTCGGGTATAGTTCGGGTGCGTAATGAGTCCAAAACAGTCCATTATTTCACTGCAGTTTGGGGGTGTTGGAGATCAACGGTCCCAAGGATCGAATCAAAAGCATATAAACATTTGTGAATAACAACAACGAAGTTGCGGAATACTTACATCGATCGGTTGAGCGACGCGGTAGGCAATAAAAATTAATTTTCTGCCTTTAGTACCTCACGGCAGTGGCAGTGGCAATGAGCTGCTCCTCCATTTTCTGTTTTTGAGCTCCTCGAACAAGCTCCAAGCTTCGTCAAACGATTCCCGACTCATGGGTAGACTTCCCTATCACCTTCGCATGTCTTCGTAGTGTGCTAGCACTCCCGATTTTGCCACAAAATTGCGACTCTAGTGCTTCCATTTCTCTCGGCTTTTACCAAAACCAGAAGGTTTTTTGCAGCCCCTTGGGCGTGTGGAGAGGAGAAGAAAGAGAGGGGAGAGAGATGTGTGAGAGAGATGAAAAAGTGTAATGTGTTTTTTGTTTTCTAAAAACAAATAAACATATACCAAATTTTTCTCTTTCAAAAGTCAAGCCATAAATGGCTCCAACCACCAACATCAACTCATCATTCCATCAATCATGAATAGTGACTTACGTCAATCACTCAAAGTGAAAGAAATCTATCACTTGATTGACGAATGATGTGACGCTAGATGCGACTAGCAATTTGACGCTTGATTTGAGTTACGTACCGCACTCGAATTCGAAATGCGAATGCTCTCGCAAATAATCTCGGGCTCGGGTTCGCTAATTCCAAATTAACGAATTTTCCGTTGCATCACAATTAAATCTAATTTAATTAAATAATCATGCCTAGCATAATTACTATTCACGTCGCTAACGAATTAATTCTAATTTAATTCGTTCGGCCGAATTAAAATCTAATTTTAATTCCGCGTCGAAATCCAATTTCGTTTAATATATCGAATATATTAATTAATCGATTAATTCCAAATTAATCGCTATCTCTCTTTAATTGATATTTTATCCCAGATAAAATATCTCTGCAATTAATCCCAGATTAATTTTCTCTCTCTTCAAATTAATCCCAGATTAATTTAGAGTGCGAGTCATACGCCATCGGTGAATCTTTGGAAGCGACCAATGAGATCCCCGGATATGTTGGCAGTAAATTCGGTCGTCGGACTATCCGAACACGTAAGTACCAAGTACTATGTTTTACCGATTTACATAGTACTTGGTACTAGCAAAGCGCCATGCCTACCCAATTCTCCGGAAATATCCTTACAGGAATAAGGATCTATATCAGGCGTAGTATACGTAGTATTGTGTATGTCGATCCAGTATCGGATGATCAAGTGCTAGGCATGGGGCTGGAATTGTGTCTGCCCCGTACGAAACACATGTCGGATGTCTGGTAACTAGTCTCTATAATCGGATAAACCTGACCTTGTAATTTTTTCCCGATAGCTGCAGCATTTAAGAGAACTAGTCCCGTATCCTACGTGACCATCATCTCCACTATGACTGGAGTGATACTTCCATCTTGACATCACACCCAACACACTACAATTCTCAATATACCCAGCATTGGCGTTCACAGAACCTGTTAAAGTCCTAGACGACCGCAACCAAAGTATTTTGATTGTCGCAAGTATTAGTGGTGCAAGTCTCAGGTTAAGACCAAATACACCTACCCTGATTTCGGACTTCCATAGACACATAGTCATACTACCAATGGAACTCCGAGTGGGTCTATCCAGAGCGAAGCTGTTTCACGTACCATCGGTAAAACACAACCTCCTATTACACTTGCATGAGTATCATATACCCAAATATATGAGAACTATGTCGTTGTGCCCTCACAATGCGCACAAGTGTAATACTAGTCTTTTACGCATTTATCGATGTCCAATCTTGACAATGCTCTGACTAGGGATATTTAATGATTTATCCTTCATGGACTGATACTGTCTCATATCATTCTCCGTCCAGGAACAAATCTTAGGGACCTCATATCATTTATATATCTAGGTGATCTAATCACAAATGATAAGAGTGCAATCTCCTTTCTCACATAGTTAATTTGTACAACAACACCATGATCTGTATAAATAGTGACGCTATGGGTCATAATTGTCCAACAATCTCCCTGTTGGCCTATAGCCAATCACTCGAGTGTCTAACACCCGAACTATGTACGGTTGGCTTAAACTGCTGAGAAGGTATTTCGTCAGCGGATTTGCATGATTATCATCTAATGCGATTTATTCGATCATCATATCGCCACGATGTATGATCTGAACGAATCAGATGAATAGTCGAAGTATGTATCTGGATCGTTGATGAGTGTTGGTTTCTAATTAGGTCCCAAGATTCATGAAATCAAGCAAGAAATTCGCATGAATACATCAAAGGAGTAAGGCGGAAACATAACTCACATTAAACGGTTTGATGCTAGGAAGAACAAGCCACTTCTTCCTCCTTGTTGAAGCTCGGAAATGGCCTCCTTAAACGGCTGTGGTGCTCGGTTTTGGGCTGTGAAACTCCTCCAAGATTCGGCCATGGGAGACACCATGGAAGCTCCAAGCTTCAAGCTCCAAAAATGGATTCCATGCTCAAGAAATCGTTTCCCTATCACCTATGTATAACCTAAGGTGTGCTAGCACTTCTTCATCTTCCTTGCTTCTACTTTTAATTCGGTCAGACCATAATATTTAGGGAAGAAAATGGTTCCAAACCGTGAGAGGGAGAAGAGAAAGAGATGAGGGAAATATTTTAGGTTTCCTTGAAACCCTATTACCGTAAGAGAGAGAGAATTATTAAAAAAAAATAAAGTGTAAATGGTTTATATATTTTCCAAAAACAAATTAAACCATTTACCACTTTTTCATTTTTCAAAAACAAAAGTCAAAAGCCAAAAAGCAAAAAGCATTTAAAGCTTTTCAACTACCACATCAATCACTCAAATCAAGTGACAACTTGTCACATCACTCAAAGTGACATTTGATTTGACGTTTGATGTGACTTGCGATTTGACGTTCGAATTGACTTGCGTGCCGCACTCGAATTCAAAATGCGAATGCGCTCGCAAATAATCCCGGGCTCGGGTTCGCTAATTCCAAATTAACGAATTTTCCGTTGCGTCGTAATTAAATGATTACGCCTAGCGAAATCACTATTCACGTCGCTAACGAATTAATTCTAAATTAATTCGTTCGCCCGAATTAAAATCTAATTTTAATTCCGCGTCGAAATCTGATCTCGCATAATATATTGAATATATTATTTTATCGATTAATTCCGAATTAAACGTTCTCTCTCTTTAATTAATATTTTATCCCAGATAAAATATCTTCGTAATTAATCCCAAATTAATTTTCTCTCTCTTCTAATTAATCCCAAATTAATTAAGTGCGAGTCATACATCATCGGTGAATCTTCGGGAAGCGACCTATGATATCCCCGGATATGTTGGTAGTAAATATGGTCGTCGGACTATCCGAACACGTAAGTACCTCGTACTACGTTTGTACCGATTTACAAGACAAGGTTGGCTTCTAGCAAAGCGCCATGCCTACCCAATTCTCCAGAAATATCCTTATAGGAATATGTGATCTATATCAAGTGTAGTATACCGAAGTATTGCGCATTTCTGTCCAGTATCGGATGTTCACGTGCTAGGCCTGGGGCTGGAATTATGTCTGCCCCGTACGAAGCACATATCGGAAGTCTGGCAACTAGTCTCTATAATCGGATATACATGACCTTGTCATAATATCCCGATAGCTCGAGCATTTAAGAGAACGAGTTCCGTATCCTACGTGACCATCATCTCCATATGACTGGAGTGACACTTCCGTCTTAACATCACACCCAATACACTACGATTCCCAATATACCCAGTATCGGCGTACACAGAACCTGTTAAAGCCCTGGACGACCTCAACTAAAGTATATTGATTGTCGTAAGCATTAGCGGTGCAAGTCTCAGGTTAAGACCAAATACACCTACCCTGATTGCAGACTCCCATAGACACATAGTCATACTACCAATGGGATTCCGCGGGGGGTCTATCCAGAGCGAAGCTAATTCCCGTACCATCGGTAAAACACAACCTCTTATTACACTTGCATGAGTATCTATACCCAAATATATGAGAACTATGTCGTTGTGCCCTCACAAACGCGCATAAGTGTAATACTAGTTTTGTGTATTTATCGATGTCCAATCTCAATAATACTCTGACTAGGGATATTTAATGATTTATCCTATGTGGACTGATACTGTCTCATATCATTCTCCGTCCAGGAACAAATCACAGGGACCTCTCATCATTTATACATCTAGGTGATCTAATCACAAATGATCAGAGTGCAATCTCCTTTGTCACATAGTTAATTTGTACAACAACACATGATCTGTACAAATAGTGACGTTATGGGTCATAATTATCCAACAATGAGACCATTAATTCTTTAGCCTGTGCTGACGCCTAGCTCAGCTGCTAATAGAATTATATCTAATCTAATTAGATTTGTTATCGACCCAAATGGCTTCTATTGCCGCCTCAGCTGCAGCAATAACCCGCATTTGTTGTTTATTCGGTAACAGTATCTTGCTTGGAAGATTTCCAGCTCACTGTTCCGTTATTCAAACTGTATAGTACCGTTTTGCGACTTATAGTCGTTTTATCAGTTAGGAAACTTGCTACAGTGATCCCAGTCACTTCAAGTTCTCCTTCTCCAAAGACTAAGACAACATCCTTAGTTCTCTAAGATACTAACGGATGTTCTTAACATAAATCCAGTGACTATTATATGGATTGGCCTGTTTGTGAATCCATATGCACAAAGCGTATGAGACACCATGTCGTGTACATTTTTCAATGTGTGATTTCTCGGAGAGTTTTCTCGAAAGCCAAGCTTTCACCGATAGTTATATGGGAATATCATTTCCAGGAAATGACGTATTATCATTATTTATAGGACATTTACTGTCAGTGTGCTCCCACTAACCCTCTTATATACACAAGAATCATTTCGTTTTGAATTAAATCATAAACCATTATGATCACATAAAAACGAAAATTCTAAGAACCAATGCTTGCTTCAATCCAAACATGGATCGAATAACCTGCAAACCTTGTTTGCTTATTATGGTACGACAAAACCGACCGGATGTTGTAAACATCCTCCGAAAGGTTTCCTTTTCAGGAAAGCGATTTTCCCGTTAAGTTGTCATATTTCATACATGAAACATGCAGCTTTAGCAAGAATTATCCAAATGGATTTACCGTGGCAACAGGTAAAAGGTTGAATCGTAATCAACAAATGTTGATAACGATACCTTTCCGCTAAAAGCCTAGCTTAGTACGTTGGTATGTTGCCATCCATGTACGTCTTCCTTGAAGACTTATATAGTACCAATAGGCACAATGCCTTGCGGTACATCAACTAGTATCCAAACTTGTTGATATACATGAAATCCAATTCAGATATTATGGCACTTTTACATAATAGGGAGTCGATACCCTGTATCACTTCCTAATACATAGTCAGTTGGTATACCTCAATAAGATAGACATCTTTATGAGGTGAGATCAGAAACCCATACCCCAGGTTGTTTTCTGACTCTCTCTAACATACGTGGTTCTTGTTTATTCGAAGATTAATGGTGTAGTTTCATCCTTGATGAACTATTTGTGTTCCATTAGGAATCGGTGCCTGGAATAGTATTACTCCGATTTTCATCGAGTTTTACTATCCTCCCACTTACCACTGCATATTGGTATTCCTCTTAGGAAAACCGCATGGTGAGCAACAATCTAATTGTTCTCTTATGAGGTGTATAAGTACAATACTTATGGTATCCCTAGGATAACCTACAATTGGCACTTATCTAATTTGGGCTTTAGTTTGGTATCATCCAAACATATGCCTAGCATTCCCAAATTATCAGGAATGAGAAACCCGGTTTCTTTCCTGTTCATATCTAATATTAAATCTGTCAAACAGATTTTATGGAACCTTATTCAAAATAAGTTCTTGCACTGTTTATGCGTATCAGTTGAAGGAAATGATAGCTCAGAGTGACTCATGATTAACCTTATCATGTCCAACAAAATTCGGTTACTCAGTTCGGACACACCGTCAAAATGACATGTTCCGGGAGGAGTCCTCTTTGAAAGAATACTATACTCTTTCAAGTATATAAGAAACTTATTGCTTAAGTATTTTCCATTACGGTCTTACCGTGACGGTTTAATACTTCAGCCGATCTGTTTGTCTATTTTCGTGTCGAGAACTTTAAAAGTTTCTAATTTGTGTTCTTCAAAAGAAACACATAACCATAACGCGATGCCACATCCGTAAGGTCACCAAATATTCATATCCACATCTAGCCTAGCTAGACATGGGCCCACTTGCTTCACTATGAACTAGGGCTAACAGATCAGTGGTATTTACACTCTTACCAAGTAAAGGTGTTTTAGGCACTTTGCCCAATAAACTAGATTCGTAGACTTTATTTTATTGGAATCAAATTAGTCCGAGTACCCACTCTTCAAAAGTGCGGATATACGAGTCTTGTTTAATTGTGTCCCAGACAACAATGCCACAATATGTTTATTCTGATCAAATCAGTTTGAGCTATTTGTTTGTCACGTTATATGTTTGAGATTTTATTTATATTCAAAATATAAATTCTGTTATACACATCTAATGTGTTTATCTCAATATCATCTTTATATTATGAAACACTTTAGTGTTCAAGAATATAAAGGTTCACCCGCAGCGGGTTAAACACTGATATAGAGATTATGTTTCTAGTCAAACTAGTTACATTATAACAGTTTCCTAATTTAATTACACACCCGAAGGTAGTTCCTAAACTTAGGTATCTACGGTCAAAACAGCGACTTTCGTCCCGTTTCCGATTCGCAGATAAATCTCATCTGAAGTCAGTATCTTGCTCATAGTAGATTCTGAACATCAGTATATATTTATGTACCACACTAAGTATTTAAAATCTAATTTTAATACTAGTAGTGAACATAATTTGACAAACATATTTGAAGTCAGAGCCTTGCTCGTCTTCAATTCCTTCATGTCTGCTTTGTTCAAATGGCAGTCATGCTTCCGCGATCCCGTTTGCCACATTCAGGCAGACATTTTGGGATATGTCCTTTATCTTCCTAGAAGATTATAATGATTTTGCCTTTGCCATTTTCATATTCCAAAAGCCTTTGGCCTTCTAGAATATCGAAGTAAGGTGCGTCTTGCGCTACTTGCCTAATTGCAAAGTTTGACTTTATCTCCTTGAGAATAGTCATTAACTCTCCAAGAGTTTACTATTGCAATTTAGTATTTCTAAAATCTAAGTATAGATTTATGAAGATCCTTCAATTTCAGTATCTTACTTTAAGGATCTAATCCTTAGTTCTGATTCAGAAATTAAGGAGTCTACTACGACAAGCTTAATAGATTAAGCACTAAAGTTATCATTACATAAATCTTCCAAAGATTATGCTCGACTATTTGCTTAACTCCGGGCTTAGGCATAATATGTTATTTTATCAAATAAAGTAACTTATTATTTTCCAGGACCATCCTGAAATTTATTCCCAATTTGAAAATTAAACCATTTAAATATATTTTCCTTAGGATTATGTTTTAAATGTCAATCTTTCAATTTAATCTTGATTTTAATAGTCCAATTATTTAATCAACGATTTAGGTACTATTTATTATAATGATTACAATAGTCCAACTATTTAATCAACTATTATTTAATAGATTAAAATCAATTATATTGATTACTATAATCCAATTATAAAATCAACTATAAATGAATAGTTTGAATATAGTCCAACTATTTATTAAAACAACAATTTAAATATTAGTCCAACTAACATTTAATTTATTTGACGAATGATATTTGTTTTGAGCGCGTATGGCAAGTAATTAAACGAATATTGCAAATTCAATTCTTGCCTCCCACTATTTTTCGGCGAGCTTCTAACCCTCTGTCGAGTACTCGGGAAACCGTGTTTCCTAGTAGGCTAGGATCCCGTTAAATATCACACAATCTTGACTTTGGCCAACAAATTCTATGATAATTAACTAGGTAGATCTCTAAGATCGATTGGATCCAATCTAATTCCTAGATTCGGTAGGGGGACATCTAAGTCTGAAACATATATCTTATATATGCTAATACATCCAATGTATTACCTAATATTTTTCCTCTGAATCAACTAAGTCTTGGCTTTGGCACAACAAACTTAGTGATCCCAGTTAAGCGCGACCCATTGACCATGGAAAGCTTCATAATCAATGTTGATGGACAAGAAGTGGTCTTGACTTTGGCCAACAAACCACAACTTGGACAAGACACTAATATGGAACAAAGCCTTCGTGATTCAAACACATCCTCGACGGACAAAGGCCTTGACTTTGGCCAACAAGCCAATGCCAGTTTCGGATCTTGAGTGAGAATAACTCAATGGAAGGAAATACGCTTAAAATTTTGCGAGGGTTTTTCGAGTGCAAATTGGCAACCAATTTATTATCTTTGTTAAGGTCTCATCATCATACACCCTTAAACATTCATTCTAAACACATAATAAAGCGCGTATAAATAAAGTAATAATGATATGCTGATGGATACTATACACATTGATCCTAGATCAAATCTCTCCCTTTCTCTCTCCCGCTAGCACATGTATTACTTCTACCCGTTACACTACACTTCTAAAGAAACCTCATTTACATTGAGAGGAATAGGTGAGAAGAGAATACAAAGAATATGGAGGTAATAAGGTTGGACACGCAGGTCCAATTAATAAATCAAATTTATTACAACAATTTCTAAAATTGTCCCACCCTTTTAATATCCATCCGATATACATTATTCATGCATCGTAACCATGTATTCACACAATCATGTTATCAATCAATCTAATCAAATTAATTAATCTGATAATTAGTGATCATCCAATGTTCAAACAACGATTTGATTTTGCTCGATTCAAACTCGTTTTTGCGAATAAGTACTCAAAGTACGAATTCTCGAATTAAATTAAACTACAACATTAAATCTAATTTAATATGCATTTAATAATAATTCGCTTATTTAATTCCAAATTAAATATCACACTTTATTTAACGAACCTTTACGAGTTAAATTCCAAATTTAATCGCTACGGGTCTCAAAGCCCGATTAACGTCCAACGTCAATTCAATTAAAGTCCAACGGGCTTTTAATTAATTTCTTAAGGCGTGGACTTTTGGTCAACTCGGGTCAAACCGAATAACCAAAATCCAATCCGGGAGTTACCCATAAGCCCAGAAATCAATTTAGGCCCATTAGGCCCAATTAAACTTTAAAGGTTCATTAGTCGCATTTGGGCTTTATGGAAGCGGTTTTGGGCCTAATTGGATCCAACCAATTTTGCCTAAACCCAACTTTGTACAACAAAGCCCAATAAGCCCATTTACAACATAACAAGCCCAAATCCAATTTTAAGGCCCAATTAATTAAATAAATAAAAATCCAATTTCACATTTAATTAACCTAAAGTGTATTTCATGATTAATCACCCAAATTAACATTTCTAAAACATCAATTTATACAATTAATCATGCTCATTTTCATCATCACATGTCCAACACATTTTGATTAAAATCAAACCAATTTATCATGCTCAAACTCTCGGCTAAGGAGGATTTTCAAGTCCAATTTTATATCCAATCCAATTGAATCAAATTAAACATTTAAATCAATATCCCCAAAAGATTTCCAATTCATCCAATGAACAAAAATAAAAAAATTACCAAGACATTTAGGGCTAGTGACATTCGGCCAAGACAAAAAATTGGGGAAAAATGTTCCAAACAATTTTTATTCAAATTGATCCAATCAATCATCCACAAAACATCAATTAAGCATACTAATTCATCCAATTTCATTATTCATGCTCAAAATCAATTTTACCCAAATTTTAGCCTTAAGTTCGTTTCATGCTTTAACAACGCTCTGATACCAATTGTTGGAGTTCTACGGTCCCAAGGATCGAATCAAAAGCATATAAACATGTGTGAATAACAACGACGAAGTTGCGGAATATTTACATCGATCGGTTGAGCGACGTGATAGGCAACAAAAATTAATTTTCTGCCTTCAGTACCTCACGGCAGTGGCAGTGGCAGTGAGTTGCTCCTCCATTTTCTGTTTTTGAGCTCCTCGAACAAGCTTCAAGCTTCGTCAAACGATTCCCGGCTCATGGGTAGACTTCCCTATCACCTTCACATGTCTTCGTAGTGTGCTAGCACTCCCGATTTTGCCACAAAATCGCGACTCTAGTGCTTCCATTTATCTCGGCTTTTACCAAAACCAGAAGGTTTTTTGTAGCCCCTTGGGCGTGTGGAGAGGAGAAGAAAGAGAGGGGAGAGAGATGTGTGAGAGAGATGAAAAAGTGTAATGTGTTTTTTGTTTCCTAAAAATAAATAAACATATACCAAATTTTTCTCTTTCAAAAGTCAAGCCATAAATGGCTCCAACCACCAACATCAACTCATCAATCCATCAATCATGAATAGTGACTTGCGTCAATCACTCAAAGTAAAAGACATCCATCACTTGATTGACGAATGATGTGACGCTAGATGCGACTAGCGATTTGACGCTTGATTTAACTTGCGTGTCGCACTCGAATTCGAAATGCGAAAGCGCTAGCAAATAATCTCGGGCTTTGGTTCGCTAATTCCAAATTAACGAATTTTCCGTTGCGTCACAATTAAATCTAATTTAATTAAATAATCATGCCTAGCATAATTACTATTCACATCGCTAACGAATTAATTTTAAATTAATTCATTCGGCCGAATTAAAATCTAATTTTAATTCCGCGTCGAAATCCAATTTTGTTTAATATATCGAATATATTAATTAATCGATTAATTTCAAATTAATCGCTATCTCTCTTTAATTGATATTTTATCCCAGATAAAATATCTCCGCAATTAATCCCAGATTAATTTTCTCTCTCTTCTAATTAATCCCAGATTAATTTAGAGTGCGAGTCATACGTCATCGGTGAATCTTTGGGAAGCGACCAATGAGATCCCCGGATATGTTGGTAGTAAATTCGATCGTCGGACTATCCGAACACGTAAGTACCAAGTACTAAGTTTTACCGATTTACAAGACAAGGTTGGCTTCTAGCAAAGCGCCATGCCTACCCAATTCTCCGGAAATATCCTTACAGGAATAAGGATCTATATCAGGCTTAGTATACGTAGTATTATGTATGTCGATCCAGTATAGGATGATCAAGTGTTAGGCCTGGGGCTGGAATTGTGTCTGCCCCGTACGAAACACATGTCGGATGTCTAGTAACTAGTCTCTATAATCGGATAAACCTGGCCTTGTCATTTTATCCCGATAGCTGCAGCATTTAAGAGAACTAGTCCCGTATCCTACGTGACCATCATCTCCACTATGAATGGAGTGATACTTCCGTCTTGACATCACACCCAACACACTACGATTCTCAATATACACAGCATTGGCGTACACAGAACCTGTTAAAGTCCTGGATGACCGCAACCAAAGTATATTGATTGTCGCAAGTATTAGCGGTGCAAGTCTCAGGTTAAGACCAAATACACCTACCTTGATTTCGGACTTCTATAGACACATAGTCATACTACCAATGGAATTCCGAGGGGGTCTATCCAGAGCGAAGCTGTTTCCCGTACCATCGGTAAAACACAACCTCCTATTACACTTGCATGAGTATCATATACCCAAATATATGAGAACTATGTCGTTGTGCCCTCACAACGCGCACAAGTGTAATACTAGTCTTTTACGCATTTATCGATGTCCAATCTCGACAATGCTCTGACTAAGGATATTTAATGATTTATCCTTCATGGAGTGATATTGTCTCATATCATTCTCCATCCAGGAAAAAATCATAGGGACCTCCTATAATTTATATATCTAGGTGATCTAATCACAGATGATAAGAGTGCAATCTCCTTTGTCACATAGTTAATTTGTACAACGACACCATGATCTGTACAAATAGTGACGCTATGGGTCATAATTGTCCAACAGTGGGCTATTCTGGGACTGTTTCGGGGGCATTCCGGGGCTGAAATCTGGTCTGAAATAGAAGCAAAATTTCAGTATACATATTGGTTGCATTCTGCTAAAGGAAGGGGAAAGAAGAAAAAATTTTCAAGTATGATCTGTGTGCCTAAGCCGCTTTCGCTGCGCGAGGAAAGCGTTTCTTACATTAAATATTCCTAGTCATAGTTTTGTGAATAATCTGGGCGTTCACAAAGCGGAGAGACTAGCATGATGATATGATCTGCCCTTAAGTGGGGTAGTCGATCTCATAGGCTACTAGCGGAGATCCATCTGCTTGGTGTATCACATGGATGCATGAGTTGCTCGTGTCCATCGAACTGACTGCCAAAAGTTTTCATATAGAGTGCTTATCTTATGTGTCTGTAAGAACTTTCATGTATCGATTGTATGACTAGCCCTTAGACTTAAGGTCTTTACAGTCTTATGTGTGGATCAAATAACTTTGAAATTCTCCTTCCCTAGTTCAAAAGATCCGGTCATAAGGGTATGATTGTGTCATTTGTTGAAACACATGAAGTTTGTAAAGATACAACAGAGAATCGCCACTCTCTCGGATAATATTTACTTATAAAAGTAGTATTCCAATTCGCGGGTTGATATGTGTGATCAGTGCTTGAGACTGTGGCCGCAGCGGAAGAATCATGTGAGATTCTTGGGTTAGCACGATTCATGACACTATCAACATCATACATTTGACTATATAGGTAGACACTTTCCATACCCTAGGTCAAACTGTGGGGATACAGTGAGGCGATGGACCGTATCATATGTAAATCGCATAGAGAATAGGTATATATATCTTTCATTCTCATTTGGGGGCCTTGGCATGTTGCTAGATGTTAACATTGGTCATTGAAATCGAATGACCATCTGATCGGAGGATAATTTATGTTCGATTAAATTATCACGATTGATTTCATGTCCAACTTGAAGGGGACCCAAAAAGTCACACACAACAAAGTAGAAATCAATGGTTAACAGTGCACAGTACAAATTTAACAGCATATATGATTGCTGTAGGAATTGTTCATAAATGGTTCAATGTGTTTAATTATTGAACAGATCATTTATAAGGTTCCATAGTGGCTTAGGGATTGGTGAATGACGAAGGGGCACTTTGGGAATTGGAATAAATAAATAAATAAATAAATAAAAACGTGAATAGTAATGTGAACAGTAAAAAAAATTTGTTATTTGTTTTGAATTCCAATTCGGCCCAAACTCTTATTAGGGTTTTATAATCTCATTAAACCACTAAATTAAGATCAAATGGCTAAGATTAAATTAGCATTTATCACACATCGGATTCTTAATTAATTTTGTTGTCTTTGGAGCACCTATATAAACCCAAAGAATTATTTACTAATTTTTGCACCAAACCTTTCATATCTTGGGTTTATATAAGTGAGCAACTCTAAAGTTTAAGAGTAAGCCACTGATTTTGAGTATCCTTAAGTCTAATTGATTAGAGGAACCTCGAGTTAAAAGTTTTGAGGTATTTACCTAGGCTAGCACCAAGGGCAAAATACCCGTGCACTCAAGGCGTTGTCTTGCCGTTGAGCTTTGGCTTTGGTGTGTGCATCTTTGTAGGCTACAAACTTTGGTGGCTCTTTGGAACGTGGAAGAGCTGGCTGAGTTCGAGAAAAGCTTTGTCTTGCCGTTGAGTTTTGGCTTTGGTGTGTGCATCTTTGTAGGCTACAAACTTTGGTGGCTCTTTGGAACGTGGAAGAGCTGGTTGAGTTCGAGAAAAGCTTGTAGATTGGAGGGAGGACTGGATGAGTCTTTGGTTCAAGTAAGTCTTTTTCTTTCTTTATTTTAATTAGATTTCTTATGATAGTTAGCATGTTTAAGTTTATGTTCTTTGTATGTTTTATGAGTTTTTATGCTTATAATATATATAGTAACATGTCTAGGCTTGTAGAATAATCAAAACAAATGGGTCTTGGGCAAAGATATAGCGGCATCATAATTTGATTTATTAAATTTTCCGCTGCGCACTCGTGGCCGCTTCCCAACACAAGGTTCACCCTGTAGCATAGGAGAGAACGATTTTGTGTACCCCATATCAATGCATAAAATAAGCCATACTTAGGACAAAAATAGACTTACCACAAGTGTGGGGGGAATAAGGTCGGAAGGATATATGTTATTTTGATAACCACATGCATTTTATGAATCTCACGCATCGCATACATACACGCGTCATGCTAACTCCTAGTTTTAAAAGCCATCATAGATATCTGTTGGGTTAGAAAAGAAGGAAGACTTTTCAAGAAGAGGTTAGCGAGCATGAGTGCGTCAGTCAATGAAGGTTCCCGCCTAGATCAATTAGAGACCAAAGTAATCAAAATTATCGAGCAACTATAAGTTTTGACCAACGTTGTGGCTAGTTTGACAGTACCCCGTTGTGGGAACATAAGAATCTGGGCGACGCATGCTGTCCCAGGCTCGCGGCCCGGTTGGGAGTACGGAGTAGCCACGGGGGACTAAACCGGAGAATAATGGAGTCGCCACCCGGTGTGAACCGGGAAAATGAGATTTAAGGCCGCACTCACCCCTCGCAAGGGAAGACCTCAAACCGTTGGGTTCGGAATGGTCCCTTACTTATGTCACTTGTAATGAAAGGATTTGTGTAATAATTTAATCAAGCTTAAGTAACACTTATTTCCAAGAGTATCATGCTTCTAAATCCATATGCGCAAAAATAAATCTTACACCTAAATTGGCATATATTACACATCTAAGATTGCATGCTTTAAAGTACATCAAAGTAGCAACGAACATACAACTTCATTTGTATATTGTATTCATGGAAACACAAGCACACACTAACCACGCAAGCACACATAAAGGCGAATCAAATAATGGCGAACATGTGATTTCATAGACATATCATAAACAAATAGCCATTACATGTCCATGCATAAATAAAAGAGTCAACTCAGTACATAATGCAAAAAGATACTTAAGGATGCAATTAGGCATTAAAGTAAGCATGCTATGACATGGTGCAAAAAAAGATAACTAATATGGACACACACATGTGAGCACCTTTCCAAGTGGTACGTGGAATTGTATCCCAAGTACAGACCGCATTACCGTCCATTCGAAATCGGCTACGGAATTTATGTATGGGTTTCCATCCGATATACCACAAGAAATAATACTCAAATGTTATCATAACATGGACATATGAATGTAATATGTTAAGCCAAGACTAAGGTAAATGATGCAACCAATGGAATAAACATGATTTTCATTACGATGCGACAAAGAAAATGATGACTATATGAAACTTCATATACCCGATTGAACACATCTTATATTCAACCGAATATACATCAACCGGCGCGGCAAAGCATCGTGGTAAAGGATTTTAACCCCTCCAAATAGGGGACCTTTAATCCGACTTACTAAGCCCATGCGCTCGATTGCATCATGCATATAAAGAATAAAGACAATAACATCAAACTTAGTATGCCCGATTGAACATATCTTACATTCAACCGAACACACATCAACCGGCGCGGTAAAGCATTGTGTTAAAGGGTTTTAACCCCTCCAAATAGGGGACCTTTAATCCGACTTACTAAGGCCATGCGCTCGATTGCATCATGCATACAAGGAATAAAGACAATAACATCAAACTTAGTATGCCCGATTGAACATATCTTACATTCAACCGAACACACATCAACCGATGCGGCAAAACATTGTGGTAAAGGGTTTTAACCCCTCCAAATATGGGACCTTTAATGCGACTTACTAAGCCCATGCGCTCGATTGCATCATGCATACAAATAACATGCGGAATTTAAATGACGAGTAATAAATAAATCAAAGCAACATAAAACAAAAGAAAGTGCCATTTACTCAAGCGGTACGTGGAGTTGTATCCCGAGTACAGATCATACTAGCGTCCATTCGGAATCGGCTATGAAATTTATGTCCGGGTTTCCATCCGATATACAGCGAGAGTTGACACATCTTTCATTTTATTCCAAGGCCACAACATACAATATTTCACAATTCATGCACTTTCTATCTATTCAAGGGCCACAACATGCTTCACTCAAAAATAATCATGCAACAAAACTCAATAAATAATAAAAATACAACTGAAAACAAGTGTGAAAAATACCCTCAGGTCTAACCTTTTATGTCGACTTTCAAACTCGCGTTTCACGGCCGTCGGAAGGGCTATCGCTCCGTAACTCTTCCGGTTCACTGGTTTAGCGTCTTAGCTCACTGTTTTGCTGTTTTGCTTGTTGTTTTACCTCTGTTTTGCTGTTGTTTTTCCTGTATTCTCTGCTTACTGTTTCAGGTCTGTTCGGGAACTATTTTGGCAATTTTGGAGGGCTGTTCAGGGGCAGTTTTTGTCACCGTTTGGGGCGGTTTCTGGACTGTTTTTTTTGAGCAGTTTTGGGACAGTTCTGGAAAGTTTGAGGCTGTGTTTTCACGGCTGTTTTGGGATGTTTTTTTCTCGGGTTGTTGGCTGATTTTAAGGTAGATTTTGGGAATGTTGTCGTGGGTAGTTTGAGGCTGTGTTTTGGTCGTGCAGTGGGGCTAGGTTTCAGCATGCAGTGGGCTTGGTTTTGCGGCAGTTCAAGGCTTGTTTGTGGCTTATGTGTGAAGGTCAGTGTGCGTCGATATTCTGGGGGCAGGTGTTACACATCAAGAATTAGTTAATTAGTTGCAATTAGTTAGGAAAGGTTAAGTAAAGTTAGTTAGTAATTAGTTACTCTTGTAAAGCCATCACTTGGCTATAAAAGTTGTACTAAGAAGCCATTATGAATAACAATCATTTTCAACAAATAGCTCTCTCAAAGGCTTTGGAGTGTTTGGTTAGCTTCCACTCGAACTATTAGCTAACAATTGGAGATTTGTAGGTTTGTCTCGAATAAAATCTATCAATTGGTGCTTTCATTGAGAGAATTCTTCATCAATGGAGAAATCACTTGATAACATCAACGAATCACTACGCAATATCAAAATGATGCTACAAAATCTTATCACAAAATTAGATCCGGACGCCATTAAACCAGTTTCTTTTGGGTCTGCTCATGGCAAGGATGAAACAAATGCTTCAATTTCAGTGGAGGCAACTCCTAGTCCAGTGAAGGGAATGGCCAATATCCTTCGATCTTGGGTTCCAAGATCTAATTCTAGTGAAGCTTTCCAAATCAGAATTGGCACAGCCATGTCCAAAGATCAATCCTTAATTTCAAGACTTGATTCTGGTAAAGGTTTCTATAATAGAAACTGTCTAGCCACTATCAACGATCAAGAAATCAACGACCTTGGTGAGGAAAAGATCACTGGTGAGAAGAACAAGATTAGTATCACAAACAATAAGGACATAGAAGGGATCTAAAAGATGTTTCAAGACGTCACTACCCAAGATCAAGAATTCAATGACATGGGCGAATTGAGTGGTGTTGCTGAGGCAGCCGAATTTGAAGATAAGATGGAAGAGCTGGAGGGCATCTGCAAACCAATCATTGTGATGATGTACCAGGGAGCTGACGGTGATGTTGGTGCAACCATGAACGAGGATGATCTTTTCGCTGGTGCAGGAAGTGGTTTTGGCCCCAAAATCAAAGATGATGTTCAAGATACACCAAGACACAAGGTTATGGATAAGGAACATAGAGGTGTTTCATCTTTTTCTTCATCAACTTGGAGCACAAATATATTTTCAACAGCTGAATTAGCTGAATTTCCTCACTATCTACATGCCCTAGGTGAGTTTCAAGGGCATAAGCTTGAGAATTTCCTGAGAAAAGAAGAAATGGCTGATGCACGGAAGCTGTTCGATGAAATGCCGAAGAAGAATACATTTCAAAATTTAGGTTCTTTATGGATCTTTTGTTATATAAGCTCTCAAATTATTGAGTCATCGCCACATGTGGCGATTGTAGGGTTGTTGGGTGAATTGGTTACCGAGGATGGGCGCCAGTATTCATGGGGAAGAGGAATGTTTGGGCGAGTCGGTAATGGTTCAGAATCCGATGAGCTGTTTCCAGTTCCGGTCAAGTTTGGTGATTCTGGTAACTCATATTATGAGATGCTCAAGTTTGTGGGAGTTCCTGGTCGTGCTTATCATAGCCTTGCACTTACAGATGATGGCTCAGTTTGGTGCTGGGGTTACAACAACTATGGCCAACTTGGTTTTAACGGAGACAATTCCGTGACACCTCGCATGATGGAGCAGTTCCTCACGTTAGGATATCCTGATTCTTTGCCTAATGAGTCAGTGACAAACCATAAAACATCGATAATAATTTGTTCAGTCAAAGTTGGAGGAATGATGTCTCTAGCTATTGATGATATTGGAGCTCTATGGATGTGGGGCAATTGCCCTCAGAAAAGCAGCAGCATTGAAAATGGTTTCTCTCTTATTGATGAAATTGATGAGTGGCTTCCTATTCATTCTTCAAGGAATGCAAAATGGTGGTACTATGCTTTCCACAATGTCACTGCCATGGTTGGAGCTGGTGTCCTTAGTCTGCTTGGATGGGGTCCTGGAGTTGTCATATTGGTCTTGTCATGGATCATCACTCTATTCACCTTGTGGCACATGGTTGAGATGCATGAGCTTAAGGAGCTGGGGAAACGATTTGACAGGTACCGTGAACTGGGGCAATACGCTTTTGGTGAAAGAATTGGTCTGTATATTATGGTGCCACAACAACTTGTTGTTGAAGTTGGTATCTGCATTGTCTATATGGTTACTGGAGGCCAATCACTGCAGCAGGAACAGTCTTTGACTTCTTTAGTGCATTGGGGCAAGTGGCTTTTGCCTACGCCGGGCACAATGTTGTCTTGGAAATCCAAGCAACAATCTCTTCTACACCTGAGAAGCCATCCAAGGATCCTCTGTGGATTGGAGTTGTTGTTGCTTATATAGTTGTTGCTCTATGCTACTTCCCTGTTGCAATTATCGGATACTGGATGTTTGGCAATTCTGTTGAAGATAACATCCTCATTTCCTTGGAAAAACCAACTTGGCTTATTGTAATGGCTACTCTTCAAGCTTCATACCCTTACTTCGACCTTGAGGACAAGGTCATTTTGATGGGGAAGACAATGTTACACATCAAGAATTAGTTAATTAGTTGCAATTAGTTAGGAATGATTAAGTAAAGTTAGTTAGTAATTAGTTACTCTTGTAAAGCCATCACTTGGCTATAAAAGTTGTACTAAGAAGCCATTATGAATAACAATCATTTTCAACAAATAGCTCTCTCAAAGGCTTTGGAGTGTTTGGTTAGCTTCCACTCGAACTATTAGCTAACAATTGGAGATTTGTAGGTTTGTCTCGAATAAAACCTATCAGCAGGCGTGGAGCAAAGAGGTATGTACTACGTGATTAATGGGTGCGTGAACTGGACTGTTTGCAGGTTTGATGGTTGGCTGGTTTGTTGATGATTTAGCGTGAGGCAGAGGTGGTTTATGTGCGCAGGTTTATAAGATGAGGCTGCTAACGTGGGTTTGTGGTTTGTTACGTGTTGAGGTTGAAGGCCTGGCAAGATGAAGGCAGGTCAGTTGTGCGTGAAGGCTGTTTGGGTTCATGCTGCGTGAAGGCTGTTTGAATCAAGGTGCATTAGCGATGTGGGAGATAATGAGTGCAGGTGCTGGGCGTGAAGTGTGAAGGCAGTCTAGGCCATGTGCGTGTATTTGGAGCTGATGAATGGCGTGGCTAGGGTGGCTACGTTGGCTGTGTTTGTTGTGAATGGTTTATGAAGGCTGATTACGCGTGGGGTTATGGAGAGAAGGGATGTGCTGAAGGGTTAGGTTTGTGTTTCATTTTTTTGTTGTGTTTGTTGCCGTGTCTTAGAGAGTGTGAATGAGAGCTCTTAGGGTTGATTTAGTGTGTGTTTTATAGTTGTCAATTAGGGTTTGCATGGATAGGGATTTGTAATATCTAATTAGTGTCACAAAAGGAAAAATATATATTTGATTGGGGGATAAATTTTGGTGAATTAGGAAGGTTAAATATTTGATTGGTGTTAATTAGGTATTTAATTTGTTAGATTAGGAAGTCAATATTTTTAATTGGTTATGATTGATTTTAATTAGGCATAATATTTCTTTAATTTAGTATATAATATTTTAAGTTAGGAAGTTACAATATTTTAATTTGCATAATTATATTTTATGTCTTACTTAATTTGGTAAATGGTTTAATTATTTATTAGTTTAATTTAATTTAGATTTAATTTAATTGGTTTATTTTAATTAGCTTTAAATTAGTTAACTTTAATTTAATTTAATTTTTTCCTTTAGTTTTATTTGTGAGTTTAATTGAATTGGATTTTAATTTATTTCGATTTAGTTATTTAATTGGTTTAATTTCAATTTAATTAGTTATTTACTTTTATTTAATTTGTGACATGTATTTTAAATGTTTTAATTATCTTTTGGATTGGGCCTGGGTGAGATGGGCTTGGATTTATGCATGAGGGCTAGATGTGGGGTTTTGGGCCAAGGTTAAGTGTTTGCGGGTTTTTTTTTTTTTAGGCTAAAGGTGCTTTAAAACGGAGGTCCAACGAGCGAGCTTAGAGCTAAACATGTGGATAAAATTTAACGAAATGCTGATTCCCTTCCGACAACCGTTTCCCGCAACTTCCTCAACTAAAAAGTAGTGCCTCCAACTGAGACTCATCATCGGGTTTCACATTCAAAAATGCAATTCCTACAGTCGCCCCCCTTTGATGGGACTTGTGTAACGTATAACAGTGACAATCCTATCAAAGTTATGCAATGCATTTTCACTTACCTGGTTCGCCAGCTGCCACTTGACTTGCCATGTGTTGCGTGGAGTTGATGTTGTGCCGTACCTGGCATGCTAAAGCTCATACCTAAGGCGTCGCAGTAATATCTCTATACCCGGAGTGCCGTACCTGGTGTGCTAAACCTCATACCCAAGGCGTCACAGTAATATCTCCATACCCGGAGTGCCGTACCTGGCGTGCTAAACCTCATACCCAAGGCGTCGCAGTAATATCTCCATACCCGGAGTGTCGTACCTGCCGTGCTAAACCTCACACCCAAGGCGTCATAGTAATATCTCCATACCCGGAGTGCCGTACCTGGCGTGCTAAACCTCATACCCAAGGCGTTGCAGTAATATCTCCATACCCGGAGTGCCGTACCTGGCGTGCTAAACCTCATACCCAAGGCGTCGCAGTAATATCTCCATACCCGGAGTGCCGTACCTGGCGTGCTAAACCTCATACCCAAGGCGTCGCAGTAATATCTCCATACCCGGAGTGGCGTACCTGGCATGCTAAACCTAATACCCAAGGCGTCACAGTAATCTCTCCATACCCGGAGTGCCATATCTGGCGTGCTAAACCTCATACCCAAGGCGTCGCAGAAATATCTCCATACCCGGAGTGTCGTACCTGGCAAAATTGAACTGATGTCTCTATACCCGGAGTGCCGTACCCGGCAAAATTGATCTGATGTCTCCATACCCGTAGTGCCGTACCCGGCAAAACTGATCAGATATCTCCATACCCGGAGTGCCGTACCCAGCAAAATTGATCTGATGTCTACATACCCGGAGTGCCGTACCCAGCAAAACTGATTTTGTATCTCCATACTCGGAGTGCCGTACCCGGAAAAATTGATCTGATGTTAATGTGGGCCTCGCCCCCAAAGTGCCATACCCAGCAAGACTGATACTGATAAGAATGTGGGCCTCGCCCCAACAGTGCCATACCCGGCCAGACTGATGCTGATAAGGATGTGGGCCTCGCCCCCAGAGTGCCATACCTGGCCAGACTGATGCAGATAAGGATGCGGGCCTCGCCCCAAGAGTGCCATACCCGGCCAGACTGATGTTGATAAGGATGTGGGCCTCGCCCCAAGAGTGCCATACCCGGCCAGACTGATGTTGATAAAGATGTGGGGCTTGTCCCCAGAGTGCCATACCCGGTTTGTTTATTCTTAAACTGTGTTTCCATTCTTGGAGTGCCATTCCCGGCTTGTTCATTCTCGAACTGTGTTTCCATTCTTGGAGTGCCATTCCCGGCTTGTTCATTCCGGAACTGTGTTTCCATTCTTGGAGTGCCATTCCCGACTTGTTCATTCTTGAACTGTGTTTCCATTCTTGGAGCGTCATTCCCAGCTTGTTCATTCCCGAACTGTGTTTCCATTCTTGGAGAGCCATTCCCGGCTTGTTCATTCTCGAACTGTGTTTCCATTCTTGGAGTGCCATTCCCGGCTTGTTCATTCTCGAACGGTGTTTCCATTCTTGGAGTGCCATTCCCGGCTTGTTCATTCTCGAACTGTGTTTCCATTCTTGGAGTGTCATTCCCGGCTTGTTCATTCTCGAACTGTGTTTCCATTCTTGGAGTGCCATTCTCGGCTTGTTCATTCTCGAACTGTGTTTCCATTCTTGGAGGGGCATTCACGGCTTGTTCATTCGCGAACTGTGTTCCATTCTTGGAGTGCCATTCCCGGCTTGTTCATTCTCGAACTGTGTTTCCATTCTTGGAGTGCCATTCCCGGCTTGTTCATTCTCGAACTGTGTTTCCATTATTGGAGTGTCATTCCCGGCTTGTTCATTCTCGAACTGTGTTTCCATTCTTGGAGTGCCATTCCCTGCTTGTTCATTCGCGAACTGTGTTTCCATTCTTGGAGTGCCATTCCCGGCTTGTTCATTCTCGAACTGTGTTTCCATTCTTGGAGTGCCATTCCCGGCTTGTTCATTCGCGAACTGTGTTTCCATTCTTGGAGTGCCATTCCCGGCTTGTTCATTCTCGAACTGTGTTTCCATTCTTGGAGTGTCATTCCCGGCTTGTTCATTCTCGAACTGTGTTTCCATTCTTGGAGTGCCATTCCCAGCTTGTTCATTCTTGAACTGTGTTTCCATTCTTGGAGCGCCATTCCCAGCTTGTTTATTCCCGAACTGTGTTTCCATTCTTGGAGAGCCATTCCCGGCTTGTTCATTCTCGAACTGTGTTTCCATTCTTGGAGTGCCATTCCCGGCTTGTTCATTCTCGAACTGTGTTCCATTCTTGGAGTGTCATTCTCGGCTTGTTCATTCTCGAACTGTGTTTCCATTCTTGGAGTGTCATTCCCGGCTTGTTCATTCGCGAACTGTGTTTCCATTCTTGGAGTGCCATTCTCGGCATGTTCATTATCGAACTGTGTTTCCATTCTTGGAGTGCCATTCACGGCTTGTTCATTCGCGAACTGTGTTTCCATTCTTGGAGTGCCATTCCCGGCTTGTTCATTCTCAAACTGTGTTTCCATTCTTGGAGTGCCATTCCGGCTTGTTCATTCTCGAACTTTGTTTCCATTCTTGGAGTGTCATTCCCGGCTTGTTCATTCTCGAACTGTGTTTCCATTCTTGGAGTGCCATTCCCTGCTTGTTCATTCGCGAACTGTGTTTCCATTCTTGGAGTGCCATTCCCGGCTTGTTCATTCTCGAACTGTGTTTCCATTCTTGGAGTGCCATTCCCGGTTTGTTCATTCGCGAACTGTGTTTCCATTCTTTGAGTGCCATTCCCGGCTTGTTCATTCCCGAACTGTGTTTCCATTCTTAGAGTGTCATTCCCGGCTTGTTCATTCTCGAACTGTGTTTCTATTATTGGAGTGTCATTCCCGGCTTGTTCATTCTCGAACTGTGTTTCCATTCTAGGAGTGCCATTCCCGGCTTGTTCATTCTCGAACTGTGTTTCCATTCTTGGAGTTCCATTCCCGGCTTGTTCATTCTCGAACTGTGTTTCCATTCTTGGAGTGTCATTCCCGGCTTGTTCATTCTCGAACTGTGTTTCCATTCTTGGAGTGCCATTCCCGGCTAAACTGATACTGATGTGGGCCTCGTCCCCAGACTGAAACTGATGTGGGCCTTGCCCCCAGACCGAAAATGATGTGGGCCTTGCCCCCAGCTGATACTGATATGGGCCTCGCCCCTAGATTGATATTGCTGATATGGGCCTCGCCCATGTGATTCATTCCTGAAGACTGCTGACATTGTACTGTTGCTGCTTCTGGTTGGCTTGTATTCGACGCTTTTTTTTTCCTTTGAAACCTTTTATTACAAAACAGAACAAACACAAAAAGGATGCAAATATGTTACGTGTATGCATGCATGCATGATTGAGTTTCCTATCCCGTTGGGTTAGGTCTTTTGCCGGTACTCTTGGTGGTTGCTCGGTCTTCTGACAAGTCTGCCCTCTTCCCTAACCCCACGGGAATCTATGATGGCTTTTGTAAACATAGAGGGTGTTAACATGATGTATGTATGTATGTATGAGGTGCATGAGATGCATGTAACATATAGAACATACTAAATCAATTAAAATTTTCAAACAAATCGGCCCATTATCATTTCAGAAGCTTTTGGGCTAACTGTCATAGGAGTGAACCCGTCCCAGTTTAAATGGCCCAACGAGTTCACATCTCATGGCAAGGAGTCCAACTAAATCCAAATGGTAATGTTCCGAACACAAGCACAAAATGGCCCATCAATATTTAGAAGCCTTTGGCCCAATCGTCATAAGATACGTTATTGTCCCAGTTTAAATGGCCCAACAAGCCCATACCTCATGACAAAAGGTCCGAATGGATCCAAACGATAATGTTCCCAAACATAAGCATACAAAGATAATTTCTGTAGAGTTGCCCATCAACATTTCAGAAGCTTTTGGTCTAATTTTCATAGGATACGAACTCGTCCCAGTTTAAATGGCCCAACAAGTTCGCATTTCTGGCAAAAAGTCCAACTGCATCTAAATGAGGATGGTCCACAAGCACAAGGAAATAATTGTTACTTTAACCATACAACCCCGGTCTATGGGTGGGTTCGCAAGAGTGTAGACAAAGGCTCTCACCGGCGAAGGATGGCTCACAACTAGGTCTCCCCAATCAAGGGTTCGAGCGACCAAGTGAGCACACTCCTTTTTATACACTAAGGTACGTGCCAATGAGCTATGGTGTGTGACTGACTGTCAAATGGATTTCCCATTGTAGATTCCCCAGAGGGAGGGTGGAGCGAGGCTCTCTTAAGTACCCTAGCCTCTTAGGCTCTTATCGCTTGGTGACAGGAATAAACAACGAGTCCTCCAAATTAGTCCATCATAATAGGCTACGAGTAGATGGCTATATAGGTGCCTTCACAGCTTTTCCTTCTAGAAAGGTAATGAATGAAGGAAGACACCAAACCATTACCTAGCCTCAAAGTACCTTTGATTAAACCCTCATTTTATCCACTATAGACACGGTCAATTAGAACATAAATCCAAACATTACAAGACAATATTTCGGGGCCGATTCTCTATCCCCAGTGGAGTCGCCAGACTGTGGGAACACAGTAATTTGGGCGACGCATGCTGTCCTAGGCTCTCGGCCCGGTTGGGAGTACGGATTAGCCACGGAGGACTAAACCGGAGAATAATGGAGTCGCCACCCGGTGTGAATCGGGAAAATGTGATTTAAGGCCGCACTCACCCCTCTCAAGGGAAGACCTCAAACCGTTGGGTTCGGAATGGTCCATTACTTATGTCACTTGTAATGAAAGGATTTGTGTAATAATTTAATCAAGCTTAAGTAACACTTATTTCCAAGAGTATCATGCTTCTAAATCCATATGCGCAAAAATAAATCTTACACCTAAATTGGCATATATTTCACATCTAAGATTGCATGCTTTAAAGTACATCAAAGTAGCAACGAACATACAACTTCATTGGCATATTGTATTCATGGAAACACAAGCACACACTAACCACGCAATCACACATAAAGGCGTATCAAATAATGGCGAACATGTGATTTCATAGACATATCATAAACAAATAGCCATTACATGTCCATGCATAAATAAAAGAGTCAACTGAGTACATAATGCAAAAAGACACTTAATGATGCAATTAGGCATTAAAGTAAGCATGCTATGACATGGTGCAAAAGAAGATAACTAATATAGACACAAACACACATGTGAGCACCTTTCCAAGTGGTACGTGGAATTGTATCCCAAGTACAGACCGCATTACCGTCCATTCGAAATCGGCTACGGAATTTATGTCTGGGTTTCCATCCGATATACCACAAGAAATAAAACTCAAATGCTATCATAACATGGACATATGAATTGTAATATGTTAAGCCAAAAATATGGTAAATGATGCAACCAATGGAATAAACATGATTTTCATTACGATGAGTACAATAAAAATGATGACTATATGAAACTTCAAATACCCGATTGAACACATCTTATATTCAACCGAATATACATCAACCGGCGCAGCAAAGCATCGTGGTAAAGGATTTTAACCCCTCCAAATAGAGGACCTTTAATCCGACTTACTAAGCCCATGCGCTCGATTGCATCATGCATATAAAGAATAAAGACAATAACATCAAACTTAGTATGCCCGATTGAACATATCTTACATTCAACCACACAGAACACACATCAACCGACGCGGCAAAGCCTTGTGGTAAAGGGTTTAAAACCCCTCCAAATAGGGGACTTTAATCCGACTCTCCCATTGGGCAGACTAAAGCCATGCATCATCAAGTTGCATCATAAGCATACAATAAAGACAATAACATCAACTTAGTATGCCTGATTAAACATATCTTACATTCAACCGAACACACATCAACCGGCGCGGCAAAGCATCGTGGTAAAGGATTTTAACCCCTCCAAATAGGGGACCTTTAATCCGACTTACTAAGCCCATGCGCTCGATTGCATCATGCATATAAAGATAAAGACAATAACATCAAACTTAGTATGCCCGATTGAACATATCTACATTCAACCGAACACACATCAACCGGCGCGGCAAAGCATCGTGGTAAAGGATTTTAACCCCTCCAAATAGGGGACCTTTATCCGACTTACTAAGCCCATGCGCTCGATTGCATCATGCATATAAAGAATAAAGACAATAACATCAAACTTAGTATGCCCGATTGAACATATCTTACATTCAACCGAACACACATCAACCGGCGCAGTAAAGCCTTGTGGTAAAGGGTTTTAACCCCTCCAAATAGGGGACCTTTAATCCGACTTACTAAGCCCATGCGCTCGATTGCATCATGCATACAAGGAATAAAGACAATAACATCAAACTTAGTATGCCCGATTAAACATATCTTACATTCAACCGAACACACATCAACCGCGCGGCAAAGCATTATGGTAAAGGGTTTTAACCCCTCCAAACAGGGGACCTTTAATCCGACTTACTAAGCCCATGTGCTCGATTGCATCATGCATACAAATAACATGCAGAATTTAAATGATGAATAATAAATAAATCAAAGCAACATAAAACAAAAGAAAGTGCCGTTTACTCAAGTGGTATGTGGAGTTGTATCCCGAGTACAGATCATACTACCGTCCATTATGTCGGGTTTCCATCCGATATACCGTGAGAGTTGACACATCTTTCATTTTATTCCAAAGCCACAACATACAATATTTCACAATTCATGCACTTTCTATCTATTCAAGGGCCACAACATGCTTCACTCAAAAATAATCATGCAAACGAAACTCAATAAATAATAAAAATACAACTGAAAACAATAGTGAAAAATACCCTCAGGTCTAACCTTTTATGTCGACTTTCGAACTCGCGTTTCATGGCCGTCGGAAGGGCTATCGCTCCGCAACTCTTCCGGTTCACTGGTTTAGCGTCTTAGCTCACTGTTTTACTGCTGTTTTTCCTGTATTCTCTGCTTACTGTTTTAGGTCTGTTCGGGAACTGTTTTGGCAATTTTGGAGGGCTGTTCGGGGGCAGTTTTTGTCACCGTTTGGGGTGGTTTCTGGACTGTTTTTGGGTGCAGTTTTGGGACAGTTCTGGACAGTTTGAGGCTGTGTTTTGGTCGTACAGTGGGGCTAGGTTTCAGCGTGCAGTGGGCTTGGTTTTGCGGCAGTTCAAGGCTTGTTTGTCGCTTATGTGTGAAGGTCAGTGTGCGTCGATATTCTGGGGGCAGGCTTGGACCAAAGAGGTATGTACTACGTGATTAATGGGTACGTGAACTGGACTGTTTGCAGGTTTGATGGTTGGCTGGTTTGTTGATGATTTAGCATGAGGCAGAGGTGGTTTATGTGCGCAGGTTTATAAGATAAGGCTGTTAACATGGGTTTGTGGTTTGTTACGTGTTGAGGTTGAAGTCCTGGCAAGATGAAGGCAGGTCAGTTGTGCGTGAAGGCTGTTTGGGTTCATGCTGTGTGAAGGCTGTTTGAATCAAGGTGCATTAGCGATGTGTGAGATAATGAGTGCAGGTGCTGGGCGTGAAGTGTGAAGGCAGTCTCGGCCATGTGCGTGTATTTGGAGCTGATGAATGGCGTGGCTAGGGTGGGTACGTTGGCTGTGTTTGTTGTGAATGGTTTATGAGGGCTGATTACGCGTGGGGTTATGGAGAGAAGGGATGTGCTGAAGGGTTAGGGTTTGTGTTTCATTTTTTTTTTGTGTTTGTTGCCGTGTCTTAGAGAGTGTGAATGAGAGCTCTTAGGGTTGATTTAGTGTGTGTTTTATAGTTGTCAATTAGGGTTTGCATGGATAGGGATTTGTAATATCTAATTAGTGTCACAAAAGGAAAAATATATATTTGATTGGGGGACAAATTTTGGTGAATTAGGAAGGTTAAATATTTGATTGGTGTTAATTAGGTATTTAATTTGTTAGATTAGGAAGTCAATATTTTTAATTGGTTATGATTGATTTTAATTAGGCATAATATTTCTTTAATTTAGTATATAATATTTTAAGTTAGGAAGTTACAATATTTTAATTTGGCATAATTATATTTTATGTCTTACTTAATTTGGTAAATGGTTTAATTATTTATTAGTTTATTTTAATTTAGATTTAATTTAATTGGTTTATTTTAATTAGCTTTAAATTAGTTAACTTTAATTTAATTTAATTTAATTCAATTTAGTTTTAATTTGTGAGTTTAATTGAATTGGATTTTAATTTAATTTCGATTTAGTTATTTAATTGGTTTAATTTCAATTTAATTAGTTATTTAATTTAATTTAATTTGTGACATGTATTTTAAATGTTTTAATTATCTTTTGGATTGGGCCTGGGTGAGATGGGCTTGGATTTATGCATGAGGGCTAGATGTGGGGTTTTGGGCCAAGGTTAAGTGTTTGCGGGTTTTTTTTTAGGCTAAAGGTGCTTTAAAACGGAGGTCCAACGAGCGAGCTTGGAGCTAAACATGCGGATAAAATTTAACGAAATGCTGATTCCCTTCCGACAACCGTTTCCCGCAACTTCCTCAACTAAAAAGGTAGTGCCTCCAACTGAGACTCATCATCGGGTTTCACATGCAAAAATGCAATGCCTACACCCGTATAGCCAATAATAGGAAGTTATGCAACCGGAATAGAAAGACCATTGGGGGACCTTTAGGGACCAAGCCCACTCCTTCTGAGGTTGCCTTATCAAAAACAGGTGATTCTCCAATTTTGGTAAACCTTTGTCAGGGTGTTTGAAGAGCTGAAAAGGCAAGGACTCCTAAATCCCTTATAACCTAAACCACTTCCAAACTCTGTGCCACGCTACCTTGACCTAAGCCTATATTGTTACCTCAACCAGCAAAAAGACCACGAAACTGACAAATGCACCCGCCTTAGGCATGATATCCAGGACCTTGTTGACGCCCATAAAATACCTGACCCGGAAAAAGAACAACCCAACGCACACAGAAACCCTCCACTCACCCACATAATCAACTCCGGCCTACCCGACAGCCTTGTTCTCCAAACTCACAACAACCAAGCTTCCCGCATGGGTGTATGAGACAACAGTAGTAAAGATGAAACATAGTAGAGGGGGGATTTCTGGGAAAACTTCTCGAACAGTGACAAGGAGGAGGTTGCAAAATAGTAAAGTAAATAGGAAAAATAACTACTGCAGTTGGAGAATCTGATGTTCGACGAAAGCAAGAAGACGGAAGAAGACAAAGTTGCAAATTATGCAGATGTTTGTTTTCCTGATCTTAATCAATTGTGATCCCGCATTTATTAATCATAAGACATTGATTTTGCTTACCCATCCGAGTCGTTTCCTATTAGTCCTTAATAGTTAGGCATAAGTCCGATGATGAAATTGTTTGCTTTAGAGTGAAACCTTATAAACGATAAGTTCGTGATGTACCCTAATTCGATATTTTGATTAGTTGATCTATGTTAGACTCGTAAGCACTTAACTATAGGTTCTTAGCAGTGAAAACCTAAGTAGTCGGCAAGGTGACTAGTTGAAGAAATTGTAGGTTGATGAACGACCGTTCGCTTAGATGTCTATCCTGATTTGCTTGTGTTATGATGTGTGGTATGGTTGAAAATAAAACAAAAGTCTCTTGAAAAAAATTAAACCACCTATAACCGATAAGCTTGAAGCTACCCATGGGCGAGTATTAGGACCACCATGAGGAGAAATGCTACCTTAAAGGGTAGGTGTGTTGAAAAAAAAAGACAAAAGAAAAAGAAAACCATACCATGTTGAGCATGGAAAAGCAGTTGTAGAGCATAATTGAGACATCTAGGTTGGTTTAACCCATCGATCCCAATTTTTAAACGAAATCATTGAGTTGGCTTACCTAGGAATCAAGCTGTAAAAGTACCTTCGCACACACACACTGTGAGTCTGACTTAGATCATTTATTCAAAAACTCGGATTTGAGTTGCATTGAGTGCTTTGAAGGTTCTCTAGTTTCATTGCTGGACATTCTTTGAGGATAATAATATGTATCACTATTGGGACTATTTTGTAGCCAGTAATATAGTATGTTGATACGGAGTGACACATCATGTACTCCACATTGACCTAGTGCAAGCAGCGGAGAGCAAAAACCTAAAGCAGGTCTGGGGGCGACCAGTCTACCACCTCATGAATAAGAGACATAACGGGATCTTGAGCCATGGGACCAAAGAAAACTGAGCAATCAACAGAGTAGAATTGACAGGAGGAAACTATAAGCAGGCCAAGGCGCCGACCAAAGACTCTTATATGCAAAAGGCACCAAAGAGCGCAATGAGGCCTAACCAAGGATAACATCGAGCTAAAAGGACAAAGAAACCTCATCGGAATAGGAAATACATCCATGCATACACCTCACATACACTTAATTTTTTATTTTGTGTTCGCAAGTCAGAAACGGTTCAAAAATAAACCATCTCTCATCAAGCAACGGTTCAAAAATGAACCATCTCTCATAAAGTAACGGTTCAAAAATGAACCATCTCTCATCAAGTAACGATTCAAAAATGAACCGTCTCAACTCAAGTAACGGTTCAAAAATGAACCATCTCTCATCAAGTAACGGTTAAAAAATGAACCATCTCTCATCAAGTAACGGTTCAAAAATGAACCATCTCAACTCAAGTAACGGTTCAAAAATGAACCATTTCTCATCAAGTAACGGTTCGGGAATGAACCACCTCAACTCAGTAACGGTTCGAGAATGAACCATCTTTCATCAAGTAACGGTTCGGGAATGAACCAGGGGTCAAGCACCTCGTCATCAAATCAACTCATTTCGAAGCATCTCGCAAAACAGTAGGTAAGTCCGGCAACAGCTGACGAACCAGGTAAGTAAAAATATATGCATAACTTTGATAGGGTTGTCACTGTCACACACTGCACAAGTCCCATCAAAGTGGGGGCGACTGTAGACACTGCATTTTTGCATAAAGCCCAACGATGAGCCTCGTTTGGAGGCACTACCCGATAAGTTGCGGAAGTCGCGAGAAACAGACGTCGGAAGGGAAAATTCAAAAATTAATACCTTATCAAATTTAACTCATTTTGTTTAGCCTCGGGTTCGCTTAGTTGATCTCTGTTTTAAATATTAGCCTCAGCCTAAAACCCCCGTAACCCATAAAAACCCACATACTCATACACACCCATCCAAAACCCATACAACCCTTTTAGGCCCACACGCCCAAGCCCAATCCAAGACATTTTAATCACATGCAAAACATGTCAAAATCCCTCCAAATCCCCTTCCAAATTTAAAAATATTTTGAATCCAATCCCCACCAAAATAACACAAATTCTTTCCCCAAATAACTTAATAAAATACATCCTTTTTGATATGATTTATTTCCTTACTTGGCAAACCCTAGCACACCATTATAAAAACATAACAATTCTAAACCCTAAGCCCCTCTCTTTGGACACACATATACGGCTTCATCAAAGACACACTCTCTCTCTATTCTCTACACTCTCACAAACCCAACCCTAATTTGGTCTTCTTCTTCTCCCATCTCTCTCACTCCGCATCATCACACAAAACCCTAAATAACCGAAAACCCCTCAAACACACAAAGCAACTGATTAACTCTTTCACGTCTCTTCTCCCTCACATTCATTCGGCAAACCTACAAAAATTAAACCATAATACAAACTCACGAAGGCACAAACACCATCAACAAAAAAGAGCCAAGGAACCCTAGACTGCTCTCTCTCTCTCGGAAGCAATACCAAAGCATCCCCCCTCTCTCCATTCTCTCTCTCTCAAAGAATCTTTTCACTGAACAAGAACAATAATAAACCCAAACCCTATAGTCACATATGGAAACCTACTCAACATCACACAACAGCAATCATCATCACCACACGTCCAACTCACACACACACAGCCAAATCAATACTCCTCTAACCGACACATCCAACACACACCCACTCGACCACTCATCCACAAAAGACACAAACTGACCCAACATAGACAAACCCTAAAGCCGTAACACACACACACAAAACCTTCACTTTTCTCTCTCTCCTCAACCCACAAACTTAAATACCCCCCACTAACCGACAACATAAAATACAAATATGCAAAACCTATACACCTCTTCATATGAAAAATACAAGAGCAATAAATCACCTATGACAGGACAAAAACAAATCAACAAATACCATCCACTGACCGAAACAAATAAAAACACAAACCCTTCAAACAGCAGTCCCCCTAACCGAAACCAAGCCACAAAAAATAGCCCAAAAACAGTCTCTAACACAGCCCAAAACAGTCTCGAAAAACAGCCCAAAAAACCGAGACAAAAATAATCCTAAAAATCACCCAAAAAAACAGTCCAAGATAATGAAGGAAATCACAGAAAACAGCAGCCAAAAACTGAGAAAACAGCAGCCCAAAATAGCGAAACAGTGAACAAGAGTGTTGAACCAGCGAACCAAAAAAATAGTGAAATATTAACCCTTCCGGCGACGTCTCAACGCACTTCCGAGAAGCGATTTAAAAGGTAAGACCTGAGGGTCCTCTCTTTAATATTCGTTTTGTTATCTCGGACACGGCATGCTTGGTTTGACGTGGAATACGTCCAACCGGGCATGTGAGATCCCACACTAACGGCCAAGTCTCTTGGTCACATTTGATTTCTTTAATATTTTTGTTATTTATTTTTTTTATGTTCATTTACTGTATGTGTTTATTATTCCGCTATTTACTTTCCGTTCGTTATTCCGTTAGTTATTTATTCATCATTATTTGTTAGTGCGCATGGCTACTTACGTTGGATTAAAGGTCACCCCATTTGCGGGAAATGCCTGAAGGCAGCCTTTACTATGATATTTTACTGCGCCAGACGTGATATGCTTAGTTGAACGTGAAATACGTCAAGCCGGGCATGCGAGGTCATATATTGATGTCGGCCAAGTCTCTTGGTCGCATCTCCTTTCTCTTATTCTGTTATTTACTTTTCTTTCGTTGTTCTGTTATTTATTTATTTATTGTCATCCGTTAGTGCGCATGGCTACTTATATTGGATTAAAGGTCACCCTATTTGCGGGAAATGCCTGAAGGCAGCCTTTAACATGATATTTTGCTGCGTCGGACGATGTATGCTTGGTTAGACGTGAAATACGTCCAATCAAGCATACGAGGTCCTATATAGATGTCGGCCAAGTCTCTTGGTCGCAACTCTTTTCTTTTATTCTGTTATTCACTTTTCTTTGTTGTTCCTTTATTTATTTATTTATCGTTATTTGTTAGTGCGCATGGCTACTTACATTGGATTAAAAGGTCACACCATTTGTGGGAAATGCCTGAAAGCAGCCTTTACCATGATATTTTGTTGCGCCGGATGCGACATGCTTGGTTGGACATGAATTACGTCCAGCCGGGCATGCGAGGTTCTATATTGATGTCAGCCAAGTCCCTTGGTCGCATCTCCGTTCTCTTATTCCGTTATTTTATTTCGCATTTATATTCAGTATTATTTATCTTTTTATTTGTTTATTTATTCACTTTTATTGTCATTTTAATGTTATGCCTTTATTTGTGTTTATGTTTTGTTTACTTTCATGTCTGTTTACATTCTGTTAATGATTATGTGTGTTATCCCTTGCGGTATATTGGATGGAAACCCAGATGTAAATTTCGTAGCCAAATCCGAATGGACGGTAGTGCGGTCTGTACTTGGGATACAACTCCACGTACCACTCGGGAAATACTTCCATAAGCCTGATTAACCTCCCTTCAATTGCCATTTATTCATTGACGCTTTTCCGCCTTTGATTATCTATTATTTTCATTTCCGCATCTCGTACTCCTTAATGTAATATGCATCTATTATTTCTATTAATGTTTATGGGTATGCCAATTCATGTGTTTATTTGAATCATCTTGAATGTATTGTATAAGACTTGGTTATATCATTGTGTAAACCCGTTTATTACAACTGGCATAAGTAAGAGACCATTCTGAACCCAACGATTTGAGGTTTTCCCTTGCGAGGGGTGAGTGTCGCCTTAAATCATTTCCCAGTTCACACTGGGTGGCAACTCCTTTATTCTCTAGTTTATTCCCCTGCGGGATACTCCATACTCCCAACGGGCCGCGAGCCCAGACAGCGTCGCCCATCTCTGTGCCTGTGTCCACAGCAGCGGAAGCGCTGTTCGGACGAAATCATAATTTTAAAACTTTTTAAATTACGGAATCAATTATTCAATATCTAATATGAATAAT
Organism: Zanthoxylum bungeanum; assembly: GCA_019454045.1. Lineage (NCBI taxonomy): Eukaryota > Viridiplantae > Streptophyta > Magnoliopsida > Sapindales > Rutaceae > Zanthoxylum > Zanthoxylum bungeanum. Next base: position 71,985 of record SKCR01014350.1, read on the forward strand.
TCATTTATATTTCACCTAAACATATTTATTAGATATCAAATAACGACATAAATCACTAAGAAACATCGCGAAACTTTTACAAAAATATTTTTCCGTAAAATGGCATAAAACACGTTTTTGACCGAATCGACTACCCAATACATATGAGTGTTGGTTTATATAATATGTCCCAAGGAAAGATTAAGCATATATGAAATACAACAAAGAATATATATAAACATGAAGTATGGCGGAATCATACTTACAATATCTTGTGATGAAGAAAATCAAGCCAAGATGGAAGCTCCAAGGTGGATGATTTTCGGCCAAGGTGAGAAGATGTGGAAAGCTCCAAGCTTTGAGTATTCCAAGCTCTATGATGGTTTCCCTATCACCTCTTTTGATCCCTTGAAAGGTGCTAGCCTTGCATGTGAGGAGATGTTCCAAACAATCACACTTTCTTCAAGCTTTTGGCAACCAAAATGAAGAGATGAAGACCAAAACTGCATGCAGTTTTCGGCCAAGTGAGAGAGAGAAGAGAGATTTTTCTTTTTGTTCTTATTGATTTTTGATACCAAAAATCAATTTATATTTATGCCATAATATTTATTAAATAATAATAAATCTATGACACAAGCCATGCAAAGGCTTAGAGTGTCAAACACTCAAATTCCATGCATAACATTAGAGTGTATTATACACTATCACCATGCAATGCATTATCAATAAAATAATACATATAATGAAATGTGTCAAGTGGGCCCCACACGTTTCCAAATGAAAGTGGGCCCACGTCCACTCACGCGTTCGGGTTCGATATTTCCGAAATACCGAACTTGCGTCGCGACGTTAATTAAATCGAATTTAAATAAATAATCGCGCCTAGCGAAATTATTATTTACGTCGCTAACGAATTAATTCTAATTAACTCGTATGCCCGAATTAAAATCTAATTTTAATTTCGCGTCGAAATCGAATTTCAATTATTATATCGAATATAATAATTTTACTGATTAATTCCAAATTAATCGTTCTCTCTCTCTAAATAAGGCACTTTATCCGAGATAAAGTTTCTCCGCAATTAATCCAAGATTAATTAAGTTCGAATCAATATCATAGGTGAATCTTCAGGAAGCGACCCAAGAGATCTCCGGATATGTTGGCAGTAAATACGGTCGTCGGATAATCCGAACACGCACGTACCTCGTACTACGTTCTTACCGATTCACAAGACAAGGTTGGCTTCTAGCAAAGCGCCATGCCTACCCAATTCTCCAGAAATATTCTTATAGGAATATAAGATCTATATCAAGCGTAGTATACCGTAGTATTGCGTACATCGATCCAGTATCGGATGATCACATGCTAGGCCTAGGGCTGGAGATGTGTCTGCCCCGTACGAAACATATATCGGACATCAAGCAACTAGTCTCTTTAAATCGGACAATCCTGACCTAGTCATATTGTCCCGACGTTGCAACCTTTTATAGAGTACTAGTTCTGTGTCCTGCGTGATCATCACCTCCATATGTCTGAAGCGAAACTTCCATCTTGACATCACATCCAGTACACTACGATTCTCGATAAACCCAGAAGAGGTGTACATAGAACCGGTTAAGGTCCCCAACCACCAAAACCAAAGTTTACCGATTGTCGCAAGTACTAGCGATGTAAGTCTCAGGTTAAGACCATATACACCTACCCTGATGCGGCCTCCCATAGACACCTAGACATACTACCAATGGGATTCCGCGGGGTCTATCCAGAGCGAAGCTGTTTTCCGTACCATCAGTAAAACACAACCTCTTATCGCACTTGCATAAGTATCCAATACTTATATATATGAAACTATGCCGTTGTGCCCTCACAACGTGCACAAGCGCAATACTAGCCTATTCCGCATTATCGATGTCCAGTCTCGATAATACTACGGCTAGGGATATTTAATGATTAAACCTTTATGGATTGATACTGTCTCATATCATCTCAATCCAGTACTAATCATATGGACTTTCGCCATTTATATATCAAAGTAAATAATATTTACAAAATGGCAAAAGGCAATTTCATTATTACATAGTTAATTTTGTACAATAATACAATATCATTTACAAACAGTGACGCTATGGGACACAATGTCTAACAATGAGGGCTGCCCAAGTCAGCCCCAATAGTATTAGAGCAGTTCATGGGCTGCCTGAACAGTGACAAATTCACTGTTTGGGTAGCCGTCACCCCATTGGCTCAAAAGTCACCCGGTAACGCTGTTTTTCACCGTTTTCACTTATTTCAACTCTGAAACAATTTTCGGCAATTGTTCAAGCACCCAAAACACATCCAATACATTCATATGACATAATGTTCATCACCAAATGAACATTATTTCTAGATCTGATCCAAAAGCTAAATATATGAATTTTTCATGTTTTAATCCAACTTTTCAACATTAATCTAATTAATCACAACACCAATTCAAGTCACCACACATGAACCACCCAAGAATATTTCTAGGCTTTACAAGAGTGGTCATAACACTCTAGAATGGCAACATATCATTAAATGATCAAATTGGATAAATATTACAATAATATTACCCAAATCAACTTCAGACATGCATAAATCCTTCAAATTCATCCACCAAAACCAAAAGCCCCAAATTCTAAAGAAAAAGGAAACCCTAGAATCTTAATAGATCATCAAGAAACAAGAAACATGCTTTCAAGCTTAGGGATATTGAGTATTTCCTCTAATTCTCCAATTTCCTAAAGCCTTTTTTTCTTGATTTGCTTTATTTTCTTTGTTGAATCATCAAATCAAATTTGAGAGTATTTTTGGGAACAAGTTTCAACCATGGCTTCCTTCTTTTGAAGGAAACAAAATTTTTTAAATAAAAAAGAAGCATGACTGACTATCTAAGGGCAAAATGGTCAATTTTATATTTTTAATTTCATTAAATTAAAATAAGATAAGATAAGCTTTAACTTGGATAAATCAAATTTGCACACTTAAGCTTAATTAAATCATGCCATGTGTATCAATAATAATTAAACATATTTCATAACATTTATGAAATATGGATATTATTTAACTATTCGAATATTTAACAATTAAATATCTAAATAATTAATTAATATAATTATTATTATAAATGTAATTTATTTACATGAAATAACAAATACATATATTAATGACATGTGTCAAAGTCTCATTTGACAATTAATTAATGTGTATCTAATCAAATTATGTATCAGATACAAATACACAATAATAACGATTGACCAAAAATGCCTTTAAGCATGTGTTTTCGTTTAACCATTTAAACGATTCGAATTAACTCATTTAATCCGATGAAGTATTCTGAATAATCTGTATTATTCATAACGCGTTGCCCAAATGCTCAACGAGTACACCTCATATTATGGGACTCTCTAAGTTTAGGTTTATCCGTCACGAAATCTAATTTCGTGTCCATAATCCACCCACTCATGAATTATGACGACCACAGATAATCTCGCTAAACTATGCAAGTCGAGGTCATTACATACGTATAATCCCTCCATCACAGGCTATCCATATTATACATGAGATATGGATAAGAACGTCAAATCCTTTCGGTATAATATAGTCGACTTTCAATTTACGATCTCTAAATAACACTCGGAACTGATTTCTGAAGTTATACCACGACCATGGATTTACTAGATCGTAAACACGTGAGGATACATATGCCCTGTACACAGGACTGGCAGATTCTATCTTGATACACACAGGATATCATGAGCAATAGTTCACACCCTACGAACAGGCGGAGGTATGATCTAAATAGATCAGTGACGTGACTGCCATCAAAGTATGGAGGATAACTCATATATTCATAGTGGTATCTCAAGTCGAAGGACCATTATGCTCGCTCAACTCAAGAAGATTCCTATTGACGTTAATGTACCATCTATTAGGAAATCTTCAGTGAGTCGTTCAGTGTTTATCAAATAAACACCTACATGTCTATATAAGTCTCCCGAGACTCATGGTTTATTGGGATAAACCATCAGACCAAGTCACGATACATGACATGTATTGGTCTCAGCGGATTTTACTAACTGACTCGTGTTAGTAAATCTTGACCATGAACTTTATTTAAGGGTATACATCTTATAGTGCACTTCCCAATGTCAATTACAACCTACATTGTAACTGGGCACTACATTGTAAATCATATGATCTTTGTCTAATATATACATATCACTAAGCCAAATTTAGTTTCAATATAATCATAATTAGATCAATATGTATAAAAGACAAGAGGTGCTACCATTAAATAAGTAATATTATGGAAAACTAAATTGTTCGTATTTATGAATCAAACATAAATACGATCCGGATTGGCACTCTGAGCACCAAACCTAAGAACAATAGCATGTAAGATTATTTTTCGCTTCTGGCTACTACAATGGATGTATTGGTTGATATAAGAGATTATGTTCGTTATAAGAATGCGTATGTAAGTTTATAGTAGACATGAATCTTATTGGAATAACGATGGTTATGTGTGCTATGTGGTCAGCCATATAAAGTTGTATATGCGATGGGATATGTATGAATGTAAACTTTGACAGTGATGTCATTTACATATATGATATAGAATGACATGGTGTGAAATAAATGAGTTCCATTTTGTATTATGGAGGAAATAGATAGTATGAAATTTGTGTTCAGTTTCCGTTTTGGTATTGTATTTGATTTCGTGTAAAGAACATGTGTTATGTTCTTTGTTTATGATGATGCATGTGATTGGCAGTATAGAATTCATGTTTGACTTTCTTTTTGTTTCTATGAATGAGTTTGAATAGAGATGATAAGTTTGATGTGTTATTGGTATAAAATAAAGGATTCGATATGTTTCGTTCTGAAATAGCATGGTTTGTATTGGAATGTGAAATATATAACTTTCGAAAAGGTGTAAAGTGAGATGATTCCCGAATACAGATAAGATTGTAACGTATGTATGTTCGATTCCGAGTAGTTGGACAAAAAGATGGAGAAATTTCGAGGACAAAATTTTTATAAGGAGTGGAAGATGTAATATCCCGAGTTTTTCGGAACAGTGTATGACATTTTCCGAATTAAAGTTAACGATTTGGAACGGGATGGTATTTGAAAAATATAGTTTATGTGTTGAAAAGTAGACCTTAATATTTTAAAGTGAAGATTCATCGCGTTGGAAAACGCGTGGCTTCGAGAACCAGTTACACGATTTCTGATTTTATCGTTATACGCATAAAAGTTTATTGTTTTGGCTATAAAACCTTCAAACGAACACCGATTGAGCTGATTTTTGAACCATCAAACTCATTTTTACGAGATGAACAACTTTCATGTTGAACACTTTTCATCCAAGAAATGCTTAACTCACTCTCATTCCTTATCACACTTAACAATCTTGGACTAGCGCATATGTAGATATGTGAATATGAAAGTTTGATATGAGTTAAGTATAAAGGATAATAACAAGTTAATAAAATTTAAACTTGTAACAATTTAGTAATTCTGATTAACTGTTGATATGTTTTGACTTATTTGTGGGTAGTACTAGCATGGTTACTTACTGAGTTCTTAAAATTCACACCAAACCAGATTGCTAGTTTTACAGGTTGGCTTCCAGGTGGGTCAACCATTTCAACTTTGGAAGACATGCTCGAGGTGCGGATCACCCGAGTGGCAGTCACCCTCACAAGAGTCCTGGGATAAACTTTAGAAAATGTAGGACTTGAGATTAATATTTTATTTATCGTGTTGAGCACGTTGTTTGTAAATATTGTGTAAATGTTTTGATTTCTTATGATGTTGTGGGCAGAGCCCTTGAGTGTTGATAGATGATGTGGGCATGAAGCCCTTAGGTTGTGGTTTGATGAGTTTTGTGTGGACCTGAGGTCCTTTTATTGGTTTGATATTTTCTTATATTCTGTTTGATGCTGGACTGCGATCCAGGTCGTCCAGTTTTAGGATACATCATGCCGAATTTTTGGTAAATTCAGAGGCTTATGGATATGGGTCAATCATGTCTCCTACCGGTAGCATCCTGCCTCTGGCATGGTGTTACAAATAGATTGAAACTAAATCTGATTTAGTGATATATATATATATATATATATATATATATATATATATATATATATATATATATATTAGACATAGACCCGAGGATTTACAACGTAGTGCGTAGTTACAACGTAAGTTGTAATTGACATTAAGAAGCATCACTATAAGTTCTATATTCTGAAATAAAGTTCTTGGTCAAGATTTACTGACACGGGTCGGTTAGTAAAATCTGTTGAAACTAGTAAATGTCATATATCGAGACTTATTCTGATGATTTATCCCAGTGAACCATGAGTCTTTGGAGACTCGTATAGACATGTAGATGTTTATTCGATAAACACTAAACGACTCACCGAAGATTTCCTTATTGATGGTACACCAACGTCAATAGGAATCTTTTCGAGTCGAGTAGTATAGTGGTCCTTAGACTTGAGATACCACAGTGGATATATGAGTTATCCTCCACACTTTGATGGCAGTCACGTCACCGATCTTTTTAGGTCAGACCTCCGTCTGTTTGTTGGGTGTGGACTGATGCTTATGATATCTGATGTATATTAAGATAATTAGTCAGTCTTGTGTACAAGGCATTTTTATCTTGCACGTGTTTGTGATCTGTTAAATCCATGACCGTGGTACACTCCGAAAGCGAGTTCCGAGTGTTATTTATAGATTATAAATTTATAAGTCGACTATATTATATCATAGAGATTTGGCATTCCTATCTATATCCCGACATAATATGGATAACTTGTGACAGAAGGATTATACGTATGTGATGATCTCGACTTCCACAGTTCAGTGAGATAATTCGTAGTCATTATAATTTACGAGTGGTTGAATTATGGACATGTAATTAGATTTCATGACGGATGTACCTGAACTTAGAGAGTCCCAAAATATGAAGTGTACTCGTTGAGCACTTGGGCAACAAATTATGAATAATACTGATTATTCATAATATCTTATCAGATTAAATTAGTTAATTCAAATCGCTTAATCGGTAAATGAATTTACACATGCGACATAAAATTTGGTCATTTTAATGTGTATTTGTATTAGATATATAATTAGATTAGATACACATTCATTAACATATTATATGTTGACACATGTAAAGTAAATAATAATTGTCTTTATTAAATGTAATGTTTGACTTTTTATTATTTAACGTACATGTGTAAATATTTGGTTTTTATTTAATATATATATTAATTGTAATATATGTTAAACTTTTAGCCATGTGGATGGTTTATTCACCAAGCAATTTTAATTGATTATCACCACTATCAAATATAAAAAGAAAAATATTTTCTCATTCTCCTTGGATTAGGGGTGCACGAAATTTACTCCATTTTTTAGAACTTCCAAAGTTCTTTTTTAGAGAAAAGAAAGAAAGTGATTAAATTAAGAAAAAGCTTAAGGATTTTTGAAGATTTTTGAGGTAATCTTTATTTCATTTAGTTAGAAAATATGTTTTCTTGTTCTTGATTTTTCTAGAATTGTTCTAGGGTTTCTTTTAGTCTCTAAATTTGGTAAGTCATGAGAAAATTGGATTTAAAGCATGAAAAATGATAATTTTTGCTCACTGTTTTAGACTTGGAAAATATGGATTTTTTTTTATGAAAAATATGTCATTTGGATGTGTATTGGTTGTTAGCATAATTTCCAGAATTTGTTCCAGAGTGAAAATATACGAAAACAACGAAAAATGGCGTTACCGGGTGAAATTCGGGCAAACCGAGTAAAGGTTATCCAAACAGTGAATTCGTCACTGTTTGGGCAGCCCATGGACTGAACGAATACAATCGGGGCTGACTTGGGCAGTTCCGTGTGGTTTTGATTAGTCCGTTCAGTCAAAAATATGTTTTATGCCTTTTTGCGGAAAATCATTTTCGTAAAAATTTTACAGTATTTTCATAATTAATTATATCGTTATATGATATTGAATAATATGTTGATGTGAAATATGAATAAATTATAGATATATGATATCAAATAATTTATTCGGTAACTTTAAAAGTTTTAAAATTACGATTTTGCCCGAACCGCGCTTCCGCTGCGTATGACCCCAACAATTCAACCATCGCATTATTTTCAAGAAAATTATTTAACAAATAAATATTTTTTTTTATGAGTGTGTTGATGGTGTTTTCAGGCACTATGATATTTAAGGCAGCACGACGAGGACAGAAGGGTAATTCCCTGACTGGTTGAGATCATCAAAGCCGACCCGGCCACTATACAGTAAGAGACCGAACACTTGATGATAGGTGACCGACCACTTGAGATCGGATAACCGGGCACTATCAGGTCGACAGAATCATTCTCGGCATAAAAGATTGCCATGACCGACCTCATGAAAAACCGACCAGATGGCGAGACAGGCTCAAAATGACGACACCCTATTCTTGCGGATAAGATAAAACGAATCATCCTACTCTCACAAGGAAATGAAGTCAGAATCCGAAAAGGAATAAGAAAAGAAGAAGACAATATCAGACTAGGAATCCTTGCAAGAAGAGAAGAGAAGACAATACAGACTAGGAATCCTTGCAAGAAGAGAAGACTGAGTTCAACTAGGATCTTATGAAAATAGGAGTCTGATTTCTTTACTATTATAAATAGGAGGGCAGAGAGTATTGTAAAAGGCATCAAAAAATTAGTGATCAGAATCATCAAGCTCTGATTTGTAAAAACAAAGAAGAGACCCGAGAAACGTGTGTTGGTGTAATAAAAGAACACATCCTTTTTTGTCCGTGGACGTAGGTCGGATCCAAATCCACCGAACCACGTTAAATCTCCTTGTTGATTGGTGTGTTATCTGTCTTCTGCTAAGTTTGTTTTTGGTCCCCCATAACCAAACAAATTCACTATTGAAGGAGGATTACCTAGGAGGTGATATTACCGTATTGCCCCGAGACCAAAATCCGCCATCAACAGTTGGCGCCGTCTGTGGGGAATCAGCAAAAAGCAACTCGCGTAGTGAGACAATGGCGGAAGGCGGAAACCACCAATCGTCAGGGAACTCGGCTGCGGATTGGATGGAGAAGATCGAGGAGAACCTGAGGAAGGAAAGGGAGGAGAACCAATTCTGCTAAAAAACCATAGTAGACCGGTTGGAAAAGATAGAAGGAACGCACGACGGAAAGTACGAGGCCAGGACTAGCCAACGAAGGAATGAAATAGCAGAAGGAAAGAGAATTGTCGATACAAGTGAGGATGACAGACCCCGGAGGAGGATCCCTACAAGGGTAAGATCCGTGGTGGTGCAGAGAGATTCCCAGACCGAAGACACATGGGAGGAAGAGGATGACAAATCGTCACCAGACTCATCCTATGATAGCCCTCACAACACCCGGAAAAGAGGGAAAGAGTATAACGAAAAAGTACGAGAAGATACCGACCCTGAGAAGCGCCACTCCCAAGATAGCAGAAAGAAAAGAAACCACAGGAGGCGGCATGGAACCAAAGACAGCAGCATGAAATCTTGGCTGCGGGAGGAGCTAGTCAAATGGGGAGTATACCCCAATACAAACAGAGGGGATGTCCAGGACGGCAAAGATGAGTCCCCCCTCACAGAAGAAATAAAATCAGAAAAATTCCCAAAAAGATTCAGCATGCCGACCATGACACCATACAAGGCCATACCGATCCCAAAACCCACATTGAAGGTTTCGTCCTACTAATGGAGGTACAAGGGGTAACAGGGGACGCCATCTGCAAAGTGTTCCCCTTAACTCTAGCCGGACCGGCCATTCTATGGTATAGAAGCCTAGCCCCAAGGAGCATCAGCAGCTTCGCACAACTCAGAAAGTCATTCATACGACACTTCAAGGGGGCTTGTGTCCCCAGAAAGACAATTGGAGAACTAAGGCTTATAAAACAAGGAGACGATGAACCATTCAAAATATTCATTGAAAGATACCACAATATGGTACTCGAAGTTGGAGGGTACGAATCCCCCGAGGCCTCTAGAAAGCTTGAAAGGAGCCTTGAAAGTCGGGAGGCTATGGACCCACCTAAGGATCCAGGACACCCCGGACTACGCCACCACACCCCGCTGGAGGTGGCCCGAAAATTCGTTTTGTTAGAGAACGAGGAGAAAGTATCCCGAAAAGGGAACACCATCAGAGAAAGAACCACAAGGGAGGCGCGCCCCCGCCGTATAGAAAGAGAATCCGATCCAGAAGCCCACCCCCGAAGCACAAGGAGTTCAAACCACTGCACCGAGACAACCAAGAGAGAAGGGCGCCGACCCAAGTAAACCATGTGGTCGGGGAAGATGCATACATTCCCCTAAAGAAACCACTGGGACAAATTATCATGGAGATCCAGGGGAAAAACATCTTAGTAGAACTCGACCAAAGGAGATTCCCCCCGGACAAAAGGAACCAAAATGCTTATTGCGTACACCACAACTCCAAGGGACATGCAACAGACGGATGTAAAGATCTGCGAGAACAAATGGAAGATCTAGCACGGAACGGGTATCTGAACAAGTACATCGACCACGAGGTCATGACGGCCAGACAAAGAGCACGTAGCCGCCAAATCAATATCATCGCAGGAGGAAGGACACTGGCCGGGAACTCTAACCGGTCAAGGAAAGATTACAGCAGAACTCGAGGACCAGATGTCTTAGAAACAGAGCAGGTCACAGGGCTACAGGGAAGTCGGTCGGTACCGATAATGTTTACTGATGAGGATACCCGAGGAGTAAGTTTCCCTCATGACGATGCGTTGATAATCAAGGCAGTAATCAGCGGGTCGGAGGTAGATAGAATCCTAGTGGACCCTGGGAGCGCGGTTGACATAATTTCCAGAGAAGCACTGGACGACCTAGGGGTGGAGTATGCAACCCTGACCAACGATAGCACTCCCTTATACGGTTTCAGAGGATCAGCCGTCATCCCACTAGGAAGGATACAGTTGGCAATAACTGTCGGGACACATCCCCGGACCCGGACAATCATGACGGACTTCACTGTAGTAGACTGCATGAGCAGTTACCAGGCTATCATCGAGCGACCATTCATGATGAAAACAAAAGCCGCAATGTCCTGCTACCACCTGAAACTGAAATTCCCCACCCGCGAGGGGATCGGAATTGTGCGCGGAAGCCAAAAAACAGCTCGCAGCTGCTTCGCAACTCTCTCACGAGAAACTCTCTGCATCACAGGAGATATCCGAAAACGACAAAGAAACCAGGGAGAAGAAGAAGAAGACAGAAGCCCGGGGCCCCGGCCAAACAAAAATGCCCGACTCGCTGCAGCTGAGGAAACGGAAGAAATAGAACTTTATGGGCCGGCAAAAAGTATAAAGATAGGGGAAGGCCTGAACAAGTCTATACGTCAAGATCTTCTAGAATGCCAAAGGGGTACCCGGACGTCTTTGCCTGGGGATACAATGACATGCCTGGGATCGACCAGAGATTCATCAATCACCGCCTAGCGGTAGACCCATCTCGCAAGCCGGTCAGACAAAAAAGAAGGAACTTCAATCAAGAGATGAGTAAAGCAATAGCAGCCGAAGTCGAGAAGTTACTAAAGGCAGGTCTCATCAGGGAAGCAAGGTACCCGGATTGGGTATCAAACGTGGTGTTGGTTAGCAAAAACAATGGCAAGTGGCGAATGTGTGTCGATTTCACCGATTTGAACAAGGCATGCCCAAAGGACAGTTTTCCCTTGCCGAACATAGACCAATTAGTAGACACCACAGCTTGTCAAGGATTACTGAGCTTCATGGATGCTTTCTCCGGATACAACCAGGTCAAAATGTGCCTTGCAGACGAAGAAAAGACAACCTTCATCACAGATCAGGGGCTTTACTGCTATAAAGTAATGCCCTTCGGGCTAAAAAACGCTGGGGCAACCTTTCAAAGGTTGGTAAACAAGGTTTTCAAACCACTCATCGGCATTACAATGCTAGTCTATGTCGATGACATGATAACAATGTCGAAAGAACCAAGCAACCACATGGACGACCTAAAAGGACCTTCGAGCTTTTAAGAAGACACAACCTGAAACTCAATCCAGAAAAATGTACCTTCGGGGTAGCCTCAGGAAATTTTTAGGCTACATGGTGAGTGCCCGAGGTATCGAAGCAAACCCACAGAAGATCCAGGCAATACTGGCCCTAAAATCTCCCAAGACAGTAAAAGAAGTACAAAGTCTGACTGGTAGAGTGGCTGCGCTCAATCGGTTCATATCACGAGCAACTGACAAATGCCACCCTTTCTTCAAAGTGATCCAAAAAGCAAGAAGGATATCGACTGGACATCAGAGTGCGAAGAAGCCTTCCAACAGTTAAAGCAGTATCTGGTGCAGCCCCCACTCCTGGCAAAACCACTCCCGGGAGAAAACATTATACCTATACTTGGCTGTTTCAGACCGAGCAGTAAGTTCAGTATTAATACAAGAAACCGACAAGATCTAGAAACCTGTTTACTATATCAGCAAAGCCCTCTTAGACGCTGAAACCCGATATCCGGATATCGGTACACGAGCTGGTCGCCCTTTCATTAATTACGGCAGCTCGGAAATTGCGGCCTTGCTTCCAGGCTCATCCTATCAAGGTATACACCGATCACCCCTAAAACAAATTCTGCAGCGACCGGAAGTTTCCGGCAGGCTAGTAAAAGTGGTCGGTAGAACTAAGTGAACACGACATCACCTACCTCCCAAGAGAGCAGCAGTAAAGGGACAAGCCTTGGCGGATTTTGTCGCCGAATGTACCGACCCCAGACCCTGGCTATAGAGGAGGACGAATGGGAAATGTCTGTAGACGGTTCGGCCAGCACACAAGGCAATGGCTCGGGAATCATCCTAAAAAGCGACAATGGAGAAGAAATCCTACTCGCCCTGAAATTCGCTTTCATAGCGACCAACAATGAGGCAGAATATGAAGCAATACTGGGCGGTTTGAGACTATGCACGGTGCTAGGGATCCGAAATGTGGTAGTAAGGAGTGACTCACAGTTAGCCGTTCAGCAACTGAATGGAGCATTTCAAGCGAAAGAGCCTAGTATGATGGCCTATCTGACCGAAGTACGAAAGTTAACAGGGAAGATGGGGGATGTACGCTTCGAACAAATCCCCCGAGAAGAAAATTTTGAGGCAGACTCCCTGGCACGGCTCGCCTCTTCAACGAAAGCCGGACACCCCAGGATAATCCATTTGATTTACATCCGGGAAATGAGCGTGGGAGAATCTAAAGTAGAATTTTTAGATAAAGAAAGCCAAGCATCATGGATGCAACCCATCAGAAAATATCTGGAAACGGGAGAAACACCAGAGGACAAAACGGAGGCCAGAAAGTTAAGATACAAGAGCACCAAATTCTCCCTAATCAACGGGGTACTTTACCGACGGGGTTACTCAGTCCCCCTCTTAAGATGTCTTGCAGAAGAAGAGGCAAATTATGTGCTCAGGGAGATACACACGGGCATCTGCGGAAGCCACGCCGGAGGTCGCTCAATTGCTTTTAAAGCCTTAAGACAAGGCTTCTACTGGCCGACCACGCACCAGGACGGCATAGAAGTGGCCCGTAAGTGCGAAGGATGTCAGAAAAATGCAAATCTCCACCACCAACCAGTCGAACAGTTAACCACGCTGCTCAGTCCCTGGCCGTTCGCTCAGTGGGGACTAGACATCATTGGTCCAATGCCACGAGGGAAAGGGCAGGCAAAATATGCCATCGTGGCCATAGACTATTTCACCAAATGGGTGGAGGCATAGCCATTATCCACCATAACAGAGAAAAAAGCCACTGAATTTCTGAGAAAAAATATCGTATGCCGGTTCGGAATTCCCCGAGCTATCATCACTGACAACGGGAAGCAGTTTGACAGCAAAGGTTTCAGAAAACTATGCGAGGACCTCCAGATTGCCCTAAGATTCGCCACACCAGCCCATCCCAAATCAAACGGCCAAGTCGAAGCAACAAACAAAACCATCAAGGCTAACCTGAAAGCTCGGCTTGGATCCAGCAAGGGCCTATGGGTCGAGGAACTACCAGAGGTACTATGGGAACACCGGACAACCTATAAGGACTCCACGGGAGAAACCCCGTTCTCCTTGGCATACGGATATGAAGCTGTCATCCCGGCAGAGATCGGGGTGACCTCCCACAGAGTTCAGCACTACGAGAGTAAACAGAATGAAGGACTTATCAGAAACCACCTCGACCTGATCGAAGAAAAGAGAGAGAGGACGGCCATAAAAACGGCAATCTACCAACAAAAGATGGCCCGCTTCTACAATAAAAGGATTCGGACGCGCACCTTCATCCCGGGCGACCTGGTGCTAAGAAAGGTCACCCTAAATACTCGAAAGCTAGAGGAGAGATCCCTAGGCGCCAAATGGGAAGGGCCCTACAAGGTGGTAAAAGTGGTGAAGCCATGAGTGTACATCCTAGAGCGACTGGACGGCACAAGATTAAAAAAGCCATGGACGCTGAGATGTTGAGGAAATACTTCCAGTAAACTTTCCCTTCTGTTTACGGCAAAAGGGACAGGAATCCAAAAACATAAAGCCTCTCTCAAAATGACCCACAGAGAGTTGTAAGAAGGGCAGTATGTCCCCGAGCATAAATAAAATCTTTTTTCCAAAACACTCTCCTAAAAAATAATATAAAAAAAATAAAACTTTACGAAACCATATTCAAAAAACTCGGGAGACATGCTCACAACGACGATCCAAAGCTAAAGAACACAAAACTCGCAACCACCCGACCACGGCTACCACCACAAAATGCATAGAGTCACACCAGAATCGTTCGACTCCATACAAAAAAACAGAGAACATAGATCTTTGAGAAGCATAACATAAGGAGGAATATACCCTTAATGTTTCAATCGGCTCGGGGCTGGATTACATTCCGCCGAGGCCTCTTCATTACTCGGCTCGGGGCTGGATTACGTTCCCCGAGGCCGTTTATTATTCGGCTCGGGGCTGGATTTCGTTCCGCCGAGGCCATTTTCGACTCGGGGTCAGTTACGTCCCACCGAGTCATGTTCATTGGTCTGGGGACAGGACATTCCCCCAGAACCAAGTGTCTCTCTTGGCTCGGGGTCCTCAGGGACATACTCGATCCATAGGATCCGTGAGAAGCATAGCACAGGGAGGGATGATACCCCCGTGGCGATTGCTTACTCCAGTGTTACAGAACATAAGGAAGAACATGCCCTTAATGTGTCGAACACTCTTTTGATCCTCACCTACCCGATGTAATGGATCCGTGGGAAAGCATAGCACGGGGGATGATGACACCCCCGTGACGATTGCTAGCTCCAGTGATGCCGGATCTAAGGAGGAATATACCCTTAGTATCCCGGACACTCTTTGATCCATTCATCATCCGGATTCGCGAGAGACACAGCACGGGGATGCGTTGTGCCCCTGTGGCGTGTGCCTGCTCCAGCGTGGTGAGGAGGAGCCCTCATACAATACACAGGCTCCCTAGTGAACCAACGTGTAGAGGATGTGCCCTTACCATTCAAACGCTCTTCTGATCCGAATCCTGGTTCGCCGGGACACTGAATTGAAAGATTCAGAATTGTGTTTTGGAGACCTCGGGCAGGACGCTGTTTTGAGGCATCCATGTTATTATTTTTTTTGCAAAAAACGTTTTCATGGGATATGTGCTAAGTCACCCCCGGCTTTTGATTTTATTTTCCAGAATCTTGTTTTTTATTTTTCGCCGGTCTAGCAGAGGGACGCCCATGCCGGATTATGCAGGACTTCAAAAGGTTGATTCACTTCCCTTCTATACAAGTCCCAAAGATTATTCAGCTCGGGGTCGGGTTACGTCCCACCGAGCCAGCTCCTTTGGTTTGGGGAGGTAACATTCCCCCAGAACCCAAGTCTTTCACTCAGCTCGGGGTCGGGTTACGTCCCACCGAGCCAGCTATTTTGGTTTGGGGAGGTAACATTCCCCCAGAACCCAAGTCTTTCACTCAGCTCGGGGTCGGGTTACGTCCCACCGAGCCAGCTCCTTTGGTTTGGGGAGGTAACATTCCCCCAGAACCCAAGTCTTTCACTCAGCTCGGGGTCGGGTTACGTCCCACCGAGCCAGCTCCTTTGGTTTGGGGAGGTAACATTCCCCTAGAACCCAAGTCTTTCACTCAGCTCGGGGTCGGGTTACGTCCTACCGAGCCAGCTCCTTTGGTTTGGGGAGGTAACATTCCCCAGAACCCAAGTCTTCACTCAGCTCGGGGTCAGGTTATGCCCCTCCGGCTCATGTTGACCCCTGAAGGGTCTCAAATTGTTCAGATAACAGGAAACATAACGAAAAAGGAAAAAGAGATAAAAAAGACACAAATATATATATAATATATATATATATATATATATATATATATATATATATATATGTCAAAATACAACTTGAAGTTTTATTACAAAAAGTAAAGTGTACACAGGGCCCCGGTCGGGTTACCCTTTCTCATTCAGCCCGCACAGGGGCAGGAATTTCTTCCTCAACCGGCTCAGACGGCGGGAGGATAGGCTCGACCTCGGGAGGAAGAACTACAGCTTCAACCTCGGCAGCATGGGAGACCTCTGCTTCAGGGATGGGAGGAGGGATCTCAAGGCAGTCCTCACCGAGGGCAGGAACATCAGGCCGTCCTTCTTGGGAAGCACAGAAGCCGGAAGCCGAACGACCGAAATCGGGTCGGGATCCATCACCTCATCTGTAGGGGGAGGGAGCCACTTCCGGAACTCCTCCTCGGAAATATCCCCCCACAAAAGCTGATGGCCGCATAAATAGGATCCATATTCAGACTCGGCAGCACCATCGGTATCAGTTCAGCACAGTCACCAACCCCCTCAAGGCGGATGGCCTCCTTCTCGGTCTCAAGATCGGCCTCTCTCAAGCTCAAGCCTCTCTCTCCTCTTTCCTCTCAATCATCGCCGAGCCCGTGCCATTTGCTCATCGTTGGCCTTCAATTTGGTTTCAACACTAGCCACATTCACTTTCAAAACGCCAATCTCAGATTGGGCAGCCTTCAAATCCTCCCGGGCAGTGTCGGCAAGTTTTCGCTCCAACCCGACAGCAGCCTTGAGAGCTTTGTTTGTTTTGAAGTTCTCAATTGCGGTCGACTCAAGGTTCTTTATCACCTCCTCCCGATCAGCCAGTTTAGCTTCCACTTCTGTAAGGCGATTCTGAAGTCTCTGGGCTTGACCACATTCGGACAATAAACTCAGAATGAGGTCCTTATTCTTGGCCATGAGGTAAGTAGCCTGCACGAAAACAAAGAAAGTCAAGATATGAGATGAAGAAAACCGAGAACCGAAATCAGAAAAAAGAATAATAAAACTACCTTTTCCATTTGAGAGCTCATCTCGGTCACTACAGCTTCGGGAGAGATATCCTCATATCTCGAAACCTCCCCCGGGGGAATCACCTCGGCCAATTCATTAAAAGCCGGCACTAAATGGGAAGTAGCCTCCCGAATGCCTTCTCCCAAGTCATCCACCCCGAGGATCACGGAACCTTTCCGCTTCTTAGTAGAGCCCTCGGAAGATTTTTTCCCCCGACGGACATCTTTCTTCTTGCCCGAGACAGGCTCCTCCTCCTCTCCCCCCAACTCGGCCTCCTCGGCCCCAAATTGACGCCTCCTTTTCCTAAAAGGCTTCGGCGGACTGATGAGACGAGCAGACCCCGATGACTGCACACCAGGGGAAGATAGACCCCGAGCAGCCGGCTGAACTTTCCCCTGAGACACCCTCCCAGCCTCAGCAGATTCAGGCTGTGCCCGGGAAGTTCCCGTTTCCGCATGACCGGCCTTCTTCATAGTACCAGCCAACTTCTCAAGAAACTTCGGCCTCTTTGACATGCCTACAAAAAAAGGGGAGAAGGAAATCAGGACCCGAGCATATAACAAAGACATCAAACACTATAAAACAAACAGGGAAGTCAAACTAAAACAGTCAGCAAACATCTACCTATCCGACCCGAGACCTCCGAAGGGACGGCCCGAGTAAGGCCCGACTCAACAAATGCCGCATCATTAACCAACTCCCTCCAGTGGGCAGCATACCGACGAGCCCAGACTACCCGTTGCCGGACCCGATGGGAAACCTTGGGAGCATCCCTCCAACAGGCTAGGAGGAACAGAAAATAAGGGGTAAGAGCCCAAGCAAAAAAAAAAAAAAACTAAGGAAAGCTAAAAGTTGATCTCCTAACCTCCCGCCCTGAAGATATCCGGTACCAAGAACTCCCCTTCATCCGACCTTAGGGACCGTCCCCAATCCCCAGTGGCCCTAGAACCAGAAGTCTTTAAAATTCTTATTGGAGTCAGGGAGTTTCTTGACGACATTTGACGAGCTGTCATAAGCTGAAAGGTAATACCATCCGTGGTACGACCTAGGATTAGCCTTCAACCGGTATAACCTCTTCACCTCTTCGAGAGAAGGCTCGCCGAGTTCTGCTCGATGCCAAGCTACATACAACCCTACCAAAATCCTCCAACTGTTCAGACTCAATTGACAAGGAGCAATCTCCATCTCGGCCAGCATCCAAGCAAAGTAAGGTTGAACCGGCAGCCGCAGCCCACACTCGAAAAAAAACAGGAAGAAGCTCCACCGAGCCCTCATCAGGTTGACTGGCGCGATCCATCAAGCCAGGAACTTCAAGGGCAATATCTATCGGAATGTTATATCGCAGTCGAAGAAGGGCGAGGTCGTCCTCAGTTATTTTGGAGGGACGGTTCATATCCAGAGCCGGCGAGCCGAGTTCACCGGCCTCTGGATCCTTCCGAGGAACCCTCTGATGGTAGGAATCTTGTTCGATCTCAGAAGGAGTAGGGGTAGTATCAAGGTCTTCTACAATAGGTGCCCCCGAGCCCGAGGAAAGCTCCTCAGCAGGGGGAGTTGAGGTTTTAGCAGGCTTTTCAGGGGAGGAACTGCTGTCAGACATCCCTGACATAAAAAAAAAAAAAAAAAAAGGAAGGGGAAGTCAGTCTATAACTAAGAAACTACTCAGGTTTCTAAAAACATGTGGTTTCTAAAGAGCGCCCTAAAGCAAAATCCAACAAAGCCTTAAGTCGTTCCCTAGCAACATTCAGCAAAGAGAGCATGATTCACAACACAAAAGAGAAAGAGATCGTTCAGAAACTTACTTGTTTTTTCTCAAAGGCCGGAGATTGTGCAGTACGGTTTGCCCGTTCCTTATGTTCGCAGCGGAGAAAAGAGCCCACGGTTGAATTCCGAGAACACTAATTTGAGCGATTCACAGAGATACTTTCGGGAAAGAAGGAGAAAATGCCAAAAAAGATTGAACAGTGAAAGCCTCGTCTTCTTATAGTCATGACCAGGGGGCTCGTGACCGTTGGATCAAAAGGAGGAACCCGGATGAACGCCAGGTGTCGACTGCAAAAGAGGCCTCCCAAGTTTAAACAGACGGTTGAGATCAGCACACTGTGAAAACGCCTCTACACGGTCGATTCGTTTTCTTTTTTGGCGGGAACCCGACGGATGTTTGACAAGTGTCGAAATTAGAAGAAACCCTAAAGATGATTTGATAGGCATTTAAACGGACGTGATTGTTGCGTGTCTCAAGACAAAGCGCTTGGAAAGAGGCGACAAAACATTTCTCAACACTGGACCGACCTCCAACAGAGCAAATCAGCACACCATCTTTATATAGTTCCCGGCACCAACTTGCACACTTGTTGAAACCGAGAACTAGGGGACAGATGTTGATGGTGTTTTCAGGCACTATGATATTTAAGGCAGCACGACGAGGACAGAAGGGTAATTCCCTGACTGGTTGAGATCATCAAAGCCGACCCGGCCACTATACAGTAAGAGACCGAACACTTGATGATAGGTGACCGACCACTTGAGATCGGATAACCGGGCACTATCAGGTCGACAGAATCATTCTCGGCATAAAAGATTGCCATGACCGACCTCATGAAAAACCGACCAGATGGCGAGACAGGCTCAAAATGACGACACCCTATTCTTGCGGATAAGATAAAACGAATCATCCTACTCTCACAAGGAAATGAAGTCAGAATCCGAAAAGGAATAAGAAAAGAGAAGACAATATCAGACTAGGAATCCTTGCAAGAAGAGAAGACAATATCAGACTAGGAATCCTTGCAAGAAGAGAAGACTGAGTTCAACTAGGATTTCTTATGCAAATAGGAGTCTGATTTCTTTACTATTATAAATAGGAGGGCAGAGTATGTGTAAAAGGCATCAAAAAATTAGTGATCAGAATCATCAAGCTCTGATTTGTAAAAACAAAGAAGAGACCCGAGAAGCGTGTTGGAGTAATAAAAGAACACCATCCTTTTTTTGTCCGTGGACGTAGGTCGGATCCAAATCCACCGAACCACGTTAAATCTCCTTGTTGATTGGTGTGTTTATCTGTCTTCTGCTAAGTTTGCTTTTGGTCCCCCATAACCAAACAAATTTACTATTGAAGGAGGATTACCTCGGAGGTGATATTACCGTATTGCCCCGAGACCAAAATCCGCCGTCAACAGAGTGTAAGCAATCATTTTAGCTCTCAATAGACTTAATGTGTGAGTTGTCATGTAGGGTAGGTTAAAACACAAAATACATTTAGAAATCCTATCATTTCAGAATTCAACCTCAACTTGACCCAAGAA
Source organism: Zanthoxylum bungeanum (assembly GCA_019454045.1). Lineage (NCBI taxonomy): Eukaryota > Viridiplantae > Streptophyta > Magnoliopsida > Sapindales > Rutaceae > Zanthoxylum > Zanthoxylum bungeanum. The sequence goes on from SKCR01014350.1 coordinate 92,689, forward strand.
AACAAAACCATCGCAAGGCGCCATTTGAATCTCATGGTGTTGAACTAAAGACAGAGATCGTGGTATATATTGTTATATATTACTCTGCCACTCATTATTTTAAGTTTAGGTTTATAACCTAATATTTTATAACCTAGTAAATATATTATTTTATTCACAGCAACATTAATAATCTAATTTACTAGTGCTAATGTGAAGTTAATTTATTTTCGCTAATTAAAATTTTAACTCACGTTATTTTTTTAAATTAAATTTTTAAATTTTGTTTTAACTATTGTAAATTAAACTATTTAACTTAGGTGTGAAATATCAAATTTAACTCTTAAAATCAAATTCTAATTAGACTGTTGTTTAAGTCTAAATTAAACTATGTAACCTAGTGAATTATTCATCAATCAATTTAAATAATTTAAAGGATTGCATGTAACACTCCGGTCACCATGACACAATCATAATAGTTATACCTTACATATATAAAGTACTATTTGACATATAGCATGCAAAAGTGAGTTCATTACCCGTAAAAAAATTTCTCAGGAACTCGATAATTTAAAGGATTGCATGTAACACTCCGGTCACCATGACACAATCATAATAGTTATACCTTACATATATAAAGTACTATTTGACATATAGCATGCAAAAATGAGTTCATTACCCGTAAAAAAATTTCTCAGGAGCTCGATATAATTTTATAATTTTAAGTCATTTATTTCGATTATATATGTGAATAGTTTTTGATATTTTGGTTATAATTGTACTGTTAGACACTTTAGTCATAGAGGTACGTGATGTATTTTCCCAAATTATGATCAAAACTAAGTCATATTTGGGCATTTTTCAAGTCGTTATGAGAGAGAAGACAACTAGTAGACCCAAAGGTTTTGGGTTTGTTGTTTTTGCAGATCCTTCGATTCTCGACCGTGTTCTTCAAGATAAACACACCATCGATGGAAGAACGGTGAGGTTTTTATTGATAGGAGTGAAAAAGTTTTGATTTTTGACTTTGTTTTTGTGTTCTTTATAGGGTTAATTTTTTCGGGTTTGATTATTTTTGTGTGTTGTTTGTGGATTTTTGTGTTTTTATTTTAGGGCTTCTGGGTTCTTGCTAATTCTGATTATGCTTACTTGGGTGTTGATAGTTGTTTATTTGTTAACGAAAAAAGTTTCCTTGTTAATTATGTCTACACTGTTGATTTTTGTTTAATTTTTGAACTTGATGGATTTGTCTATTCTGATAGCTAATTTATTTTCCTTTCTTCGTATTTATTTGTTTTGTGCTTGTTTGTATTTGCGGTGACTGGCATGAAAGTGAACTTATGGCCCTGGTGCTTTGCCAAACTACTTGTATGAAACACTAAGAGAAAATTTGATTCTTCATTCGTAGTTCTGAATTGTTTAAATAATTGCTGTGCTGTGAGATGTGATATCCTTTTACCTTTGAGTGCGAAGATAGATGAGTTTATACAATTTTTGGTTTCACCAAATGAGTTCTTGATGTTTGTTGGCCCAGCCATTCTTAGCTTATACAGTTAGTGCTAGATGAAGTATTAGTTTAGTGGGCACTAGTAGTATCTACAGTGGCCCCAACATCTCATGTCCTTATCACAGTAGTTTGATTTTATTAACAATTCTGGGCAATGTAATTGTATGTTTATTTTATTCATGCGTCATATCTAAAATGTATTTTAACTTTTGAATTTCTGAACCTCTGCTCCGATATATAATGCATGTATTTTCAGGTTGAGCCTACACACAGGTTATGACAATTTTAAGAAAGTAGTTTCTATGAATAGCTTCCCTCAGTAAGTAATGTACAAGTAGAGCCAATTCTTCTGCAAGTTGATAGGCTTGATTTGGTTTTGGAGGAGAACCCAGACAAGGGTGCCTCTAAGAAGGCGAGCAGGTAATGCAATTTCATGTTGCTCACTGAGTTATCTTTATTATGGACAAGCACGGTCATTATTACATTTTTAGCTAAACATTTTGGTCTCTGCTTTTTCCACTTGGAGTACCCCGATTCTGTTAGGGACCTGGAAGAAGAAAGGGAGCAGGAAATAAGGGATGGGCTGGACTCACCTTCAGATGTTACTAGCAGGCCTCAAATCCAGTTGGTTTACCAGAGGAAGAGGGGAAAAGCAACACGTGCATTGGAGGGTGTGGAATGCTGAGCTGGCATAGTTTGTTAGGAAAATATGTTAGGTTATATGGTAGGGGAATGAGGAGGGGAGAGGTACGTTTTTGTGTGATAAATTGGTTGTAAGAAGCTGGGCAACTCATGGGGAGTGATATGCTTGTTTGGCTTGTTCATTTCTATCTTTTATTGCTATTTTCTCATATGTCTTTAGCTTCCTGTAATTCCATTTGATTGTTGGTATTGTAAACAGTGGAAATCAGAATCAATACAATAGTCATTATCTTACTCATTTTATAGTTGATCATCCTTTTGGGTTCTATTACAACATCCAAACACTGAAAATCCTATTACAACGAAAATCAAATGTATCAATTGGTCCGACCTGCCGGATTGGTTTGAGGGAGAATGACATCCACCAGAATGGAGTCAAGAGTAGAGAACGTGGAAAAGAATGTGGGAAAGATGGAGGGCGATGTGAGAGGGATCCGCCGAGATGTAGAGATCTTGTCATCTCAGTTACAAACTATAGGAGGAGACATAGATGAGATCAAGCAAAAGCTAGAAATGATGGAGATTATACAGCAGAAGTTGGAGGGCATGGATGAGTTTCGTATTTGCGTAATGAAGTGGATGAAAGGAAAAAACCCAGCACAGGAGGAGGAAGTGGCTGAGAACCAAGACCCCCACACGAACTCAAGCTTACCCCCCAACAAACCATAGGGACTCAAGGAGTTGGTATTCCAAAAGCTACTATTCTGGAAAACTTTGTGGACGACAGTGAGCAAGAACGGCGGTTGATGTTGAAGAGGGTGGAACTACCTTTTTTTGATGGTACTGATCCGGTTGGATGGGTTACGAGAGCAGAACAATTTTTTGAAGTCCACCGAACTAAGTCTGAGATGAAGGTTCTGTTGGCTATGGTAAGCATGGAGGTGTAGGTATTGCATTTTTTCATATCAGCCTAATGATGAGCCTCGAATGGAGGCACTACTTTTTAGTTGCGGAAAACGGTCGTCGGAAGGGAAGGGTCAAGAATTGACATTTTTATTGGATTTGGTTCGCTTGTTCAAGCTTCGGGTTCGCTCGTTCGGTCTCAATTTTAAATTTATCCTCGGCCCAGTTCACAAAAATACCCCACGTCCAAACCCATTTTCCATGCCCCACATTAGCCACCCACCTTTATAAACAAAACCAAAAATTCCACCTCTTTTTCTTAGCCTCCCACGTGAATGACAAGAAAAAACCCTCACCACAAACGCCACCTACTAGCCTCACAAATCACAAAAGCCCACGTGAACAACCATTCCTTCACATGTATGATTCACAAAACCCATTCCTTCATAAACCAAACAAGCACTAAACTACAAAGGCCAAACACTAACCAACAAAACAAAAGCCAAAACCCACACTACTCATAACCACTCATACCAAACAACACCCATACCATCCATAAACACTCTTCACGCCCCATACTAAAACCCATAACTCCACCCATGTCGTGCCTCTCTATGGCTCACTCAAAATGAAGCCATATAAACCCTAAGGGACAATCATCACGCGATCATGAAGAACCACTCTCGGCAAGAATGCCCTTCATCAACTCTATCACACCTCTCAACAGCCCACTTCATCACCAACTGCCTTCACCACCTCATGAACACAACCCACAAAGCCTAGCAAATCGACGCCCTTCACCCTTGGACTCACTGCAAACCTTCACGCCGTCATCCTCCTTCACGCTTATTACCCTCCAACACAAACACTGCTCACACCATGCAGCCACGTCAAACCCCAAACCTTCAGCCGTGAACCCTCCAATGAACTGCCACACAAAACAGTCCAAGCCTGACAGTGACAAAATTTTTGACCTGAACGCTACACACAAATAGCTCACTGACTAGGCAACGAAACAGTCACAAAAACCCTTAAGCCTACCTCACTTCGCCGACAGCAAATAACCCTTCATAAGCCGTGACAAACCAGCAGCACTCCACAGCAAATAACCCTTCATAAGCCGTGACAAACCGAGCAACCCCTACCGCCTTCAACACATCCACATTCACTAGCCTTCAAACAGCTCATGCACTACCTTCATACGTCCACATTAATTGTCTTCAAACAACCAAATGACATAGCCCTCAAGCATCAAACACGAACCAGAAACAAACCATCAATGCCGTCACAGCCCATGCACACACCCTCACGCATACTGCCTATCAACAGCCCTTTAGCCACGCATAAACACTACCAGTGAATAGCCCTTCAAACAGCCTCCTGAATACACGCACAAAGCCCTTCAAACAGCAGAACCCTTCACGTCAAACACAAGCATCACCGAGCACTCTGCTGCCCCTAACACCATCACTAGCCACATAACCACCCCGTCAAAGCCACTACCTTCCACGCACTCACTGCCAGCCGAGACCAAGTAACGCCAAGACTTGCCTCTTCACAACCCATGCAGCCCCATGCACGTGTAATAAGCCCCATGCATACAGCCCTCCAAAACAGTGAACAAACTTGAGTGGAAACGATAACCCTAGACATGCACACGTGGAAGTTCCCCTGGAACCGTGAGAAAAATTGTCCCGAAACCGCGAGTGAAACGGAGAAAATGGCGAGTTAAAATAGTGAGAAAAATAGAGAAAACAGCGAGCGGAAACAGCGAGTGAATCAGAGAAAACCGCGAGTGAAAACGGACAAAACAGTAGAAACAACGGACCCGTGAAAACAGCGGAAACAGCAGACCCGTGAAAATAGCGGAAACAGCGGACCAGTGAAAATAGAGAAAATAGTAAAAACAGCGGACCAGTGAAAACAGTCGAAACGACATCCCTTCCGGCACCGTGAAACGCACTCCCGGAAAGCGACTAAAAAGGTAAGACCTGAGGGCACCCCTTTTATTTATTATCCTTTATTTTTAGTTATTTTATTATTTTATTTCGCATGAGTATTGTGAATTGGTGCATGATGTGATTTCCGGGTGAACGGAACATGTGTTCTCTCTTGTGGTATATCGGATGGAAACCCGGACGTAAATTCCGTCGCCGAATCCGAATGGACGGTATTGCGGTTTGCACTTGGGATACAATGCCACGTATCACTTGAGAGACACACGTATTTCGTTTCATCCAAACCTTGTATTTGAGCATGATTAGGTTGCTAGTATGTTGTTTATTCCTTAAGCATGATTAGGTTGTTAGTATGTTATTTCCTTATGTATGTTATAGTTATTTACTTCGCAATATGAGTTTTATCTATGTTTGTTTAGGTTGTTGTTTAGTTTTTATGTTTGATAATGTAACATGTTCGTTGTGTGATATTGTATGTTTACCTTTATGAATGTGAATTAGATCTAGGTTAATCTCAGACATGTATGTTGTGTAGACTTGGTTAAATTATTGTACAAATCCGTTCATTACAAGTGGCATAAGTAAGGGACCATTCCGAACCCAACGGTTTGAGGTCTTCCCTTGCGAGGGGTGAGTGCGGCCTTAAATCATTTTTCCCGGTTCACACCGGGTGGCGACTCCATTTTATTTCTCCGGTTTAGTCCCCCGCGGGCTACTCCGTACTCCCAACCGGGCTGCGAGCCCGGAACAACGTCGTCCATTTCTGTGTCCTACAGTCTGGCGACTCCACTGGGGATAGAGAATCGGCCCCGAAATAATGTCTTGTAATGTTTGTGATTTGTGCTTTAAATTAACCATGTCTATTGTGGGTTTAGGGAGTTTAATTAAAGGCATTGTTAAGTTAGGTGATGGTTCGATGTCTTCCTTCATTCACTACCTTTTCATAAGGAAAAGCTGCGAAGGCACCGAGATAATCATTACTTGTAGCTTGTTGTGACAGACTAGTTTGGAGGACTCGTTGTTTATTCCTGACACCAAGCGATAAGAGCCTAAGAGGCTTGGGTACTTAAGTGAGCCTCTCTCCACCCTCCCTCTGGGGAATCTACAACGGGAAATCCATTCGACAGTTAGTCACACACCATAACTCGTTGGCACATACCGTAAGGTATAAAAAGGGTGCGCTCACTTGGTCGCTCGAACCCTTGAGTGAGGAGTCCTAGTTGTGAGCAAACCTTCGTCAGCGGGAGCCTTTTTTTACATTCTTTTAAACCTGCATGTGAACCCTAGTTGTATGACCCATAGAAATCATTTCTTTTATGCTTGTGTTTGGGACTATCGTTATTTTGATTCAATTGGACTTTTTGTCAAGAGATATGAACTGGTTGGGCCATTTAAACTGGAACGAGTTAATGTCCTTTGATAATTGGGTCAAAAGTTTCTAAAATGACGATGGGCCATTTTGTATTGGGGCCTCTTATCATTTGAAGTTGTTTAGCCATATATCGCAAAAGTATGAACTTGTAGGGCCTTTTCAACTGGGACAAGTTTGCACCGCGCAATGATGTGATTGAATGCTTTAAAATGATGATAGGCCAACTTATATATGTATTTTCCGCATCACACGCATCTCACGCATTTCATGCATACACGCATCATGTTAACCTTTTTGTGTCTTAAAAGCCATCATAGATTCCCGTTGGGTTAGGAAAGCAGCGAGACTCGTCAAGAGACTGTCAGTCAACATGAGCAAGTTAGCAAACGAGAGATCCTGTCTAGATCAATTGGAGATTAAAGTAACTGAAATTATTGAGATGTTGCAAGTTTTGACTAAAGTTACGGCCAGTTTGACCGTACCCGGTATAGTCGATAACAGAAAGTTGTACAATCAGAATGGAAAGACCATCAGGGAATCCTCGGAAGAAGCAGTCAGAAAAGACAGGATATCCATTCAAAAATTGGGAAACGGAGCAGTGAAACTGTCAGACTTGGAAGGGAACGAGTTCACCGAGCCGATCAATGTTAACAGATTGAAGTTGTATTTAGCCTGAGGGAGAGAAGACTGAGCAGTCACCAAGAAAAATTGGCAGAAGACCTAACCCAACGGGCTAGGAAACTCATGCATACATGCTTGCACGTAACTTGCATCCCTTGTTTTGCGTTTTGTTTTTACAGGTTTCAAGGAAAGGGGAACTAGCAACGGACGATCAGAGACATATGGCGCCGAGGAGCACAATGAGGGTCTCACCCATCAAGAACAGGGAGTATCTCTACACATGTATGTGTATACCTTACATGTACACGTCTTTATTCTATTGTTTTGTATTCGCAGGTTTTAAAGAAGAAAAAAGAAAAAGAAAGCGGCAAAGATCAAAAGGTGGCACAAGCACTGAGGATGACATTGAAGACACATTGACAGATGGATTTCGGTCATGTCTGGCTGAAGACGATGAATTTAGTGCTAACAGGGAGACAACCCATACACTTTGTTGCGATTTCTATTTTCATGTTTTGTGTATACATGTCGTATAATTTTTAATTTTGTGTGTTATTTTGGTAGGTAAAAGCGAAGACATAGCATTTTAAGACAGAGGGAATGGTGTTTGGCAATCACGAAGATGGGAGTTAATGCCTTAGTGGTGGCAGAGTAAAATAAGAATTCATGAGACGCATCCTAATGAACTTATGCCAAGCAAGAGGCGTATTGAGTACACAATTCCTTTGCTTTAATTATTGCTTTGATTTGCCTTCTTTTGTTATTTTCTGTTATTTCCGTGGACAGAATCCATAACTTTTGACCTTTTAGGACTTCTTTTGGTATTTTCTTTTATTTTCGTGGATAGAATCCACGACTTTTTGACCACTCACGATTTCTTTTGTTGTTTTGTCGTAGACACGATCCAGAAACTTTTGACCTCTGACCAATTCTTTTGTGGTTTAGCTAACAACCATTCGGTGAAAGGTATTAGTACAATTATTACTCATCTCTTTTTAAGTACTATAAATTCAGCTCAATATTTCTCTCCTCGACACATTCAAATATACATCCGAGTAAAAGAGAGAAAATGGAAGCCACTTCAAGAAGACGAGTTGAAACCATTTGTGTGTTTTGCGGTACCAGTGTGGGTACTAAACCGCAATACATAGAGGCATCACAAGAATTGGGTCGAGTCATTGCTGAACGAAATATGCACTTAATATACAGTGGAGGCAATCTTGGACTGATGGGAATTATTTCAAATGCTGTACATGACGGAGGCAGTTCAGTTCTGGGAATCATCCCAAAACCTTTGGCGGAGGCGAATCTGATAGGACCATCAAACGGAGAAGAATTGCTCGTGCCGGGAATGTCAGAGCGACTAGTGGAAATGATTAACCGTGCAGATGCTTTTATTGCTCTACCATGAGGCTTGGGCACGTTGGAGGAGATTTTTATAGTGCTATCTTGGGCGAATCTGAACATACACCAGAAACCTCTTGGATTGTTTAACGTTGATGGATTTTATGATTTTCTCTATGTGTTTCTTGAAGAAAACCGAAGAAATGGGTTCGTAACAAAACCTGTGAATGAACTCATTTTCACAACCAGAACTGCCCAGGATTTAATTGACCACATCTGTTACAGTATCAGTTTCGGGGATGAGTCCCAGGGCCGAGGCCTGCAGCAGCATCGGCATCAGTTTCAGGGATGAGTCCCAGGGTCGAGGCCTGCAGCAGCATCAGTATCAGTTTCGGGGATGAGTCCTAGGGCTGAGGCCTGCAGCAGCATCAGTACCAGTTTAGGGCGAGGCCCATATCAGTTTGGGGCGATGCCCATATCAGTATCAGTCTGGGGGCAAGGCCCATATCAGTATCAGCTTGGGCGAGGCCCATATCAGTATCAGTTTGGGCGAGGCCCATATCAGTATCAGTTTGGGGCGAGGCCCACATCAGTATCAGTCTGGGGGCGAGGCCCATATCAGTATCAGTTGTGGGGATGAGTCCCAAGGCCGAGGCCCATGTCACCATCAGTATCTGTTGTAGGGATGAGTCCCAAGGTTGAGGCCCACATTCAGCATAAGCATCAGTATCGGTTGCGGAGATGAGTCCCGATGGCGAGGCCCACATCAGCATTAGTATCATTTTCGGGGATGATTCCCAGGGTTGAGACCCACACCAGCTACAGTATCAAGTTTTGGGGGGCGAGTCCCAAGGTCGAGGCCAATATCATCATCTTCAGAAGTTTGGGGATGCATCCTAGGGTTGAGACCCACATCATCGTAAGTATATTCTATTTTGGGGATGCGTCCCCGAGCCGAGGCCCATTTTGCCAGCGGTATTGGGATGCGTCCCAGGGTCGAGGCCCCCGTTGTCAGTTGTAGTTATTGGGATGCGTCCTAGAGTCGTGGACCCACTGCATCATTTTGGGGATGCGTCCTTGGGCCGAGGCCCATTTTGTCAGTTTTATTGGGATGCGTCCCAAGGTCGAGGCCCCCGTTGTCGGTTGCAGTTATCGGGATGCGTCCCAGGGTCGTGGACCCACTGCATCATATTTTGGGGCGTCCCCGGGCCGAGGCCCAATTTGTCAGCGGTATTGGGATGCGTCCCAGGGTCGAGGCCCCCGTTGTCGGTTGCAGGTATTGGGATGCATCCCATGATCGAGGTCCACTGCATCATCAGCTCAGCTCGAAGCAGCAGGTAAGTCAGGTGGCAGCTGGCGAGCCAGGTAAGTAAAAATGTATTGCACGAACTTTGATAAGACTGTCATTGTCACACACTGCACAGATCCCATCAAAGTGGGGGCGACTGTAGGCATTGCATTTTTGCATATCAGCCTAATTGTGGGACACAGGACCTGGGCGACGCCATTCCTAGGCTCGCGGCCTAGTTGGGAAGGATTACATAACATGGAGTCGCCACCCGGTGTGAACCGGGACAAAGATTTAAGGCCGCACTCACCCCTCGCAAGGGAAAACCTCAAACCGTTGGGTTCGGAATGGTCCCTTACTTATGTCACTTGTAATGAAAGGATTCATGTAATAATTTAAACAAGCTGAAGTAACACTTATTCCTAAGGGTATCATGCTTCTAAATTCACATTTATAAAATAAAATATGCGCCTAAATATACATGTATTTCACATATATCTTATATTTAGGTTTGCATGCTTAACATATATCAAGATAGCAACTAACATACAACTTTACTTGCATATCACATTCAGGAAGAAACACAAGCACACATATTAACCATACAAGCACACATATGGGCACTTTTCAAGTGGTACGTGGAATTGTGGCCCAAGTACAGACCGCACTACCGTCCATTCGGAATCGGCTACGGAATTTACGTCTGGGTTTCCATCCGATATACCGCAAGAAATAATGCTCAAATGTTATCATGATATAAGCATACGAATTGTGACACATTTGCATAAGAAAGGTCAACTAATAGGCAATTATGTATGAATATAATAAGACAGACTCAGTTCAGTGTGTGCACGTTCGCGTAGCGTTCGTAAACGCGTTCGAACGGTAAACAGAAGGTTCGCGTTCGTGTAACGTCCGATAACGCGTTCGAACGTAAAACAGAAGGTTCACGTTCGTATGGCGTCTGTTAACGCGTTCGAACGGAAAGGAAACAGAATGCTCACGTTCGAGTAGCGTTCGTAAACGCGTTCGAACGGAAAGGAGACCTGATGCATGATAAGGCAAAATGTATGCGCGTTCGAGTTGCGTTTGCAAACGCGTTCGAACGGACACGGACCTGATGCATGAAATAGGATGCAATACAGAAAATAAAGGGGCGCGGCGAAGCACTGCCGTAAAGGTGACCTTTTGGGGCTCTTGATCTCTCAAAGAGAGGACCTTTAGACCAACATGCTAAGCCCATGCGCATCACATTACACATACAAGAATATATCCAATCATCATATCAACCAAGTATGCCCGATTGGACACATCTTACGTCCGATCTGAACACACATCAACCGGCGCGGCAAAGCATCGTGGTAAAGGGCTTTTAGCCCCTCCCCGTAGGGGATCTCACATCACACTTACTAAGCCCATGCACTCGATTGACTTAAACATATGAAAATAAAGATAATAATAATATCAAACTAAATATGCCCGATTGAACGTATCTCGCATCCAACCGAACATACATCAACCGGCGCGGCGAAGTAGTGTCACGAAGGTGGCCTTTTCGGCTCTTTGTCTCCAATGGATGACCTTTGGACTAACTCACTAAGCCCATGCGCTTGGTTGACCAATGCATAACTAACGACATATGGAATTCAAATAAAGCAAACTAAATAAACAAAAGCAGCATGACAAAAGAGGATGGTGCCATTTACCCAAGCGGTACGTGGAGTTGTGGCCCGAGTACAGATCATATTACCGTCCATTCGGAATCGGCTATGAAATTTATGTCCGGGTTTCCATCCGATATACCGCGAGAGTTAACACATCTCTCATTCATCTAATGCCCACAACATATTACATATCATAATTCATGCATATTTACATACTCAAAAATCACAACACACATTTCAACATTACAATCATACAAGGAATACTTAATAAATAATGCAGAAAAGGAAAACAAGTGTGAAAGATACCCTCAGGTCTAACCTTTTAAGCCGTCTCTCGGACTCACGTTCCACGAAGATCGAAAGGGGGGTAAGGCTTCGCAACTTTTCTGGTCCGCTGGTTCAACGTCCTAGCTCACTGCTTCGCCGCTTTGCTTATTGTTCGAACTCCGTTCTGCTCCTATTCGGCTCCTGTTTTGCTGCTCACACTGCACGGGCTACCTGTTTCAATGTTTTCAAAGAACTATTCCAAGTTGTGTGGGTTCTTAGTTCAATTAAAAAGTGATTATTTTTAGGATTGTCTATGTAGTTTTATGTTACTGTTTTTTTTTGTAAAGATTTGGGCTGCTGTTAAGGTGATTTAGGAGGTTGTTTAGGCGTGTTTTAGGGTGTGGTTTTTGTGTAGTAATTTTCGGTGGTGGAGGGCTGCTGTATAGATGGCTGTTTCGGCTACAGGGGAGGTGGCTTGTGGTGGTTTCTTTGTTTTCTTGCTTGTGATCTTGTGTTAATTGTGTGTATAGCTAGAGAGATTGGAGCGGGAGATGGCCTTGGTTTGGTCATGTTTATATAGAGGAGAGGTAGGGTTTGGCTTGTGTCACAAGGAAGAGATTTGTGCATTAAATTAGGATATGATTTAGTACTAGGTAAGGA